>VZTI01004866.1:84591-94986 GCA_013397865.1 Struthidea cinerea
CGCGGGAAACCCGCGGGGGTGGGGGGGGCACAAAATAAAAACGGGGGGAAAGGTGGAAATTTGGGGTGTGAAAGGCGGCTCGGGGGAAAAGGGGGACACCCCCACCCCGCCGCGATCCCGCGCGCAGGTGAGCGGAGCTGTTCGTTCAGCACCTCCGGCCCCGCGGGGCCCCCCGCGCCGGGAGGGGCTCCCGGGGGAACCACCGAGAGCCCTTTTTTCTGTAAAAACATGGGAGATGCGGAGAGTTGTATCCGACGAAGGAGGCGGCAGTGCTGGAAGAAGAGAGAAAGATGTTAAAAAGGAATAAAATGACGTTAAATCAGTTCACACAGGTGCCTGCTGCTCGTGCCAAGTGACTCGGGAAGCTGGGCTCCTTCCAGGAGGGGACATTCCTCACACCTGGCACAGCCACAGCCCACGTGCGACAAATCCAACTCAAGATCTCCATCACCACTTTTTTGGTTGAACCTCATTCAGAAAAACACCCCAAGGAACAACCTTTTCCCCCCTCTCCTGCCCAGGTGAACTCTCAGGCTTTTTCAGACCTCAGCTGCACATTTTTCCAATCGTCACCCCATAAACAGGAATGATGGAGGTTCAGTTCTCAATGACAGAAGCCTGTGGCTCCATTCCCACAGATTCACTGGAAAGATGCACTCCTGAAACTCTTGAGTTTGCCCAGATAACTGGAAATAACTGGAACTGTATTTGCTGGAATAACTGAGGCAGGTCAAATGTACAAAGTCAGAATCTTTTGCCACTGCTTGAAGGACTCTTCCTCCTCCCCTACTCCAGTGATGCCTTTTCATAAAATGGATTAGAATTTTCCATACGAGCGTTTTATAAACCAGAGCCTTCACTTACCTCACCTGCAACAGGACCAGTACTTTATGGAAAGCCACCACTGTGGCTTTGGTCACCTGTAAAGTCATAACACAACGGAAAATCTTTTTTTTTTTAAGGCAAAAATACGTTTTTTGAGTAAAAGAGTCTCCCCACCAGCCTGGCAAAGCAGACTGGAGAGTTTCCATCCCATGGAGAGTACACTGTTTCCCGAGTTTCCTGAAATGTGGAGAAAATAAAATACAGCAAAAGAAGTTTTAAATCAACAGCTCCCATCATCTCAGCACATTTTTATCCACATTCTCTTTGCTACTTACACAAGAGGTGGTAGCTGCACGCAGCTTCACTCAGCCAGGCTTTAGGGTATCAGCAAACTGCTCACACTACACTGTAAAAACAACCTTCAAATCATTCCCAGGCTAACAGGAATCACATAAGGAGCCTGTCACAGGTTAAATATTATTATATTAAACCTGGATTCCAACTTCATCACACCTTGAAATAAACAGCTCTACATACTTTTAAACATTCAGGTTATTTTTTAAATAACTTTGGTATGAATATACTTTATTCCCAGTTTTACTACACGCTTCACAATTACAGGCCAAGTGCTCAGTGTGCAGCACTTACAAGTCTTTTAAATCTGCATTTTGTGGTTTTCACCTGGAGGTAAGAAGAAACACTTCAAACCCAGCAATAGCTGGTACTGCCACACCTGTGTGTGCATCAGGAGCAAAAATCAAGACATTTTCAGTTATTTTGATCATGGGGACGGAAGCCAGGAGGAATTAAGAGACGGAAACAATCTTGGAAATCAGCTTGTCCATCTCCCTGCCAATGGAAAACTGAGAACAAGTAATACTCCACAGCTGCTCTGGCCACTCCCATTAAAATCAGCCAAGTAGCCCTTCTGAACCATTTTGGCTGGGGTCAGAGGTTGGTTTTGGCTACTCTGTTCCTGAATTAAGCCCACCCTCATTCCCTGGAGCTCCCTCAGAGGGTTTGGCATATGGTAGCCGTCACCTGGCTTTAGCCAGTTTCCTTTCCTTTCCTTTCTAAGACAGAAGGTTCATTCCCAACCCATCCTTTTTCCCTGCCTGCTCAGAGCCCTTCCCAAGGTCAGTCTGGTCCAACACCAGCACCTTCTGCATCTGGGATTTCCCCACATACACTGCTCAGGAGAGATCTCAGAACCTGCTGAAGCTTTGGAGCAGCTTTTTTTTTTTACAGCAGGGCTGGAAACCCTTCCTTTAGCTCTCTGGAAGCCAAGAGTGGATACACCCAACCCGGCAGAGTCACGTGGGGAAAAGACAAGATGCTCTTACCGAGTAGGCAGTGGGGAATGTCCCTGACACCAGGAATAATCCTCTCCCTGCAGAAAGCAAGGCTCCCTTGATGGGACAGCAGAGGAAATCTCAACAGAAGACTCCCTACTGCAAAGCCACGGAAAGAATCCGAGCCCAGACTGATTTAACAGGACTGAACTGGTTTGGCTGGGCCAGTTCAGGAGGAATCAGAGAACTGGAGGAGGCTCATTGCAGTTAACTTCTTGTCACCGGAACAGCTGGCCTGTCAAGGGCTGAGCAGCAGAGACCCGGCAGGATGCAGGTATCGGTCACCAGGGCAGGGAGGTGACACAGGACGGCACCTCCTTCCTCAGCAGCATCGCAGACCGGGAGAGTTCACAGTACCCATCCCTGCCCCGGGCAGGGCCAGCAGGACACGAGGTCCTGGAGCAGCCCTGGATGCCCACGGCAGGACCCCACCGAGCCAGTCCCTCTGGGCAGCAGCTGCTCCCTCCGAACACTGTCTTCCCCAGAGCCCAGCACCTGTCTCATGCAGACACCGTACACAATCTCTCAAAGAAGTCTGCTCTCTTGTGCTCCAGCGCCTGCAGGAAGCCCTGGATCCTCTCCTCCCGCAGGGCCGTGCATTTCTGCAGCAGAGTCCGCCGGCGCCGCGAGTCTCCGTGGGACGCGCACCCTTCCTGCTGCAGCTTCTTGGTCACGTAAGCCTGATCCCTCTCCATCTGCTGTCGCCTCCTCTCCTCCATGTAGGAGTCTCTGGCCTTCTGGAGTGAAAAGCAGCGAGTGTTAGCACCTTACCAGGCCTCCCAGCTCACCTGTGGTACAGGGGGTAGCACCAACAGCCCCTGCCTGGCCATCTGTCTGCAGGTTCACTGAAGGCTGGCGCTGGGTCTGCCTCTTCCACTTTGAGGCAGCCTGCTTCACTGGTTATAAAAAATACAAGGATATCCTTCTGGGCCTTCCCTCCAAGACACTGCAAAGTGGCTCTTACAGGGAGAAAACTGACCAGAGAACAAAACTGGACAATGAGAAACCTTGACAATAGCGTGGCACGAACACATCCAGCCACAAACCAGAACTAAGGAAAGATGAGAATAGCTGGGAACAGAAGCTGCATTTGTTGCCTGTCAGAAACCAGCACCAGGACCAAAGTCAGAACAGTGACCTTACTGTTCCAGACAGAGGCCAAGCTCATGGCAATGACAAACACTACTGCCTTTTTTGCCTCCCTCTTCATGCAGAAGGTGAACTGCCATTAGTTGTACTAATACAATGAATTGCTGGTAGGAAAAGGGCAAACTTGGGCCAGAAATAGGAACAAAAGAGGTTAAGAACGTGGAGAGTTTGGATGCTGCCAGACTGGCTGCACCTGATTAAATTCAGCCATAACCACAACTGGCTATAATCTCTTCGACAGCTCTCAGGGGTGAGCAAGGTCCCTGAAGGTAGAAAAGGGCAATGTAATACCTGTCTTTAAAAAGAGGACCCAAATAATTAAAGAACAGACGCACCCAGATGTGGTGGAGGTTGAGAGCTGCCACACTGAGGTCCTTCTCCCGCCAGTCACTGCTGTCTCTGTGTCACAAGCTGCTGCCCCCCACATTTCTCCATCAAGAGCTCCAGCTCCCACACTTGTTTTGCTTAAAAACAGCCAAATTACTAACTCACTACTGAATTGGCCAGCTTTATCAGAACCAGGTCAGGGACAGCTCACAACAACAGATCTAAAAGGAGAGGACCAATGTCAATGAGCAGTAGGAACAATCCCTTCAGCAGGTACATCTGGACCCACCAGAAAGAGGACACTTGTCCACAGACTCACAGCTCAGGCAGCCTCATTTCGGCTCCCAGAAAGAAAACTCTAAACCCACTTGTTACAACCCTAAAAACAGCGTGTGAGTACTCCCTGCTTGTTCCAGTGTGAACTCAGCATCTGCTTACAGCACTGATGAAGTGTTTGAGTTAAACTGGCAGATTTCAGCCTGTGGCAGACCAGGAGTGCTCACTTGGTGTGTGAGTTCTGGGACAGATGCTCCAGCGGGTGGAATGAGCAATGAGTAACAGAGACAGTGCTGACTTTGGATATTTTGGGTCTTGCTGAAAGTAGAGGAGTCTGGCCACACACCAAGATGTTGTAACAAGCCGCAGGGGTACAGGAGCAGCAACACATGAGCTGCTACTGAAACAAGATCTTAACTAACAATTCCTGCTCCCACTTTGCAGCCTCTCACCTGATCTCCAGCTGCTGTGCAGGTAACACTTGGGGTTGGGCTTTCCATCTCCCCAAGGCTCCCTTACCTGTAATGCACTGTAGTTCATCTGGAACTGAAGGATAGCCTCACACAAGTTCCAAAAGGAATATTCTGGCCACAAGACTGATTGAAACACCAGGCATGAATGGGATGTCTGCAGAAAGCAAGATCACCAACAATTTAGTCATTGAGCAAGGGAGAAAGTCATTAAGAAGCAGCTCTGTTGGGCAAACTATGCCAGTTTCCCCACAGAGGTTTTACCTAGGCTGTGTTATCAGATTCTACTTAAAGTGAGGTAAATACCAGCCAGGAGAGTCTGAAATTGCACAATGTAGAGTCCTTCTAATTAGTTTTTAATGCTGGGACACCAGTCATCCACTACTCCAAAGGCATCAGCAGAATTCTTTCTAATGCTGTGTTGGTCTTCAGAGAAGTATTTTTAACAGCTTAAGCATCACAGACTTATAAAAAACCTAAAATAGCAACACTGGAGTACCAAAGGCTAAGGGAATAACAGTTGAACTGAGGATCAGGACATGACATTTAAGCCATTCTTCAAATGACATCTCATGATATTCCTTACTGCCCACTCATGGCATTTAAACTGCTTAATGAAGCCAAGAGTTGTGGTGCACTGAAGATATCCTTGAGCTGGATGATGAAAGCCTTCAAGTTAAAACCTATTTTTGCCATCAAGTTCCCCAAAGCTTCAGGTAAATGTGTTCCTATGATGACTGCTAAAACAATCTAACACTTAACAGGACTCCCCTACCACTGAGAGGAGCAAGCAAAGTGTTATTTCATAGCATCGACACCCAACCAGGGTATAGGTGAGCCCAAAAATAGGGGGAAGAGAGGGCATGCCTTGGTAGGTAACCACAACTCAGGCCAGACAACTTCTGAGAATTTGCCAATTAAATAATTTGAACATTTGATGTGGTTGCCTGAAGGCAATTGAATTTTGGCTTCAAACTGTACATGTAAAACAACATGTGAGCTTCAAGTGAAGCAGCTCCCCTCACATGTTCTCTACAAACAAATAATTATCTAAAGGTGAGGAGCAAAAGGATGAGAATTCATGATTTAAGGCAATCACAGAACTGCAAGAAAGGGGATTCCTCAGAGGTGCCCCAGCACTCAGTCCATCCAGGAAGTTACCTAACCCCTGGCAGAAGGGGTTTCAGAGCCCCCACATCCGCTTGCACCTGGAGTCGGTGGAACCCTCAGCACCCTCGGAGGTAAAGATGGAATATCCCAAGGAGAAAACAGAGACCTTACCTGCCAGAGCAAGAAATCACTGAGGCGAACCTCTCCAGAGGTTCTTATCAGCAGGTCTGGGTCGGGGGAGTTGTTGGTGTACAGACACTTATCCAGCAGCGATTCAGACACGTCACTAAAAGACAGACACAGTTTATTAGACCCCTTTCCTGACCTGATGGATGAGGCACACATCAGAAGTAAGGGGTTTTATGTAAACCCAGGGCTGCAGATTAAAACTGGGTGGTGGAGCTGAACCACAGCCAGTCACCAACTTGCTTCTGACAGACACTGCTGTCTGCTCCACAGGCTATTCCAAATGCTGTTTCAGCCCCCAGAGCATCCCACTCCATGCTCTTTGAAACATAACACAGTGGTGGAAGCAGACTGTGAGGGCTTCCATCTGGAGCAGGGAGCAGAGTGTAACTATTCCTTCTCCTTCAGGGTGGAGGAACAGTGCAGCATTCATGATTCATCTGTTGTTTGACCTCATAGCTAAGACTGTCAGCCAAGCAGCCAATTGTTGTGGCATAAAATCTGCCTTCACATTTAAACTAACTTAAGACACAGACCTAATTTCTCTTCTGTCTTGGTTGTGTATCTATCACCGTGGCAACTGAAATAATAAAAGCCAAACATTGCATAGTAACTTTAAGTCATTTGTTCCAGTCACACGGGTTTAATGAGATCTATTTAAAAGCCACTCGACTTCTGAGAGGTTTCTCATGGAGTGCGAGTGGTAAGACAGGCAGGATTCACCCAAAAGCCTCACACAGAAAGCCAAGAGCTACCTGGGTTCCAGCAGTCCTTGTTCCACCCCCCAGGCCATCTCCCTGACAGCATTGCTGATTTCATGCCTCGATGTGTATGCAAAGCAGACATTCAGAAAGCACCTGCAAAGAGGAAAAGATGTGAAAGGCTCGTCCTGGGAAGGTCCAGCAGATGACAGTGATGTGTGCTTGTAGCACCAAGAAGAAAAAAAGAGGTGTACCATGTCTGCCAAGTCCCAGCCCTCAGGAAGAGGAGGAAGACGTGAGGTATCAGCTCTTTAAACTGAGTGTCACTTACTTGTTGTAGTTCCTGGTTGCCAGCACAGCTTGGGCAATCAGCTCCTGGATATCCACAGGCAGGAGGGGCAGGTCCCCGAGGACACGGATGCACACCCCATGTTTCTTCAGGTTCTCCCTGCACCCAACCAGAGTGGGGACCACAAAAACACATCAGTCTCTACTGCACAAGTGCCAGCATCCACCCACAGCTTCAGCAAAACTGAGAATTGGAGAAAGGCAAAACCACCAAATGTTTATCAGGTGTGCAAAACTGGCTGAGATTTGATCATCCCAAAGCATTCCATAAAGGGAAACTGATCATTCCCCACACAAGACATAACCAAAGGACTAGGAAATGATCACAGATTAGGCATCCCTACCTATGGAAGCTTAGAACACAACCATAGGCTCTGGGCACCTCTAACTAATCAAAAATTAAGACAAAGCTTTGATATTTCATGAAAACAACATCTGGAACTCTGGGTTTCTGATTGTGTTGTTTATCTGAAAGCTGTCCTGTCCCCACGGTTTGGATGGGACAGTTGACACAAATCTGGTGTGCAGGGGGACTGTGCAGGCACAGAGCTCTACATCCCACCCAGGCAGGCACAGCCCCTCCAGACAAATCTCTGACCGGAGGTGGGGAAGGCTCTCCTCACTTAATCCATTTTCACAACTCGTAACATCCCTGCAATCCATCGTGCCCTGCTCCAGTTCCACCCTGTGGGTCACAGACATGGGGACTCTTACTGCTCCTCCAGGAGGCGGCTGAACTTCTGTCTGGCCAGGTCCATGAGCCCATCCACCTCCTCCTTGGAGCGTTTGAAGTTCTCAATGCTGAAGGCATAAACGGTCACCTCCCGAATGCCCAGATTCAAGCACCACCGCAGGGTCTGCGAGAAGACAAAATGTAACGATCAGGCCAGCAAGACACAACTTCTCCACTGTAAAACCTCCCTGTGGTTTCCCACGATGCCAAGACTGGATCAAAAGAAACGACCATCAAAAATAGGAAACCCCTAGATGTGAATTCCAGATTAATTTTAAAAAACAGGAGGAAAATATCACTACCTGAGGATGAGAATCCATCACAGGGGACTAATCCAGCCAGGAAAAGCACCTCTTGTAGATAACATTGTAAATTATACAATACTGTACCTTTCAAAACCTTTCCAAAGAAAGTCAACCTGTTTCACAGAAGTAAAAGCTTTGAGATCTGTGAGGTAGATATTTAGAGTGCTGGACAGAGGGAAGAACAGCTGAACGGAATGACTGTGCAAGGTAACGCAGAGAGGGAGGAGCTGAAGCTGTGAATCCTGATGATGAACACCAGCTCCAAGCACAGGCCTGGCTCCAGCAAAGGAACACAAGACACCAGTCCAGCAGCAAACACAGCTCAATCTTCCACCACACCAAGGCAGAAAACATCCTCCCCACCTGTGCCAGCTTATCGAAGCCCTGGGAATGTCCCTGCTGTCTCTCCACGTGACACTTCTGGGCATACCGGCGATTGCCATCCATGATGAAGGCAACGTGCTTGGGCATTGGACCTGCCTGGAAAACAGGGAGGAGCACAGGAGACCAGCAAGTGAACAGGCATCTCCACCACAGAGAGCTCAGCCCCACTGTCCCCAGCAGCACTGCGTGCTCCCAGGAGTGCAGTGGTATCTCCCACTGCAGCTGGAATGAGCACGGTGCTCATTTCCTCTTTGTCCACCCCAGCTTAGGCTCTCCAAAGAAACAGGTCAGTGTTGACAACTGCCTGAACTGAAAAGCAGCTTTGCCCTCCCCATTTCTCTCACAGCAGAGCGCTGCACTTCTCAGGAGCTCAGTGCTGCAACAGCTGCAGCCATGGAGGAGGGCACACGCATGTTTATGCTGCACTTTTTATTTCACAGCTCAAGGGCCTTTTCACAGACATAATTAACTTCAGAGAAAGCAAAAAAAAAAAGGTCATAAGACTTCTGTCCACAAAGAGGAGTGTTCCTTTCCACTGACCTCACTGGGCCTGACACGGAGAAGGGCAGCACCACCAGTCTCAAGCCTGAGCAAGGAGAGAATTTTCCTGGAACTGGTGAGTTTTTGTTCCAATACTCAGTTCCATTTCTTAAACTCCCAATGTGAGGATCTCTCTTCTCTCCCTCCTTCCCATGCCCTGCCTCCACCAGCAAGGGCACAAATCCTTATTGGCAAGCACTGCCTGCAGCCTTGCTCATCTGCAAGGCTAAGCCTAGGTAATCTCCCACCCTGGGATGCTGTTCAGGGATGTACATCCAGTGCCAGCACTAAATGTACCCTTGCCAACAATGCTCCCTTTCCAGAGCACTGCAGCCACAGAGACAGTTCCACCCTGAAGAACCTGCCAGCTCCTTACCACAAAATCCACCCTAACCCATCCCTTACCTTAATGATGTTGGCACAGAACCTCTCTATGATGGTCAGCTCGCCCTCTCTGATCCACGACATGTTTTACTGAGAGCTCCTTTCCTTTTTCAAGGGGAAGATGAAAATAAGGGGGTTAAATAGGATTGATTGAGCACAAAGCAAACAAACCACCTTGGAAAAATCAGCTTTGACTTGCTGCTCTGGAGCCCTTTGCGTTGTCTGTGCGAGTCCTTTGATAAGCAGGCAGCGGGGAAACTCGGAAATGGGCTCTGGGATTTTCCAGCTGTGTCATCAGAGCGGATTCTGCACCAGCTGGTGCAAGGAAAACCATCCCCGAGGCCTTCAGCCTGGAGGACTGGTGGGTTGGTACAGACCCACAATTTGGGTGCCACTCGCATGGCGGCAGCAGCACAAACAATCCAGATCCGACCACCTGGATTTCGCCCCACCATCCAGGGGCAGCAGCAGATTGAGTTAGGCTGATGGGTTCAATTTCTGTGTGGGCCTTTCTCCTTCTCTGAGGAAGGGACCCCCACCCGCAGCTGCAGCCACAAAACATTAACGCAAGGAACCGCTGAACCTCGGGCTGCTTCTAAAGCTCTCAGTGCTCCCCTCGCCCGGCTCGGGCTGACACCATCCAACGCCACCGCTGGCTGCTAACGGTCAGCTAATGGCAATCAACCTTTTACGCGCGATTTTACACAGTCATCCTGAAGAACGACCTTCGCAGAGGTTTGTAAGCCCGGGGCAGAGCACGGCAGGGCCGTGCCTCGCTCCCCGGGCCGGGTGGGCGCAGCCGGGAGGCTCCAACGCCCGGGACGCCGCTCCCGGCTCCGGCAGCGAACAGAGCCGGCGGAGAGCGGGACGCACACCCAGACCTTGCGGGTGACTCAGCTCCCGGCAGCCCCCCGGTCCCTCCCAGGCGGGCAGCGCACGGCGGGGACGGGGCGTCCCTTAGGCCTCCGCCGGCTCCGTGAAGCAGGGAGGCGGCCGCCGGCGGGAGAGACACAGCGGAAGGAGACACCCCCCGCCCGCAACNCACAGCGGAGGGACCCCCCCCCCGCCCGCAACGCCCCCGCCGCGAGGCGCGGCCCGGCGCTCCCCGCGGTGCCCGGTAAGCCCCGGTAAGCCCCGGTTCTCCCCCCGGCGCCTCCCGGGGCCCGGTACCTGCGCCAGCGGCGCCGCCTCAGCCTCCGCCGGAGGGTGACGTGCCCTTCCGCTTACGTCACACGGCGGCGCCCGCGGCGGGGGGCGCGCGACGGCAGGGCGGGGCTGGGGCGGGGCTGCGCCTGCGCAGGGGGA
>VZTI01004866.1:95682-110069 GCA_013397865.1 Struthidea cinerea
CGTTGTGAGGTGGGCAGGGGGTGCTGTGAGGGCCGGAGCCAGGCTGGGAGAGCTGGGGCTGGGGCTGTTCTCCTGGAGAGGAGGCTCCAGGGAGAGCTCAGAGCCCCTTGCAGGGCCTGAAGGGGCTCCAGGAGAGCTGGAGAGGGACTGGGGACAAGGGATTCAGGGACAGGACACAGGGAATGGCTTCCCACTGCCAGAGGGCAGGGCTGGATGGGATCTTGGGAAGGAATTCTCCCTTTGTGAGGGTGGTGATGCCCAGAGAAGGGTGCCCAGAGCAGCTGTGGCTGCCCCTGGATCCCTGGCAGGGTCCAAGGCCGGGTTGGACATTGGGGCTGGGAGCAGCCTGGGACAGTGGAAGGTGTCCCTGCCATGGTAGGGGTGGGATTGGACGGGCTCTAATGTCCCTTCCGTCCCAAACCAGTCCGTGTTTCTGTGACAGGGCTGGGGCACTTTGGGGGCTGCAGGGAGAGGTGGGATGTGGTTCCCAGCACAACCCCCCTGCCCTGGTACCCCCACTTTGGGGTCTGGGCTGCTCAGCCCCAGGGGAGAAAAACAAAAGTAACCACACACAGAACGTCACCAGCAGCCATTGCCCATGGTCTTTATTAATTTTTTTTTTCCCAGAAAAGAAAAAAACCCCACATTTTACATAGTTGGTACAAAAACAAAAATAAAATGAACGGAGCGGGGAAAACCTGCAGCAACAGGAACTGAGGATCTCGCTGCAGGGACTCCAGCAGGAAATGTCTTTGGGAAGTGTGAGCAGCTCACTCGGGGGTTACCCTGAGCCCCCCACTCACACAGCCACCCCGCTTATCCCCTCCCTCCCACCCACTTCATAAAACTTCACGGGTTTGACACGAATGCTTTGGTTGCTAGCAGTAAACATGGATTACATTCTTCCGTCTCCTCCTAGACATTTTTGGGACTCAAGGCTTTCGCCCCAGGGCCCTCGCGAGGGACACCTTTGTTTTATTTCTCATACATTCAAACACTGCCGTGTCACAGCGGGACCCTGAGCGTGCCCCATCCTCCTCATGCATAGTGCCCGTGGGCAGGGTGGGCGATGATGCAGCAATTTAGTTAATTATTGTCAAGATAAGGGAAGAACCGCAATGGCAAACGCAAGGAGATGCGAATCAGTCCCATCTCCTCCAGCGTGGCTTCCCACCACAGATAAAAATCCCTGTTTTCTTAGATCCCAGCACCCCGGGGGAAACCTGAGTGATTCCCTGTTTGCTTTAGCCCAGGACAGGGATGGTTACAGAGCTCCCACCTGGCAGCTCTGTGTGGGAGAGCAGATCCATCTCCCTGGTCCGTCACCTATTAGATGCTTTGGGTATTTTATTTTTTTTCCTTTTTTTCTTTTTTTTTTTTCCTCTTATTTTTGTAAACAATAACCCAGGAGAATACTGAGAGAAAGTGGAAAGATTTACAGAGGTATTTACACACACTAGACATCTAGCAGAGAAATCACCAAACCGTTAAAGTGGGAGCGGGGGGGGGAAAGGTCCTACACGATCCTTGAGGACGGAGACAGGGATTGAGGGGGCAGAGACAGGGATGAGGGGGGCAGATTCAGGGATGAGGGGGGGGATTGAAGGATNNNNAGGGGGCGGATTCAAGGATTGAGGGGGCGGATTCAGGGATGAGGGGGCGGATTCAAGGATTGAGGGGGCAGATTCAGGGATGAGGGGGGCAGCAGTTTCCCTGGCACAGCCGAGGTGCCGTGGGGAGGCCAACAACCTCCCCCAAGGCTCTATTGCATTTACCCCGTCAGACTAAAGCTGTTTTCCTGAAGCAGTTTTGTACAGATCCCGTTGCTAGTCAAGAACTAAGAGTCCTTCCCCTCTCTCCCAAGAAGACACCACCACCTCACCATGAACTGCTGGAGCAGGGTGGGGAGCAGCTGGGGGCTGCTCTCCATCCCCCTCAATGCCCACGTGCCAGGGGTCACCGGGCTCCAGCAGCCTCAGCGAGCCCCCCAGAGCCCCCCATCCCTGGGGATGGAGTCGGTGCTCCCGCCTGATCCAGCCCTGCCCCACATCTAAACCTATTGCTACAAAAAACCAGCAGAAACTGCGCCCACGGCTGGACGCCAGCACGGCCAGACGCCCTCCCTGGGAAGGCTCCAGCCACCCCATGGGCTGCAAAGAGGAGTGTTCATACCCCAAAGCCTGGGATCCAGACTTTCCCCCAGCCACGGTGAGTCAGCATTTGAGGGAAGCCGGGAAGAAGAAAAAGATGGAGCAGTTGCACCTCCCTCGGACTTGGAACCAGGTCCCTCGTCCTGGGAGGTCATGGACAGCCAGCCCTGAGCTCAAGGGTGAGGAAGGGCAGGGGTTGAGGGTAACCCTGTCTCCCAACACCCCCTGGTCACTGTCTGCTCTTCCTATGTCCCCCTTAATGGGCCTGGGACCCCCATCCTGACCCCCAGCCACACGGCACCAGCCTGCTGGGAGCCTGTGTGACATCCCAGCCCGTGGGCAGCAGGAGGACTCAGGCACGGGGTGGACTGGAGTGTTCCCATCAGGATGGTGGGGAGGGGACGTGTGAGAGTAAACAGGAGAGAGAAACAGAGGACAGTCCTCAAAAGCCACCAGGCTGGGAGAAAATCAGGAGTTGGGGAGCCAACACGGGCTCTAGCAGCTGTTCCCTGCCCATGGCACTGCCTGGCTTCTCCATCCCCACACACGGATCCACAGACCCAAATGCCTCCATCAGTGCATGGGGAAGGGAAAGAGACCATTAAAATACAGTTAAAAAGAAAAAAAAATCCCAAACATACCAAAAACACAATTGAAAAGCTTGACAACACGTCAGCCCACCTAGCAAACATCCAGTGAGGTAGATCTACACTTCCAATACAAACTTCATCATTTCTTTGTGCTGTTAGAAAAAACCCTCCTCTCTGTCCAGCACTGGGCTACAGAGGCATTTTATCCCTGAGATTGCTCGAATACCTGAGAATAAGTTGCAGGAATTATGTCCTTTCTCTCCTTTTTTTTTTTTTTTTTTCCTTTCTTAAAGATTAAAATATACAAAAATACAAAACCAGAATATTTATATTAAAAAAAAAAAAAAAAGAACAACAAACCCAAAACGAAGACGACAAACAAACCCAAAGATACGTCATTCACGCACGTCCTAGTGCAGCTTTCACTTGGCCTTGGCTTCGGCACGGCCGGGGGGCTCCCCGGGAGAAGGGGGGTCCACCGGGGCCAATAAATAAAGGCAAGGCTTGGGAAGGGCTGTGGGGAGGGGGGACAGCAGCCAATAACCCGGGACAGCCTTGTCCCCTGTCCCTGGAGAGGCTCAGCCCCAGAGCCAGCGGGTTCTGCAGCGTGGGATGGGCAGGAGGATCAGAGGTGTTTCCCCAGCTCCGGGAGAAGCCTGAGAGGGGAAGAGCTGGCTGCATAAAGCACCTTGTGCTCTCTGGGCTGGCACTTGGGAAGGATTAGGGGAAAAAAAGCGTTTTTCTTGTGACTTGCTCTCCCTCAGGCTGCAGCTCACAGCCCGCAAATGGGCGGTGTTAGTCCAGCCCCGAGAGGTGACCCATTTCCTCCCAGACTGAGCCCAAATCCAGGCTCTGCTGCTGTCAGCAATGGAGCAACCGTGGAAAAACGAAATCCTCACACCTTCCCGAAAGTGAGAAGCCACGAGGAGCAGAGGGAGCCGTGGGACCGGCCCACGGGCATCTCCCTGCTGCTCCGCAGGCAGCCTTTCCCCCAGCCTCCCTCCCGGGGCAGGCACAGGAGCGGGTCCTCTGCAGCTCATCCAAGCTGTGCCGGAGCCTGGAGCTCCTCCCTGGGATGTTGCCCCTCTGCTCCTCCTCCCCAAGCCACGGCTGCCTGGCTTAACTCAGGAAAAGAATAAGGATTCGTCAAATATGTTCAGGTTTTTTAGCGGGAAGAGGTGTGTTGGGTGCTGCCTTCCCCTGTTTTTGGAACGAGCCATCCCGATAATAACAGGGCTTTTCCCAGCCTGGGACTGGGGGGAGAGGTCCGTGCAGGGACACCGGGTCCCCGCTGCCAGCACTGCCACCTGCCCTCCCCAGTCCTTCCCCTGCCCTCCCTCCTCCGAGCCCCGCGGCTGCCCCTTGCCTTGCCAAAGCCTTCTCACCCCGGTGGAAGCGCCCCTCTCCCTGCCACCCACCATCATTCCCGGGTTTCGGGGAGGAGGGCCGAGCTGTGCATGTCCTCCTCCTCTCGGAAGTAGGCGGGCTTTCCCTGAGAGCTGGGGGACTGCTGTGCTTTCGCGGGGCAGTTGGCGACCATGTGGCTGATGCTCTGGCAGAAGTGGCACTTCTTGGGCTGCGGCGGGAGCTTGCACTCCTTGGCGTGGTGGTCCAGCCCGCCGCAGTTGTAGCACCTGTGTGAGGGGAGGAGAAATGAAACGAGGTGGGAGGATGCTGTGACCATGCCCGGGAGCCATCTGGCTTCATAGTCGGAGCTGGGCTCGGCTTTTGGGGTGGGTGGTGGCCCTGGGGTTGGTCCCTGCAGAGCCCCAGCTCCAGCACGGCCAGTTGGGGCTCAGTGGTGCTGCTGGTACCCAGGAGATGGCAGCAAACCCCTGCACTGAAGCCACACACTGGGGACAAAACCAGAGCAGTTTCCACCCCTCTGGCTCCATCAGCGTCCCGGCTCCTGGGTCTCCAGGCCCCGCTCCCGGGGTTACACTGCCGCAGGAACAGCCAAAGGAACAACTCACATCCCTAGCTGTCATCGTGGGGGGACAGCCCCAAGGGCGGCTTCTCACAGGGCTCTGCCTTCCAGCACCCGTCCCATGGCTGCCACCTTCACACCTGAGCAGTGCCTTGTGTCCATTTTAAATCCTGCACCCGTGTAGGGCGGCCACAACTCTTTTCTCTTTCCTTTTCCTTCACAATTCCATTCTGATTAATCTAAAAACCTGTTTATGAGAACAGCTGAGTGGGGTGGACAGCATCCACTGGGAAAACTGGGATGAGACATCCCCAGGCAGCCGGGATGGAGAGGATGGGAGAGAAGAGAGGGGAAGAAGGGCTGGCCAGGAACTTGCCCCGGGGCTCCCATCTCACCGTGGGAGATGCTGTCAGGACGTCCGGCTATTTCCTTCCCACAAGGAAGGGTTTCTCTTGGAGAAAATTACCCCAGCCCAGCACGGCTCCGCGAGCGAGGGGAGCGGCCGCCCGGGGTGTCCCTGACCTCTGCCCCTTCCCTGCTGCTTCCCTGCCCTTTCCCCACCGAGCTGCATCTGCCACTCATTAACCGCCGCAGGAAGCTGCTCTCCCAGAGGAAGGGTCACCGCCCATCCCACCGGACCCGTGCCCATCCCCGGGGTGCCCGGGCAGCTCCCGGTGCCCACAGGGCTCAGCCCCTGCCCCGGATCAGCCCCGGTTCAGCCCTTACCGGTCTCCTTTTGATCTGCGCTTCTGGAGGCTCTTCCCTTTGGGCCTCCTCTCGCTGCCGATGCAGAAGACGCCCCCGGGGCCGGTCACCCGGATGGACTCCAAACCTTTGGATGATTTCTTGAAGGTGAACTCGACAGCTTCGCCCTCCTTTAGGCTGCGGAAACCCTCCATGTGGAGCTTGCTCTGGGGGAGCACAGGGAGAGGATGGGGGTCAGCACAGAGCTGGGACGTTCTCCAGGCACACCACAAACCCCTCCCGTGGCACAAGAGCTGCCAACGTCCCCCTCCGCCTGTCCCTCGTTTGTGCTTTTAAATACAAAAGAATCTCGAGGCTTTGCACAATCACATGAACGCAGCTCGCGGCAGGACCTGTAGAAGGCCAGGAGGCTGGAGGCTGGCACTGCCGGCCCCCGCGCTGCAGCTCGCCTCAGCTCGCCTTTAACTGCCTGCAATAATTAATTAAGCAGCCATTTGGCACAGGATTATCACTGCTGGGAGCTTCTCCCATTCCTTCCAGGAGCAGTACATCAGTTATCACCACACGATCAAACTAGGGGAGCCAAGAAAAATCCAGGCTGGGGATCGGGGTTGTGAGATGACAGGAAAACCCGCTCCACTTCCAGGGGCTCTGTCCGTTACAGCAGAACAAATCCCTGAGGAGCAGAGCAGGGTGATGCAGCCGGCAATTCTTAACCCCCTGTGCCGTGAGCATCCCTGCCTGCTCTGCCCGAGGGCAGCTGCATCCCGGGCAGCAATTCCTGTTCGGCTTTCCCGCAGCTCCGCTGGCGGAGCCAAAACGAGCGTGAGCAACGAGTTAAGGGGAATTTGCTGGCGGAGGGAGGAGCAGCTCCAGCCGGCTGGGAATTCCCAACGCCTGCGCGGCTGCAGCAGGACCCTGCATTTATGAATGGAGCATCTCCCCCATTCATGGCCCGGAGAGCTCCCGTCACGTGGGCCGCGTTCTCCCATTCTTCCCGCACCGAGCCTCCGTGTGAACGCTGTACAGGACAGGCAGGCACGTTCTGCTCCCATCCTCCCCCCAAATCCCACCAGGACCCGCGAGGAGACACCCCATGTAAAAGCAGAGAGGGAAGAAATGGAGTTGCCGGGTTATAGGAGTGAATTTTTCTTGGCAGGGTCTTACAGGGCATCCGTGTGTCCGTGGGCACATGACAGAAGTGGGAACGCAGCAGAGCTCGAGGAACAACCCTTGAGACCCCTTTTTCTGCTGCTTTTCCCCTCCCTTTCTGTGTCTGTGGGTCCAGCTCGGGGTGGGACCGACCCCATGTGCTGGGCCAAGTCACCCCCACGCACTGGATCCCCTTGCCTGCTGGATGGGATCCAGAGTGGGCCCCATGAGATCCTCCTTTGCTCTCTGACCTGCTACTGCTGCCTAAAGGGAGAGCCAGACCCTAAGCTCTGAGGTCCCAAATGACAACACGGACATGACAGAATCTCGCAGCCACCTCCGTCCACCCAGGGCAGTTCCAGCACCACAACCCCTGGCAAACCCCCACGGTGACCAAACACTGCTCCCCAACACCAACCCAGCTCCGCCTGTGCTGAGCATCCCCCGCACAGGAGCTCTGTGCCCAAAACACCGGCACATCCCAGAGGTGCCTCAACGCCCCGGCTCAGCCATCCACCCTATCCCATCCCCAGTCTGTGGGGTGATTTGGGCAATGGGAGCTACCACGGACGGGGAATTTACCCCACTCCCACAGCAGCCACAGGGTTCGGGGGGTAAGGAGGGGCTGAGCATCACTCCCTGGCACAGGGGACGAGGCCAACCACCTCCCGTGGCTCCTCTCAGGACGTTTACAGCCCCAGCTGGCCCAGCTGTGTTTACACTGCGGGGAGGAAAACTCCCAGGCACTCAGCCCCGAGCTTCGGGATGAAGCTGAGCCCTGCCAGGGGGGACCCCAGCGCACGGGCTGGGCCCCCCCAGCTCAGCCACACCTTGGGCACCGCCACCCGACCGCCAGAGTCCGGATCTGTCCACCCGTCACCCCCACTTCGAGGAAGAGGAGGGATGAGGCAGAAGCTGCCACAACATGACGGGGAAGCGATTTATTTTCCAGGAGCGGGCGAGGATGACAACCACCCCCCCAGCCCCCTCCGCCAAAAGGCCAAAGGAAACGCCCTCTCCCTAGGGAAGGGGGGGGACAGAGGCTGGGGCGCCCTAGCTCTCCCCCCCGCCGCAGCCTTTTGATGTGAGCTGCAGAGTGGCTGGTGGTCCCTGCGCATCCCCCTGCCCCCTTCCCAAAACACACACATTGCTGGCATTCCTCTGTTATCAGATAGGTAATCAAACTGCAGCCCATTGAATTAGCTGCATACCTCCTGCATCTGAAAGGAAGGGGCCCAGAGCCCCTGTCCCACACCACACACAAAGCCGGAGCCTTCCCAGGCCTCCACACACCCACACCCCCCCCAAAAAATAAAGAGAGGAAGGGGGGGATTGGAGCGAGCCGGGGATGCTGGGGATGAGGGGGAGCGCAGGGGAGGGCCAGGGCCGGGAGCCACCGGCCAGCGAGAACAAAGGGCCGGCGGCGGCCGCGCTCCCGCTGCCCAAATTCCAGGAGTTCCAGGCCCCGGCGGGGGGAGGAAGGGTGGCCGGCATGGCCGCGGGCCCTCTGACCCCCTCCAGCCCCTCCGCACATCAGCCCTGTGCCCAGCTCGCCCGCTGCGCGAGAACTGGGGCCCGCCCGCTGGCTGCTGGGGTTTGGGCTCGGGGTCCCTTGGGGGAGCTGAGGGGTCAGTCTTGGGGGAGATGATTTTGGGATGGGAGTGTAGGGTGGCCCTGGGCTCGGGGTCACAAAGCATCGCCATCCCAAAAGAAGCGGAGCCCAACGCGAGGAATTCCTCGTGCCCAGAGTGAACCGGCGGGAGAAGGGACAGAGCAGAGCTGGCGCAGCTTCACCCAGCGGCCCCCCCGGGCATCACGGCGGGCACCTCTCCGCTTCTCCGCCCTCCCTTTCCCTCCCATCCCGCAGCCCCGGTTATTTACGGCAGACAAAGGCGCAGCACGTGAGCGCTGCCCACCCCCCCGGCCCTGGGTGTCCCCCCTGTGCCTTCATCTCTCCTCTTCCTCACACCCAGCAAATCCCTCATCACAGATCCCGCGTTTAGACCCGTTTCCCGTCCCGAAGGGATGGCACCGTGCGGCACCCCAAACCCCATCGCTGCTCCCCAAAGTGCCGGGAGCCGGCTCGCCCCCACCCCGCCGGGCTCCGGAGGGGCTCGGCCGGCCCCAGGGTCACCATTGTCCCCGCGGCCTCCCCAGCGCGACACAAGGGGACGTTTATTCCCAGCCAGCCCCGGCCACTCAATCAAACCATCTTTGTGTCCAGCGGGGCCTGGGGCGGAGCGGCCGCTGCACCTCGGCTCTGCAGCGCCCTTTAAACTGAAACCCCTTGGAAAACAAGCCGGGCTGGGGTGCTGGGATGAGGGCGGCTGCAGCAGCACCGGTGGCAGTGCCAAGCTGTGCCAGGGGAACGTCTGAGCCCTGCCTCAGCCCCGGGGGTTGGTGCAGAGATAAGGAGGGCGATGCATGTGGAGCCCTCGGGGAGAGCACAGGGGATTTAACGAAACATTACCAAGGCTTTCCACTGGTTCCCTCACCGTCATCTGGGGCAATATCCCTAAGGACCTCTCCTGATTTCACCTAAAATCAAAATAAAGATGTTTTCCTGCCAAAGTGATGTTTGCTCTTAATTTTCCACCACAAGTCAGTAAAATTAAACTCTAGATACCAATTCCGAGGGAAAAAATAATAAAAAAAAGCATTTACCACAGAGTTTAATCCATCCGTTTCCTGTCCTAAATCCTTTTAGCTCCTCTGGTTGTATTTTTCCCCACCAAAACCGTCCTGCACTTCCCAAGGGCAGCTAATTGGGATCAGGGGCTGCGTATTAATTTTGTGCCCCCATCTTAAAGCAGGAACACGGCCGGGAGCAGCCGCGCGTCTTCCGACGGTGATTTCAGCTCCATTCTGCTTATTCTTAGGAGTAAGGGAATAGGGAAAAGGAGACGTCGGAGCTGGAATTGGGGGCGGCAGGGACAGGGGCTCGCCAAGGCAGCGGCTCCATCCCAGCCCTTCCCAGCTCCATCCCCACTCCATCCCGGCAGCAATCCCATTCATTTGGGCCATATTATCTAGGAGACCATTCCAGGGTGTTTTCTCTCCCTGGGGCAGGGAGGGGGAGCTGGGGGAAGGGATGTGCCTGCGGCCATCAGTTAATCTTTAGACAGAGACAGGAGGCTTTTTTGT
Organism: Struthidea cinerea; assembly: GCA_013397865.1. Lineage (NCBI taxonomy): Eukaryota > Metazoa > Chordata > Aves > Passeriformes > Corcoracidae > Struthidea > Struthidea cinerea. The sequence continues at coordinate 105,351 of VZTI01004866.1, forward strand.
GTGTATGTGAGCGTCTTGAGGGAGTTTCAGGGGTGGAATAAAGCCGCTCTCTTTCACTATTTCCCATCAGGACGCGGCGCACAAGCGGCGCAATCCAATTTCATTCCAGCGGTTATTTAAAAACCCCCACAAAATAAACAAAAGCAAAGAAATTGCTACTACCCCTCTCTCCCCCTGCAAAAAAAAATCAGAGATTCCAACGAGCATTTCTACCCCAGGGGATCTCTGCGGGAGTTCCCTGCTCGCTGCAGGGGGGTTGGACAAAATGACCTTTAAAGGTCCCTTCCAACCCAAACTGATCTGTGATTCCGTGATCTCTTCCCCAGGGAGGTGCAGCCCTGGTGCTCCCGGTGCCGCAGCCGCCCACGCCGGGGTCCCGGGGTGCCCACCCGGCGCTGGGGGTGACCCTGGTCCTGCAGAGCAAACGCGGGAGCGCTGCACATGGGGAAGCAGGAAAAGTGAGATATTACACGTGTCCCTCCAGGAGCATCACGGGTCCAACCCACTGACCCAAACAGCGGCTCCGAGCGGGTTCCCCCCTCCCCTCGCTGCCCCCCCCAGCTCTGCAGAACCCGAACCCCCTGCTCGGACCCTGCCCCGCACCCCAGCGCAGGGCGAAGGCAGCAGGGAAAGGCTGGATCCTGCTCCCTGACAGAGAAACTCCCTGTGCCTTTTTCTCCTGTGCAGTCAGGGATGGAGCTGCCTCCAAACACGATTTTTTTTAAAAGCCCTCACGTCATGCTCACGTGGATGATTATTTTTATTATCCTGGCCGCATGCACTGGGTGGCACAGGCACAGGTGGGTGACAGCCCCGGTCGGCTCAGCCAAAACCCGTGTCCAAACGGCCACTTCCATCCCCTTCATCCCATCCCCTGCCCGCCCGAGCGGGGATGGAGCTGCTCCGCCAGCCCCGACCCCCACGAGGCTCCCGGGGACGGCCGCACCCAGGGGATCACAGGGGACAGAAGCCCCTGCCGTGCTGGGATGTGCCCAACAAGTCCCACACTGCCCCGGGCACTCGGGAAGGCAGGAGTGCCACATCCCGGCCCCAGCAGGTCGAACCACGGGCACGGCTTTACGTCCCCGCAAGGACACGCAGGACCGAGTCACCAAAGCACCAGTGACCACTGCGGCCACAGCAGCCACGGGGTACCCGCGGTGCCCAGCAGAATTTCTTGCTAAAATCATGCGAAGTAAGAAAAAAACCCCAACTAACTGCATTTATCAGGGATTTAGAGCTGCTGGCTTGGAGAAACGCTTGGAAAGGCAGAGCCAAACTGTGGAGAGCAGGGATTTCCAGGCACTAGACATCCTCTTCCCCTCTGGTCTCAGCCAGGCCCCAACCCCAAATCCCAGCCCCTGCTGGTCTATGCTGCTCCTCCAGCTCTGACCAGTGGCACCGAGCCTTGATTTTCTCCTTTCCCTCTTTCCATGTTGCCTTCCCAGGCAGCTCCACACTCCTGTAAGTGATGCTCAGAGCCCGGGAGCCACATCCCGAGGGGACCACTGCAGCTTTGGGGCCTTCACCATCACCAGCCCAATTTCTGCCACCTCAAGATCCCCAGTTCCTCAGGGGTGCTGCTCAGCCCTTCGCCTCCCCGGGACGATCTGCTCTGCTCCCCTCTGCTTCATCCCTCCTGTCTCCTCACAGCCCCCAAATGAATCCATCTCCAGTGTCCAGGGGAGGCATTTGGGTTCAAATGCCTCATTTTTAGCTCACAATGCGAGGGAAAGGCAGCCCCAAGGAGCCCTGTTAGTCTCCTGTCCTGCCGAGATTTTAATCTCTTTGTGATCAGATAAAGGCAGAGGGAGATGGAGACGCGCTCCCTGCAGAGAGGGGCCATTCAGACCTGGTTCCTGTAATAAAGTGATTTAATAGATCTAAAGAGGCCAATTCCCTTCTTTCTCCCACAATTACTTCCTGTGGGTCATCATTCACATATGTAAATGAAGAGGGGAAGGAGCGGGTTTTGAGGGGCTCTGGAGTGTTAAGCCCCAAAGGCTGGATTGGGGCGCTGGGTGCTGGGCAGGGCACCCCGAGCCCTGAGCTTCGCCCCCCCCGGCTCTTGGTGGCTTTTGCCCTCGCAGCCCTGACTCCCTCGCCGGGGAGCGGAGCCGACACGGCCTCCTGGGAAGCACCCGGATGCCGGGACGGGGACAGCACCGGGACAAGGGCCCGATTCCCTGCAAGCCACCCAAAAGCAGCGGTGGGAGCCTGAGCTGGTCCCTCTCCAAGGAGAGGCCACCGCCGGGATGCTCCGCAGCGGGAGAGACACCGGGAGCACGTCCGGCTCTTTCTGCAGAAGAGCCGAGACTTTGTGCCACCAGTGAGCGGAGCGGGAGGCAAAACCCGACCCGGAGGAGAAGGATTCTCCACCAGCCCAAAGATTCTGGCGGTGCAAAGCCCTTTGCTGCAGCAGGGGAACCCCCCACGCCCCCGCAGCCCCTCTGCTACCCAAAATAAGCCGCTTTTTTCCCCCAGAGTTCCCTGTATTTCCCAAATGTCGCAATCCCTGGGATCCCACGGCTCCCCCGACCTTAGGAACTGGGGGGCACCGGCAGGCTGCAGGTCTCTCCGGGCAGTGGGATGCTGCCGACAGAGACACCCCAGCTAATTCTCTTTTCCTGCAGGAATGCGAGCAAGAGCAATCAGGAAACCAGACTGTCTGGGGGCAATAAACCCCCAGGAGAAGGGCGGGAGGTTCTCCCCAGGAGCCCTGGGTCCCGCTGTGCTACATTGAGATGCAAAGGCCCATTTGCTCTCTGGAGAGCACCAGAATCTGTTTTCCCTGGCTGATTTGGAGCCCTTGACTCCAAAACCAGCTGTGTCCTGGCCTGGGATAGCAGCTCCTACCAAGGCACTTTGCCCACGCCGCAGCCAAGGGAGAAGGGATTTGCATCTCCCCTGGCCATCATTTGCTTGCCAGGTCACCAGTCCCGCCTGGAGCATCCACTCGTGGGCAGGGCGTGAGCGACCCCCGGGAGCCGCCGCTCCAGGAGCTCCTCACAGCCCAGGGGCTCAGTCCTGCACCCCCGGCCCACGGGATGGACCCAGTTTGGGGGGGTTCGGGCCCACGAACAGCAGCAGCCACTGAGGGCAGCTGATCCAGGGACTCCCCAGAGCCAGCACCACGATGCTGCTCTCAATCGTGCGCACAAACCCGGCCGTGTTTGCTCCGAAAACACCCGTGCCCCCTTGGCCCGTGCTTGCTCTGCTCCCCAGCCCCACGGCAGCCGCTGTCCCGAGGTGAGGGACACCACACAGCCCCCCGTCCACACGAGCCGGCGCTGAGCCCCACATCCCTCCCAGCGCTGGCCCCGCTTCGGGCACCGTCTCCAAACCCCTTCCCCAAAGCCCCCCGGGGGGGTCTCCCGGCAGATCCTCCCCCGAGATCCGGGGCGTTCAAGCAACTTCAGCCCCTAATCCACGACTTCCCTCGGTGCAGGGTCCCCGACACGCGTGGGGCTTCCCTGCTCAGCAAGGTCAAATCCGGACACGGGACTGTCACTATCACACAGGATCCGTAGGGACACAAATCCGACGCCTTTGTGCCACCCGCGACTGGGACAAGGGGCGCGGGTGGCAGAGATGCCCAGTCCCGGGATGAGCTCCAACGGGAGAACTCCCAGTCCCGCATCCCTGCCAGGCTCGGGGCTCCCGGGGTAAAACCGCCCCTTCCCCGTGTCCCTCCGCGGGGTGAGCGGCGTCCCCGCTCCGGCGCATCCCGCCCGGCCCCGCGGGCACCTGCTCCCCCGGCCCCGGCCCCGAGGGGCTCCTCAGGGAACAACGACGGGAAAATGAAATCGCTCGGCATCAGCTTACAGGGCCGGTCCCCGGAGAGGAGCCCCGGCTGCGGCGGTGCCCGCCCTTCCACCCGCCCGGGAACCCCGGCCGGACCCCTGGCTGGGCCGGGGGAAGCCGCGGCCGCGCGTGGAGGCGGCGGGGGGGTCCCCATCCCACCCCGCACCCTCCGGAGGGTGCACCCCGTCACCCCGGCCCCGTACCTGGTGCACGAAGACGTCGACGGGGGAGTCCAGGGTCGCGCCGCCCTTGGCGGTCATGGAGAGGAAGCCGAAGCCCATGCGGACATTGAACCACTTACAGATGCCGGAGCCGTGCAGGGGCTGGGACTCGTTCTCGGCCTTGGGCGAGTCTCCGGCCGGCTCCTCGCCCGGCTTCGCACCTGGCGAGAGACCCACGGAGCCGCTGAGCCGCGGGGCTGGGGGAGCCGCGGGTCCCCCCCGGCCCAGCCGCCCCACACCCAGCCGGGCAGCCCGCAGCAGGAGCTGCAAATCCTGTTCGGGGTGCCCAGGCTGGAAAATGACAAAAAAATCCCCAACCCCCCCGAAAAACCGACAGAGAGGTGAGCTCTGCCTCCACGTGTGCATGGGGATCACCCCAGGAAACGAAGGGGGCTCCTGCCAGCACGACCCAGGCAGTGCGTGGAGTGAGAGCCCTAAATCCGTTTCTCCCTCAAAAACGTTAAAAACGAAAAAAATTTTTAAAAATCCCAGACACACACACAAAAAGACAAAACAAACAACAACAACAAAAAATAGCCAAATTATTTTCCTAAAATCAAAATACTAAAACAAAAATTAAAAATAAGCGGGGGCAAAACGCCCCCAAAATACCAACCCGAAACCCCCCTGCCCCCAGCAAGCCATGCTGGAGAAACTCTCCCCTGCCCTCAGCATCCCCCCCGGCACCGTTCCC
>VZTI01004866.1:129220-165639 GCA_013397865.1 Struthidea cinerea
GGAGCGGAGGGCGGCAGGAACGGGAGCGGTGCCGTGGCGCTGCCGGGGCGGGGGATGCCATCCTGGGGAGGGTCTTCTCGGGGGCTCCAGGGAGGCGGGGGGTGCGCCGGGACCCGCTGCCGCTCAGAGGAGGTGCAGGACGAGCGCTCCGAGCATCCCCAGGGCGATGGAGAGCAGCGGGGCGCTGGCGGAGGGCGAGCCCGGGCTGATGCTGACCGTGGCGTTGCTCGGGACGCCGTCTTTGGGAGAGGACGGCTCATCGCTCCCCTGGCCGAGGGACTGGAAAAGAAAACGAGCGTCAGACATCGCTCCCGACAGCAGCACGGGGGTGAAAGCCCTGAGAGCCCTCCGCCGATGGTCCTGCGGGCAAAAGGAGCCGGGGGCGCTCCGGTGCCCGCGCTGCCCCACCCCAGACAGGGCAGAGCCTCCTGTCCCCTGGCCGGTTCCCCTTCACACCCAGGCTCGTGGCTTTGCCCCAACGCAGGGAGGGAAGTGAGATCTCCCTAGAATCGCTGCCCTGCTTCTAACCAGGGACTTTCAGAAGTTGGGGGGGAAGTGGAAGCCGGGGACTGGTCTCTGCTCCTCCGGCTGCTGCGAGGAAGTGGTGAGAAGGTGACGGCCACGGCCCCGCAGCAGCAGAAGAGGAGGGGTGTGGGAAACGCCCGTGCTGGAAGTGAGGGGCAGGGGGAGGAGGGACCCTCAGGGAAAGCACCGGGAATGGAGCCAAAAACTCTGCTCTGCCCCTTCGCTGCACTCTTGTCCTTTTTGGCTGGTTTACAGAAGGGGAATCCCAAAATGTAAGTGCACCCTGCGGAGCCAGCAGCAGGTCGCAGCCGCGTGGAACTTCACGAGTTCAGCACAGACTGATCTGGCCCCGTTACCAGCATGTTGTGGGGGGGAAAAAAAAAAAATCATCCCAAAAGCTGCCCCAAAGAGCATTGTGCTCCCCAAAAGTCGGTTCATCCCTCAGCACGGCTCTCGGACTGAGTCCCCACGGAGCCCCCCAGCAGGAAGGAAAATAACATCCGGTGGGGAGAGGTGAGAGGAAATCACAGACGCGTGTCCACCCAGCCTCTCCGGCCAGCCGCGCTCAGCACCCCCACTGCAGGCACGGGCTGGGGCCAGCAGGCAAAGGAGAGGCTGGAAGACGGGCTGGAGAGCTCGGTGTGAGGGTTACAGATGTGAGCGGTGCTCTCAAGTTAAAGAAACGCTTTCAAAAAGCACCACATGGAAGAGTTCAGACCTCCCAGACCACAGCACAGAGCCCTTGGTAAGATCACAGCGGTTGAAGTCAAAGAGAAAACCAAAGGCTGAGGTTTTCAGCAGAACGCAGCAATTCTCCCGCTGGCTGGACCCTCCCCTCCCACGGGCAGAGCTGGCTGGACCACCGGGGCCCGGTCCTTACCAGGCAGAGCACGAGCAGGGCGAGGGGCAGGAGCAGGCGGGCGCGCTGGAGGGGCGGCATGGCCGGGGCTCTGCAGGTGCCGTGACACCTCCCGTGACACTTCCTCGTCTGCTCCGAGCCTTTAAGCGCAGCGGTGGCACGGGCGCACCAATCACCCCTCCCTTCCCCAAAAGCCTGCGGGACCCGGGGCGGTTTGGGGAAGTCGCGTCTGCTGCCGGTGCTGTGAGGGAAAAGGTGCCAGGCGTGGTGTGGGGACCTCCAGTCCCCGGAGATGTTTCTCTACAGCCCCTGGCACGAGAGCAGCTCCTGCTCCCTGGTCCGTGGCATGACGGTGACAAATAACAGAATATAGAAATCTGCAGTTCTCCTGGAGCTGCTGAAGAGAGCTTAAAGACTAACTGGCGAAATAAGATAGGAGGATGTAAAGGTGTGAGTGCAGGATGATAAATGTGGCTGGTAGCACTGGAGAAACGGGTAAAAAGGGCTGGAGTGGGTTTGTTTTATTTTTTTTGCAAGTATGTAAAAAGGAGCAACAGAGCGTGCCCAAAGAAAATGTTCAAGGAAAGGTGGAAAGCCCTCAGGCTCCGCTTCCCCCTGGGGACTCTCTGTCCTCACACCCACCAAGGACTAAGAGTGGCTGGAACCCTCCCTGGATCACTGGGAGGGTTTGCAAATTGCAGCCAAGGCTGGAAGGAACAAATCTCTTTCCCTGCGACTCCAGGTGGAGCTGGAGCCAAGGTGTCCCTTGGGGTTTCAGTTACAGATCCAAGGACGGATCAGGGAGATGCTTCCTTTAAGCCCCCAAGTCCATCTCCTCGGAGCGGATCTCTGAGCTCCCTCGCCCGCTCAGCTGCAGCAGCAGGAAACAAAAGGGATCTGGTTGTTTTGAGACGGCTCGAAATGAACGCAGTCGCTGGCTGGGAACACACACCTGCTGCTGTCTGGGTTTGTGCTGGTGAAGCACATCATGGTGAGCTCTCTGTCAGCTTCCGCCCAGAGCCCAGGGCTCTTCTGCGGAAAAGTTTCACCAAATTTAGCTCTGTTTTTCTCTTCAGATAAGGTGAAACGAAAAGTCTCTCGAGCACAGCCAACATCCCTGGAAGTGTCCAAGGCCAGGTTGGAGAGGGTTTGGAGCAACCTGGGATAGTGGAAGGTGTCCCTGCCATGGCAGGGGGTGGGAATGAGATGAGCTTTGAGGTCCCTTGAGCCCAAACCAGTCTGCGGTTCTGTGAACGCCCCGTCAAAGGAGGCAAAACTGGGGGGATAATTGGCCCGTCCTGCTCATCCCCAGCTGGCGAGGCCGAGCTCCCTGGAGAGCAGCGCAGAGGCAGCAGGTGGGATGGGGGACACCCCAGGGAAGGCTCTCGGGATAGTGGGAAGCGCTGGGTGGAGTTCAGGGCGTCAGCGAGGCCAAGAGCAGTGCCCCGGCGAGAAAACGGAGATGCAGGTGAGGGAATCGGGAGGAGCTGCACGGCGTGAGCCGCCTCAGGCCGGGCTGATGTGTACGAGCGGAGCCAGAGGGTGTGCGGAGAGAAATGGGACCCACTCCCGGTCCGGTCCCGACTCCCCAATCCCGGGACAACGCGTGCGGTGCATGCTGGGAATTGTAGTTCCCGGTACTCCCGCGCGCACCACGTGACCAGCTCCGGACCAATCGCAGCGCCCCCCGCGTCGCCGTGGCAACCGCCCGTAAACAAGATGGTGGCGGGGGGGTGAGTGAGGGTTTGGGGAGGGCGGGAACCCCCCCAGGTTCGGACCCCCCTCCCGGATTCGGGGATCTCCCCAAGAGGGTCCCCCCAACACACCCCGAGGGCCCCAGAGCTGCCACCCCTGTCAGGCCCCCCTCCCCCGTCATCACCCCCCGGGTTATCCCCGTTATTTCGAGCCCCTTTTTGCCCTCCACCCCTCAAACTGCGCATTCGGCCCGGAAAACAAGGGTGTGTTGGTTGGGAGGATGGGCTGACCACAAAAGTGTACAGTTTGGGATTTTTTGGACAGCTTTTTCACCAAGCAAACAACCCCAAAGTTAATGAAGCTGTGCTTTATTTCATATGTTATCCCCTCTTATTTTTCCTCAAAGGGCAGAGCTGTCCCAGGTCATTGCCTTCACTGTTCTTACCCTTCTACACAACAGATGTAGCTCTCTCTCCCCTGCAAGCGTCCAAAACCAGATCGGTAACAAGACGTTTCCACATCCTCAACCAGCCCTAGAACATCATCTATTTTTACAGTTCCCTTTAAGGTCACATCCTCCCTACTCGATTTCAGAGCAAAGACTCCCATTTCGGTCCCAGTGAAGTTTGCTGCTTCTGTTAATCGCAGGGCACTGTGCTTTTTTCCGTCAAAATAACTCGATTTTGCCACTTTCTGCCTCCCTGTGCCAGTGTCACGGGCTCTTCCTGCAAGCTCCACTTCGTGCTCACTCTTCCAGCTGCTGGGATTGTGCCTTCCCTTGGTCCTGGCTCCTGAGGAGCCCAGAAATTCGGGGGTACTGATGGGACTGAGGGACCACCTGCTCTCCCCTGCCTGCTCTTTCCCTCAGCACAACCTTGATACTTCTTCACCTGCTCACTGTGATAGATAAATGTTATAATATTGGCTTTCTACAAATGTTGAAATGAGTGATGTTGAAGTAGCTTTGTTATTGTAATAGATACGCATTATGACAGTGGCTTTCTACAAACAGATGCCATACGTATAATGTTAAAGCAGCTTTGTTATAAAGACATAATAGTGAAATAGCTAATATAGTTATGCTTGTGAACTGTCTGCTTGGTTGGATAACATCCAACCAACGCGTGTTGAAGACCCCTGCTACTGACATGCCAACCATCAGCAACTACCGTCTGCAGAAACCACCAACCCACTCTGAGGATGATAATAAAAACTGACTAAAACCACAGCCAAGAAATGTGCATGCTCTAAAAAGGCGGACCCAGGGAGGAGCCATGCTAAACAGTTCCTGCAACATGTAAACAGTTTAAGGAAAAGTCTGAATATGTATAATTGATTATGAATATGCACTAGGCTGATGCAATAGGACAGGCTTATAAAGGGTGTCTCCAAAATAACAGGAGTGCTCCTGGCTGAACACCAAGGCACCCGGTGCTGTGAATTTTGTCTTTGTCTTTATTGTCTTTGTCCCTTGTTGTCCTTTATTAAACTTTTAAATCCTGACAGGAGAGCGAACCTGGTTTGTCACATTGTGGAGAAGCCGTGCCCAAACACTGACCTGTTCTCTTCCTTTCTCAGAGGATGCCAGGCTGTCTCCTAGGACAAGGAATCCCTGCAAGGCGCCCTCCACTCCTGCTCGAGGGGACAGCACTGGGAAAGGATATGGAGGGTAAAGCCCCTTAGTGATTAGGGGTTTCTGGGCCATCAGTTTTTTAGGGACACCCCAGGCCAGACCCATTCCTGTGACCTCCCTCTCACACAACAACGAGTTGGTGGCACCAGGAGCCAAGGGGTTTCTACCCAAAAAGTCCTCCCTGCTGTGGCAGAGCAGGAATTCTGGTGTGGGGTCCCCTGTGCACCCCAGTCCTGCTCACAGCTCTTTGTGCTTTCAGGTGCAGCTCACGCTGACACGGAGCTCACGTCCTCTCTGATGGAAAAAATCTCTTTGTTGGAACAGAAAGTAGAGAAACAAGCACAAGAAATCCAGTTGAAGGTAAAAGTCAGCCTCTCGCTGAGCCTGCTCTGTGTCCTGCCACAGCAATTCCACCTCTCAGACCTTGTGTGGGCTCAGAAGTTCATCTGTGGCCTGCTGCTAATTGCCCAAACGAGCCCTTTGCAAAGCAATAGAGCAGTGGGATCAGGCCTTGGGGTGGCAGAGGGGACAGTCCTTGCTGTGACTTCTTGCAGCAGGGACTCTCAGCACCCTGGCACTAAGATCAGCAGCTCTTTGGCTTCAGATTTTTTTGGTATTTTTGCCTCCTGTGGTGGTGCATTCCCCCTTTTGTTTCCTGAAACAGCGGCTGCTCACACAGCAGAGTCATCCTGGAGCAGCCCTCTCTGCATCAGTGGAGAGGATAAATACCCTTTAAAAGCTCAGAATAAATACCTTATTTTGGTTTTGTTTTTTAAGAAGTGGCTGCAGAGATGCTGGTTTCGTTTCTAGATCAGCCCCTCCCCGCAGGTCTGAGCAGGAGGATCTCGTGCAGATGCAGGAGTAGGAGATGGGTCACCTGTTCCTGGAGTTCTCTATTTATCCCACCCCTCATTTGAGTCTAATTAAGGTATTTGTGAGGTGATTCAGCCCCGGTGACCCTTTAGCCTGCACCAGCCTCGCTAATTGCCCCAGCCAGGACTAATTGTGCAAACTGTGCCTGGAGGTGCTGAGGCCCAGGAGCTGACCCGGGTCATTATTTGTTCTGCCCCTGAAGGACGGGAGGATTGCTGAACTCGAGGAGAAGATAAAGACTCTTCAGAAGGGAGAAGGTAAAAATCGTTCTACCTTTGGCACCTCTGGGAGAGCTCCAGAGCTCTGGGTAGGGCAACAGAGCAGGCTTGGAGACCTCTCTGAGCCGTCCTTGGCTCCAAAACCGAGGAGCCTCCTTGGTGAGAGGTCGCAGCTACACAGAGGGACCATTTCCCAAAGCAGATCTGCACTTTGGCTTGTGTCTGTTACCCTGGTGCGGTGCAAAACATCATTTCCTGACCTATTTTCTATGAGTCTCTAAGTTTCCATGAGTGTAAAGCCAACCACAGACACCCAAGGATGGTCAGAAAACTGAAGAGCAGTAAATACTGCAGAGTTCAAACAGGCAGGAAAGCAGCTGAGAGAAACCAAAAACCTGCTTGGAGTCTCCCACAGGATTCCAGCTCCAGCCTAACTCTAAATTGAACCCAACTTCCAGTGAGTCACTGAAGATCTTTTCCCCTACTCAGTTCCCTGGGATCGAGCAGCTTTCCAGCCCCAGCTGGAGCCCACACACGCTTCCTGCAGTGGCTGAACTGCCTTGTCTGTGCTGAGCTGGGGCGAGTTCTCCATTTCCTGAGCACAAAACAAATTCTGTCTGCCAAACCACAAACATGCGGTTTGTACCTCCTGGTGCATTGTGCTGCCACCCAGCCAAGATTTCAGGATCCAGCTTTAGTGGACACCTGCTCATTTTGGGCTCCTTGAGGCTGAGCGATTTCCACTGTAGGATTGCCACACACATCAGCTCCCACAGCATAAAACTCCCCCAGGGTTGTTCACAACTCTCTTTCAGTCTGCCAGCGTTGTTGTCAAAGCACTGCAGGGTCAATTGTCCCGTTCGGCCCCTGTGTCCCATGGGTTTGAGTTCACTGAGCACAGCTCTTCTTTGAGGATCTACATGGAAACTTCGGGTCTTCTCTTACAGATGCTCCTGACGCACCCACCACAGAAGACCTGGAAGCGAGGTGCCTTCAGCTGCAGAGCCAGGTCTGGGAGATGGAGGTGAGGCTCCTGCTCTGCGTGCCCTGAGCCAGCTGCTGCTTTGGTTTGAGGTCACTGCACTCCCAGTTTGTCCTTTTCCAAGCTGCCCCTTTGATCATCACAACCCTTCACCTCTGAAAAGAAGGAGCAGGTTGGATGTGAGCAACAGGGCAGGCGGAGGCTTTTGACACGCAGACAATCTGTGCCTCCTGCAAGCTTCATTCCGATTTCCGGGGCTGTGGAGATGCTCAGCTCCTGCAGTCTTGGGAGGTTCCTCTGTCACTACAAATCTTTCCTCCTCCCTTTTTCCTGCTACTGATAGAGCTGCTGTGACTGCCCTGCCAGAGAGTCTGTCTGTCTGTCTGTCTGTCTGCCAGGGCCAAGGAGCCCCAGGACAAACCTCTTCCACCTCCCTCTCTGCCTCTCACAGCCACGACTGACCACTCTCAGGCTCCCATTTCCAATTTTCTGAAGCTCTGGTCACCAGCACTGACCTGACTTTCCTCTTCCAGCGGTTCCTGAATGACTATGGTCTGATCTGGGTTGGAGAGACACGGGACCAGGTGGAAGATACAGAATCACTCCAGGATGAAGAGGAGGTGCCAGCAGGGAACCTCTGGGAGCCGGGTAAAGCACCAGCACTCTTGGCTGAAGCTGCTATCCCAGCTCTCACTGCATGCTCAGAGAAGGAGAGTAGATAAGCACCAAAACCTCAGGATTTGGGTCTTCAGAATTTGGGATCCTGTGCCAAGATCTTCACATCAATCCATCTCAGGGACACAGACGTGGAGCAAAACAGGAGCTCAGCAGAAGGTTTAATTTTATATACCTGTGTTTTGTACGCCCTTCTTGGGCAAAGAGCAGAGAACCTGATGGCTCAGCCCTCCAGGAGGAGCCCTCACAGCAGCTGTTTCCTGCAGAATTCACAAACCCGGCACATTTGAGGCTTGGCTGCTCTAATGGCATTGACATAGAGTGGGTGGAAAGCAGAATCAGGTGCTTTGTGTACACAGGAGCTGTAGTAACTTACCCGCAGAGTCTGGCTCCATCAGGGAGTATTGTTTGCCTTTCCTCCCAGCCACCGCGTGAGGGCTTTAACTGAGACCTGACTCTGCTGGCCGGGGTCCGGGCAGGTGTGGCAGTGGCTCCCCAGGAAGTGGTAACAGAGGAAAAAAAGAAAATTATTTGGGCTGTAGAGCCAATGCTGCTTCCTCACCACCATGAAAATATTAGACTGGATCTTCCCTTAGATGCAGGAGGGGAGAGACAGAGGGAGATCAGCAGAAACAGTTTTGGTTTCGGCTCACTGACCCTTTCCAAGGGTATTTCTGCATCATCCTGTAGCAACTCATAAAAAAGCAGAACAGCCAAGGACTTAAACTCAACTTAGGTCTTTTCTCTTGTTTCCTCTTCTGACTTCATTCCTCTGCCCTGCCACCCTCAAACACCCAGACAAACATCCTCGCAGAGTCCCTGCCCTGGTGCAGGCAGCTGCCTCTGTTTACCCTGGCACCTCTTCAGCACCTGTGCCCTGATCTATTGATCCGATCTGGCTAATCCAACTCGTGCAGTTCCTCGTCGTGCACGGCACAGGGACAGCACAACGCTTCTGAGAGGATAAACAAGCCCGGGAGCCCAGCGTGGGCTCCCCGAGCCGCCCCGGCTCCGAGCTCGCAGCCCCGGCGCTGCATCCCCTGCCCTGCCCCTGTGGTTTGGCACACGCCCGCGAGGACCTGGCAGTGCTGCGCCACAGCAAAAGCTTGCACCGCGTTCTGCAAACGTGTGAAAGGCACAGCCCAGCCCAGAAATGTCAGGGCTCAAACACACCTCAGATCCAGACAGATAAATCTGCTCGGCCACCACCCCTTCCCCCGTAACTCCGATCCCTCTGCCACAGGTGAAGCCGTAGTTTGCGAACACCAGATTGATTTTGATTTAATCTTGGAGAACGTTAAGGATCTGAACTCGCTGGTCGGAGAGGGCATTTCTCAGATCGAGCACACGCCCCGGGGGGCTCGGCTGAGGCGGCCAGAGCCCCTCCCTCTCACCCTGTACCGAAATGGGATCGTCGTGGGCAACGGAGCCTTCCGGCCCTACCAGCACCCCTCCGCACAGGTATGGGAAGGGCTGGAGAGGAGTCAGAGCCATCCTGCCAGCACTCACTAAGCCCCAGGAAAGGGGATAGGGCTTCTGAGCTCATCTCGGTCCTAAAAAGGAGCCCAGCTCCACACCTGAGCCCCCACAGTGCCTTTAAAGCCTCGTGTGTCTGTGTGCAGTAATTTTTAGAGATGGAGATTCTGTGTCTTTGATGCAGACGTTTCTGCGTGGCCACAACACCACAAACGGGAGCAGCCCAGCAGAAAGATCAGTCCTGAGCTAAACAGAAAGTCTGAGGTGTGACCACGAGCTCTCCTGTTGTTTCAGCAATGCCTGCAGGACATCCTGGATGGTTATTTCCCCTCAGAGCTGCAGCCGCGCTACCCCGACGGCGTCCCCTTGCAGGTCAGTGCCACGCACAGCTCTTGGGGAGAAACTTCTCTCTTGCTCCCCAAGACAGCTCGGGTTTTCTTTCATCAATCTGCTGGATGATGCCCACAGCAAGGGGAGGTTGAAGTCTGCGGTGCTGTGCAGGTGTGTCTGGGGAAAAGGGAGGCAGGGAGGGCACCTGCAGCAGCCGTTACAGGAAGTGTTTCAGCATCAAGGTTCAAGGGTTTCTGTGCCTCAGTGAACCTGGCTTGAAACAAGGCTTCTAAGAGCACCGCAGGCTCTGTGAGAGAAGCAGCACATGCAGGAAATCAAGAGCTGTGTCACAAAAAGGAGGGGAAAAAAAGTTCTCGAATAGTTCCCCTGGAAAAGCTTTTAAACTGAGATTGAACAAGTACCTTTCAAAGAGGATGTCATGAGAGTTTATTTTGCCACAGTTTAAATGGATTTGGCCACCTGAGGTTCTCCTGGGCCCCAGTTTTTGATTTCTCAGAAATGGCAAAGAGCCAAAGCCACATTTGCAGGCAGAGAGCCTCGGAGGACTCAAATCTAGGTCTTGGAGTGCACCTGAAACGTCAGCAGGCACAGCCAGAGTCTGGACCTTCCCTCTGCCACAAAGAAACCAGGGCACAACTGCATGAACAGGACAAGGTCAGGCCAGCTGGAGCGAGCTGGGAGCTGTGGGAGTTAGAAAGTCACATGGAAGGGGGATTGTGCAAAGCTCTGGGGGCTGAGGTTCCCTCTAACCTGCGCATCATTGGTTTCGTTTGGGGTTTACAACTGCTGGTTGTCATTACTGTGGTTTGCTGGGCTCTGATGCAGCAAGAGGTGCAACAGTCAGATTTGCTTACAGGTCACTGACAGGAGGGACGTGGTGTTTCAGAAGCAAGACCTTCCAGGGAGTTTTCCTGGCCTTGGCCAGATGGTTGGTACTTCAGAATCCAACAAAGTGCAGGAAACCTCTGAGATCCCAGGTAAAATCCCAAACCTGCCTCAAAAATGCAGCTCATTCTTGAGGAGGAGGATTTTTAAACCTTACCAGGGCAGTGCAGGTGGTAGGAGGGGAATGTGAGGGTCTCAGCAAGGAAAGCAACACTTCTGGGTCAGGGCCTGGTGTTGCCTCAAGAGCTGGAAGCCAGCAGCAGGACACACAGGGTCCTCTCAGCACTAATCCTCCTAAAGGATGGGACATGACAAGTGATAAAAGAATAGAAATTCAGCAGGTTTCCAAAAACATCTGCCCTGTGCCCTTCTGAAAGGCCAAGCTCCTTCCACCTTCACCACATCAAAGGATGCTGAGGGAACCCTGCAGGCCTGGGGGGAGAGCTGCTTGCAAACACCGCTTTCTCCTACAAGCTCATTCCAAAAATGTAGATATCTTCAAGCCAAATCAACCGTAACTGTACTGAAAATGGGACAGTTTCTCTTCAGACTTTCACAAAAGAACATGGGACATCAAAGGCCACAGATTCCTCATTTTGCTCCGAGACACTCGCAGTAAGCAATGTCTGACAGGGCTGGGAAGTCAAGCAGTCAGTCAGAGAGACAGAGATCAGTGGGGTTGTGGGTGCATCACTAAATAACCCACCACATGTATCGCCCGTGAGAAACAGCTGCCTGGTTACATTCAACTGTGCTCAGTCACCTCAAGGCTAAAGCTAAATATTCCCTTTAGCCAAGCAGCAAAAAAATAATTGTCCAAGCAAAAAGGAATGGACGCCTACAAATACACCCTCACAAGGTGAAAAACCTCCAAGTCTGTAGAAATGGTGATAGTCCCAGTTTTTCACAGCAGCGCTGCCTGCCTGCTGTGCATCCCAGCTGTGCACTGAGCAGGCTGCTCTGCTCTCGCTGTTGATGTTGACAATCAGACATCCAGTAGAGCAGAAAGTGGGACAGCTTCAAGGGAGGAACCGAGAGCCGCTCTCGGCCTCGCTGGGGTGCTGAGAGCTCTCCCTGTCGGCTGCTGCGCTCTCTCCTTTCACCAAATCAGCCTCTTCTGGGGGCAAAATGTTTGTCACAAAGGTCACACATGGACATATCTCCCCTCTGCTCTGGCAGGTCCCAAAGCCTCCTTGGAGCAGTTTCCCAACGAGCTTTCCGAGCCCCTGAAGCACAGAGGGAGAGCGGGCAGTGCCCGAGGCGTGCCCGACGCAGTGCCACAGGTACCAGTGAACTCCCCAGATCCCCCCAGGAGGAGACCAGGGGCGATTCCCTGGACTCAGCTCCCTGCACAGCACCAGCATCCCCACCTCGGGCCTCTCCCAGCTCCGTGTAACCTCCCAGAGAGGCTCCACCAGAGCACACGTGGCACTTGGCACCCGCCCTGGGGCTGTGCCGGCACTGGCTGCTCTCCCTGCAGCCCAGGCAGTGCTGACACTCACCTGCTTTGGCTGCAGGGCTCTGATGGGCAGCGGAGCAGCAAAGAAATCCTGATGGAAACACCTGGGCTGGCTGCCCTGGAGAGGTACAGGTACAGCCCCCCACCCCTGCCCTGTCAGGATCTCCTCTTCCTGCTGTTTCATCACTGCAGGTTTAGTTCAGGGGGTTCAGATGAGGAAATAAATGGACTTTCCCCTTTTAGACCGTAGAAATAGTTAGAAAAAAGGCCAAGTTTGGTCTTTTGGGAAAACCACTGAATTTTTCATGCAAACATGCCATATTTTACATCTCTAACAAAAAGCTTCTGTTGTTCAAAATGTCACTAGTTTATGTGAACATTTTTCCGACAGCAAGCCAAGGCCCAAGAGTTTGAAACCATTGAAGGAGCTTTTTGCAGTCATATTAAATGGGAGAATCTCTCCAGGAAACTGATGCCCAGGTGGGAGGTCTCACCAACAGCACTTTTCCACTCAGTCTCTGGCAAGGCAAGACCCAAATAGCTAATGAAAAAAACCCCAAGCAGATTATTTTTAATCAAAGAAGTAGGGCGAAGTACTTACCAGGCAGCCCTGGTTTAAAACGAGAAAGCTAAAAAAGGTCCACAACCCTCTTCAAGGCACCTTCAGGCTGGGAAAGCAAAGCAGCAGTTTGGGCAGGGGGTTGGTCTGGTTGCCCACGGTCAGACAGGGCCTCGTTCACCTCAAGGACATTCCCAAACATGAAACTCCTCTCTCCTGTCCCAGTCGTGGAGGCTCTGCCCACTGAGTGGAGCTCACTCCTGAGCTGACAGGGTTTTCTGATCCCCAGGGTGAAGCCAGCTGAGGAGGCTGAAGCTCCTGCCCCTGATTTCTGCACTCTGCGCATCAGATCCGAGAGCGGGGAGCAGACGTATGGGGTGAAGATGCTGCCCACAGACACCATCGGGGACCTGCGCCAGCACCTCGCCCACATCAGGTAGTCCAGGACTCCCTCCCCTCCTTGCCTGGCTCTGTGGGGCCCCAGGAAAGGGTTCTTGAGGTCCTGGGGCTTCAAACATCGGCCCGAGCTGGGTCGCAGCCCCAGCCCTCTGCCCACCTGACAGTCTCCAGGCAGCAGTGCCAGGGCCCTGGGAAGCTCAGAGCATTTCATACCCACCTTTGCCACACAGCAGCAGAGATAAACTTCTTCTGTCCTCCCAAACTGCCACCAGATCCAGGCCCATCGCTGCCTTTGCCTCCATCCAGTGCTCACCCAACTTGTGCCACCGTTCTCAAGGTGCTGGAAGCTGAGCTGCAGCCTTTGCTTGGCTCAGCCAGCTCTATGCCCCAGCACATCAAGTGCTGCCCAAGGGCTCACTCAGCCTGTTGGGCACAGTTCCAGATGGCTGAGGGCCCCCTTTGCTCTCCCCTCTTCCCACTCCTGCTGCAGGCCATGGCCCTGGCCTCGGTGCGAGCCCGGGATGAGCTCAGTGCTGGCGGGATGCACGAGCCTCCTTCCTTCCCACTGCAGCTGTGCAGCTGGACAGGCTGCTCCGTGCCTGGCTGGCGGCAGTTTGGGCTGGAAGCCCTTTTTCTGCTCTTGCATAACCACAGCTGGATCAGTCAAAGCATCTCAGCAAAACCTTGGGGGATCCCGTGAGTAGGAAAGATTGTGCTGTTCTTTCCTAGGGGTGGAAACTCGGACTCGTATGAGATCATCAGCACCTTTCCCCAGAGGGTGTACACGGACAGCTCCAGGAGCCTGCAGGAATGTGGGCTGGTCCCCAGTGCCTCCCTGCTGCTGCGGAGGAGGGACCCCAGAGACCCCTCCCAACAGGAGGGGACGGGGCTGCAGACAGGGTAAGAGTTCCTGGCCCCGAGCTCTGCACAGGGAGGGAGCTGCCTCACTGTCACCCAGCCTGCCCTGGCTGGGAAATAGGGAGAGGTTTCCTTTCCAGATTTAGTTTCACTGTGCCATTACCCGGGATGGAGAAGAGCTCAGAGCAGCCATTCGGCCGCCCAGTCCTGCTGCCTCACAGTGGCTGCTGCTCCCCAAAACAGGGCCCCAACACAGGGACACTTCCACCAGCTCACACCTGGGCTCCAGGCCTGGCTCCTCATCTCTGTGAGGGTTACACGGGCTGACCCCTGCCCAGGGGAGCCTGCCAGCTTCACCCTGGCACTGGGCAGTTGCTTAGCTGGGCTCAGGGACTCCGGAGCAGTGGGATGGACACACAGCCAGGGGCAGTTTGCTTTCCACACACAGCTGCTCCCTACAGACTTCACCTGCACTGACACCAGGGGACAAACAGGCTCAGTCCTGTGGTCTCTGCTGAAGCTAAACCTGAAGGCCTTGAGCCATTGCAGTGCTGGGGCTGAGCCAGACTCGACTCAGCCGGGAGATCCTGCTACTGGGCTTCCTGTACGTGCACAGCTCCTTCCCTTGGACAGCCCCCAGCTGCAGCGGGGCCCAGGCTCCAGCCTGCCCGGAGCTACCCGCCCTCCTCCCTCCCGCTGCCGGCGCTGGATGCTGCAACAGGACACCGCGTCATTGGAGAAGAGCATAATCCCTCCGCGGCGTCTCTGCTGAACCCTGAATAAAGCATCTTCCTTCCTCTCCCGTGGGCTGGGGCTGCACTTTTCCCCTTCCCTTTCCCCAGCACATTCTTCCCATTCCAGCTGTGACAAGCTCTCACTTGACTCGCAGCTGACAACCCTCCCACTCATGCGAGGCAGGGCCTCCTGGCAGGTTCCCTCTTTGCAGAGACCCAGCCCTCATTACAGGCTCCCAGTAAAACCCTTTATTTCAGCTGCAATTTCTGCTTCCTGTAGATTTCAAAGGCACGGTTGCTGTGGAAGCCCAGGGTGCCCAGAGCTCTTCCCAGACCACTCTGACCAGAGCTGCACAACTCAAGCACAGGAAGCAAACCAGCTGCTTCCACAGCTCCCCACGAGCAGTGACTCAACCCACACAGCTCTCCCTCAGCTTCCTCCTTTTTCCACCTGTAGCAGATTCAGGAGCAGCTGTTTCCCCTGCCCCTCTGTATCCTGGCCTAGTCAATCTTTGTGCCGGGGTTTGTTTTGCACTCCCACGTCTGGCTGAGGCTGTCCCTGCCCCGGGCTGCCACTGTCACCACACAGAGGAGAGGAATGCTCTGGTACCTGTCACTGCTGCGCCGTAGGACATTCAGACACGTCCTGTGAGCCTTTGATTAGCAGCAGCAATCTAAGGTGTTAAGATCTTTGTGTCAGGCTGCAGCAGCACGTACAAGCCACTCAGCTTCTCTCAGCTGGAAATGACTCACAGTCCTTAGGTAGGGTGATGTTTTACCTGTAGCCAAAATAAAACCGAATTTAAAAGAAATGCAAGAGCAGCGACGTGAAAGGTACAGTAACATTTAATAGCATCTCGGAAGACAACACTGGTTATAAACTTGCTTTTTGGCAGGAAAACAAAATGCACTTGGTCCAGGATTGCAAAAAAGCCAACTCAAAGAGGAAAGATTGGACAGCTGGAGCATCAGCTGTTCTGAGGCAGCCCTGAGCCATTAATGCTCACAAGGGAGCCCTGGTCAGGGCGGAGGGCGGCTGGAGCAACACAGATCCCACTTCCAGCCCCATCCATCCCCCAGGCAGCCTTCGCCCCCAGCTCCACTGTGGTGGGCACTCAGACCCCCAATTCTGTGCAGTATTTTTGCATTAAATTAAGACAAACAAACAAAAAAACCCTTTACTTAGTTGCCATAATCTCTGCGGTTGAGATGAAGAGGGCAGAAAAAGGGAAAAAAAAGGAAGTGAGGCAGCAGAATTTACAATTTTAACAGCAACTGGGAGACATGGGAAGTACCGTGCAGCCCTAAGCCCTTCCCTCCCGAGGCAGAGGAGGGGGCTGAGGGCCGGGCGCACCTCGCACGGCCCCGGAGGCTTTGCTGTTTACAGAGGCACTGGAAGCTGCCGTGAGCCAGGCCCAGCTCTGCTCACAGGCCAAGCGCAGCGAGCATCACGCTTTCTTTGGATCCCTCTGAGATGATTCGGGGTTAGGCA
This sequence comes from Struthidea cinerea, assembly GCA_013397865.1. Classification (NCBI taxonomy): domain Eukaryota; kingdom Metazoa; phylum Chordata; class Aves; order Passeriformes; family Corcoracidae; genus Struthidea; species Struthidea cinerea. The sequence continues at coordinate 144,894 of VZTI01004866.1, forward strand.
GGAGGGAGTCGGAGGCAGCTGCAATGAGGAGTTTTGGTCATGGGTTTTTCCCTGTGCTGGGATACAAGTGTGGTGCCAGGACAGCGCTGACAACCTGGAGGTGAAGGTGGTCGGAGATGAGGGCGCTCAGGAATGCAGGTAGAGTCCAGGATGGGAGGGTCAGCAGGGCTCAGGCCAACTTCAGGAACTCCTGCAGAGTGTTCTGCTCCACCGCTTCCACGAAGAGCTCGTAATCCTGCAGGGAAACGCCACGCAGTCGCTCACAAGGCAGGAGGGTCCCCGAGCCCACACTGGTTCACAGCGCTGGCACCAGCTGGTTGTGCCAAGGATGACAGGGCAAAGTGGGCACAGCCCCACTGCCACCCAAAGCCCCTTGCCCGGGTCCCCTTTTTCCCAAGTCAAACAGCCGTGGACCCTGGCAGCACCTGGTCCCTGCACCTCACGAGAAATAACTTACGAGGCGTCTTCAACATCTGAGCAAACCCAAGGGACAGCACATCACCCACCACCCAACCCCTGGGTGCCAACCCCCGCGCCGAGCACGAGCCTCACCCCGCAGTACTGGTCTCCGTTGACGATCTGGGGTGGGATGGCTTTGGGGTTGCCTGCCTTCGCCCTCATCTCCTCCCGGAGAGCATTGTCCTGGGAGATATCCACCAGCTCGTACTTGATGTTCTTCCCATCAAGGATTCGGGTTACTTCGCTCTGTTGGGATTTGATCTGGAAGCCGGGTGGGAAAGGCAGGTTACGGGGAGATGGAGAGGAGCCCGAAGGGTGGGCACACACCCAGCGTGCCAGCCAGGCTCAGCACAGTGCCCACGGTACGGACCCCGCCTGCGTGGGGGGACACCCAGCACGGAGAGGTGGGTTCGGGGAAAGATGGGGACGGTACAGCGCGAGCAGGGGAGGGGACACCGAGGATTCGGCCGGGGGGGGGGTCTTCGCTGCTGCACGGAAGAGAGACGCCCACCCCCGGGAAGAGGGGCCCCGGCGCACCCAGCCCTGCCCGCCGCAGCCCGGGCCCCGCCGCCGCTCACCTCCCGGGAGCCGGTCACCGGGGTGCTGTAGACCTTGAGGGTGCTCATGGTGCGATCGCGGCCGCTCCCAGCGCTGAGCCCGGCGGAGGGAGGGAGGGAGGGGAAGCTCGGCTCGGCGGGGCTCGGCGGGAGGGAGGGACGGAGGGATGGAGGGAGGAGCGGGAGCCCCNCCGGGCACCGCGGAGCCGCCGGCCCCGGCACCGCTCCCACCGGGCACCGCGGAGCCGCCGGCACCGCTCCCACCGGGCACCGCGGAGCCGCCGGCATCGGCACCGGCACCGCTCCCACCGGGCACCGCTCCCACCGGGCACCGCTCCCACCGGGCACCGCGGAGCCGCCGGCCCCGGAGCTCCTCCCTCCCCACCCAGGACGGCCTCGCACGAGGGGGTCAGAGCAGCTTTATTTGATACTCCAAATAGTCGATACAAACAAGCGGTGAGACAGAGGCCGGTACAAAGACACTGAGCCCAGCGGGACCGGGCGCAACACGGGGGACCGGGGGGGGACACACGAGTGGCACGAAGAAAGGGAGACAGGGAGGGAACACTGTCCTGTCCCCCTGGCCTGGGGTGTTCTGTAACAAAGGGCCCAAGGTTTCCCCTGCACCAGCAGCAAACAGCACATGGGATCACCCTCTTGGCCAGAGGGGCTCAGCTGTGCGGGAGGATGAGGAGGGGAGGGGAACACAGGACCTGGGCAGCCCGGCTGCTGGGACAGGGCCAGGCAGCAGCTGAGGTGGTTTCAGCCACAATAATCTCATCTCAGAATCACCTCTGCAGGGGCAGAGGGCAAACCTGTCCCCTCACAGAATGCAGGAACGAGATCTTGCACCCCCAAAGCAGAGGGGAGAAGGAGATGGTGCCCAAACCCCCTAAGAACCTGCAGGAGCCAACGGAGCTCCCGGCAGTCAGGACAAACAGCTTCAAAAATAGCCCTGGAAATGTGTTTTGCTCAGTACACGGCACCAGCAGCCTGGGGACAGACACAGCCAGGAACAGAACACCCAGGGACAGCAGGACAGACAGACAGACACTGCCAGGCACACACTGCTGCGTGCTCCCCGTGCAGGGCAAACCAACCAATTCCTTGCCACCATCACCCATGGTGGCCAAACGCTGAGAACAAAACAGATTTGGTCTTAAATTTTAACACAAAGGAATAACAAAAGCATTTCTGCCAAACCGAGGGCTCGCAGCCCCAACGTGAACCAAGAGCAGCCAAACAACACAAGTGCCAGCAGGATTCTTGCCTATCATAACTTGGCATCTTGCTCTTAACTCAAGCTGAAAACCAAAGTTCCACCCTCGGACTCGGTAAAGCTGCCACTGGGTTAAGGAGGGTTGTGGTACAGTGAAACTGATCCCACAATGATTTATTTAGAAATCCCATGACTTGCAGAGGAGCAGGGGAGGAGGGACAGGGCTATGACAAAGCCCAAGTGGCCACTGCCTTGCAGGAAGAGCTCCCTGTGCCACCCCCTCCACACTGGGACCAGTATGGCTTTCTCCCAGTAAAGCAGAGGTGTGTCCCCAGGGGCACAGAGGCTCTTGAAGGCTCTGGCAGGGACCACAGACACTTGGGGCTCCCCAGGATTGTTTGTGATGGCTCTAAAAGGCTGTGAGAAGGAAGAGCAGCTCCTCACTTGCCAGCAGAGGCATTAGGCACGGAGCAGCGTGGGAGCAGAGGGTTCTTCCAGCTCATTAAGGCACTTCAGCGTCAATCCACTTCCTCTGCAGTCTGAATCACGCCCCGCTCCCAGTGCTATTTCAGGGGGACAAAAGGCTTAAGGCTTCTGGGCTAACAGTGCCCAGGGGGAGCGTTTCCAGAGTCTTTTAGTGTTGCTTTATTCCTCAACTCATGCTGGCTACTGAAAGACACTGGTTGCATTTACCTGAGGAGAGCAGGTCCTGCTCCATCAATCCAAGGCGGCAGCAGCACCTCGATGTAAATGCCAGCAGTGTAAGTGGCACACCTGCCTGCCCGTGGAATCCAGATATCCCACAAACACTCTGATAATCCTCTGGTCCCACAGGACCTGCACAGGGAGGTTTATCAGCAAGACCAGGGCGTACATTTCCTTTTAGCCATGATTTTAACTGTCGCATTTGCATGTTCAGCATTTGACATGCCTGGAAGGCAAGTCAGAATTCATCTCCCAGCATCAGAGACCACACCAGCTCCAGCAAACACAGCATAAAACACATTCCACAAGATCAAAGCTACTGCAAAGCCTGACACCGAAGCCCTGAATTATCCCAGTTAGCCAGTCAGCAGCTGAACACTTCTGGCAACAAACCCCCTGATTCCTCACAGATCAGGTAAGTCACACGTCCTGTACCCGAGCAGAGGGATGGTAAAGTGCTGAATAGGTTTAGGGTTGTAGGAGCACAAGACTCCTGAGAGTTTCAAGTCTTCATTTCCTGTCTTACTTTGGGAGTGTTCTTTACTGGGTGATGCAGTTGTCTCCCATGTCCTGAGCGTATCTGTCAGATATCGCAGTCCTCAAGTCCTCCACCTCTTTGTGAAGCTGTTTTACCTCCACCAGTTTCTTGGCCAGTCCATCAGGGCTCAGCAAATCATCCTTCTCCTTCACAGGGTACTGCACAGCTGTGGGGTCAGAGAAGGGAGTTTCCTCACATGCAATTCTCACCAAGGATCACAAACATTTGCAAGTCAGCCAGAAAAACCAACTCACATTTGCAAAAGAGGTTCTGCTTAACATTCAGTTATTACAACATGCACCTTTGAAGCAAGCCAACCACAGAAAGAGCATTCAGAAGCCCAGAGAGAGGAGAACTTTCCATGCTCTGTGTGAGTTACTTAATCCTGCCACAGCACAGGAACGGAAGGGTTTGTCCTGCCATCGCTCTGTACTTACAGTGGATGCCCAGGAGCAGAGAGAGGTTGGGGTCCTTGCCCTGAGCCCTCTGGGTGACAATGCTGTAGACAGACTGTAAATCCTGCAGGCAGCTGGCCAGCTCCCCGTGCAGCTCCTGGGCCAGGCGGGCTGTGTCAGCAGGCAGGGGCTGGGCCGTCAGCTGGGCCTGCCGGAGCCGCTCCTGCAGCGTCAGGTTCTTCTCGATCAGGTCCTGGTTCTGCACGGACAGCTGGACACACGGACACGGCCCGTTAGTGGGCACTCGGGCCACCACTGCCACACTTAATGCTCCGTGATGGGAGCACTGAGGGCAGGAGCTGGTTTGCATCCAGCCCTGCGGGCCATGGCCAGAGGAGCGAACGTCACTCCCACACGGGGACTGGATCAAACGGGAAGTGCCCCGTGAAACTGCGCTGTGCCTGTGCAATAAAAGCTTCCAGGAGGTTGTGCACCCCAGCACTGGCCATCCCTCGCCTCGAGGGCTGCCGCTGTGCTTGGGCTCTGCCCGGCCCTTCAGCCAAGGCTGTGCTCGGACTCCTGTTCTGCTGCCCCCAGCTGGCAAGCCCGGCCTCCTCCACCCCATCCCCATGAAGCTCCCGAGGCACAAGCTGCTTTCTCCTGCTTTCCAGCAGGGCATAGCTCCTTTCACAGCCCTGACAGGACAACTGACTATCAGGAAACAGAAGAGATTGAGCTGCTGACTAAATTCAGGGCCTTGCTAAAAGACAATCCATTGTTCATTGCTCAGGCACTCCAAACATCCCCTGACCTCTTTCACGGCAGCCCGGAGCTGCTGCAGAGCGTTTTCCCTTCTCATCGCCTCTTCTTTCAGAGCCTGGCTTGTCCCCTCTTCCTGGGCCACCTGTTCTTCCAGGTTCTGGAACAGACCATGGGAATATAGTAAGTCTAACTCATTTCACAGTATATTCTCAAGTCCTGGGTCCCTCCCCATCACCTCTCACCTTGACTTGCAAGGACAAGTGCTCCATCTTCTTCTGCTTTTTGTCCACAATCTGGAATCAAAAGCAGAGGCATCAGAGCTGGCCACACAGATCCAGGAATGCCACCAGGAATTCTCCTTCTGTAGGACAGCACCCCCTCTCCTTCTCTTTGCTGTCCATTTACTGCTCTAATCACAGATGCTCTTAGGAGTGGACTTGGCTAAAAGGCACCATTAGATTTATCAGCTAAAACCAGACCACAGACATTGTATTCTGGTGGTTTCCCTCTCCCCTCTTCTGCATTCTGCAACTTCTCCCCAGCATTACTGGAGAAGCGTGTGGTTATCACACTAAGAACAGCTTTTAGAACCCTGCAGTCTGGAATTCCAGGAACTGCTGCTTCAGTGCAATTGTGTCTGTAAAAGTGCCTGGTGTGACTCAGTGGAAGGAAAAATGTGTGATTCCCAACTGGGACAGCCCCTTACCTTCCTGAGGCAGTCACACTCTTTCTTCAGAGAGTCATGTTCCATTTTCTGCCTCTCCCCATCCTGGGCAGGGGGTCCTCTCTCTGCATTCTTTGCACACTGCTGCAACTTGTCCTGCAAGCTGCAATTAGCAGAACACCATGGGAAAAAACAACTTTATTTACAGTGTCTCCCTTACTTTAAGGAGGGAAACAATAGGAGGAGTGCAATTAATTTCATATCAGATGTCAGTGCTGCCCTGTTTGCATCCCCAGCCCTTCCTTGTGCAGCAGATCCTGCAGTGCCAAGATGAAGCTGATTGCTGATTCCTACCTGCGCACAGTGGACAGAAGCTCCATCTCCTTGTGTTTTTGGGTTTCCAGCTGCAGCTCTTGCTCCCTGAAAGCAGCCTGGACATCTCCAAGCTCTGTTTCCAGTGCCAGCACTGTTTCCTGCAGGGCAGTAGTCTTCAGTTCAGATTCCTTCAGCTGCAACAAAAGGGAGTAAATGTTAACTACAGAAAAGTCACCTAAGCAAGTATGTGAAGAGCCACCGTCGCAAGTCAGAGGAAGTTTTACCTTCTGACTCTGTTTCTGGTGGTCCTCAAGGGTTGGAAGATCAGCCAGGTATCGTTCCAGGGTCTCTATTCTCTGCTGTCTCTCTCTGTTTTGTTCAGATTCCTTCTGGCATTTCTTTTTAAGGTTATTAATGTGTTTGTCTCTTCCCTTTACCTGCAGGGACAGTTACAGACAAGTTTAGTTTATGTAATTTTTTATCTGTTCTTCAGCCTTCTGTAAGCCCACTCATTTAGCTTTTTGCACACCACACAACACTAAAATACAAGATCACCTTAACTCATTTCTGCTCATTTAGCTGAAGACAGGCTTTTTTTGGTTAAAAGAGGAGGTACTGAAATGCTTCTAACTGCAGGAGGAAAGGCTTTTGCTTATAACCACAGCAGATAACACCTGCAATTACCGACTGCCACAGAAAGGTTTCGCCTCAGCACTACACTGACAAAGAAAACACACCTTCCCATCTCTAGAGCAACAGGATCGTACCCTTTCTTCCTGCTTCTTTAACTCCTCGGCATGTTTCTGCACCGTTTCCTTCAGCGACTCCCGGACCAGCTTCACATCCACCTCTGCAGCAGCCAGTTTCCGCTCCAGCTCGATGTTCTCCTTACTGAGGGCCTCGGTCTTCTCTGTGAACTGTGCTCGGAGGAAGCTGTTCTCCCGCTGCAGCTCCTGCAGGCAGAGACAGCCCCTGAATTTGGGGAGTTACAAAATGGCCCCCAGCAGTCCCAGGGCTGTCCCCTCATCCCACCTGACACACTCTGAAATAGCACCTGCCAGTGCTGCCAGTGTTTGTATCACCAGCACAGCTTTAATCCAACCAAAGGACCTCAGGGCTGGAAATCTCAGGGGGCACGGAGGTGATGGTAACTCCCCACAAGGGACAATTTGACTCTGCACAGTCCTGCTCAGCAAACACCTCAGCAGGAGTGGCAGGGCCATTGGACTCAACACTTATTCCTCACTGACACCTGCTGTACCTGCATCCTCAGCATGTAGACGTCTCCATAGGATGCTGGGCAGCCCAGCAGGGCACTGTGAACCTGCAGTTCACTCTCCCGGACCTTCTGCTCCAGCTGGGAAATGTGCTGCCTTTGTCTGTAACAGAGCAGGCAATTCACTGTTCTCAAACATAGAGAGCAGCACAACACAGACAGTGCCACCACAACACTGCTGCTCCCCACAGCGACGAGCAGAGCAGAAACAGAGCCCTGCAACTCAGAGCTCACCTGCAGAGAAATCATCTGAAAGGTAAACACTTAGACTTTTTTACAATTGTTATTAAATTTTCTCCCCTCCCCTCCCTTCAAAACCTTTTCCCCAACAATGATTACAGATAAAACACACAAGCCTTGCATGTTTTGGAGGATCCAGCTTGGCTCTGGAGCTTAGGAGTGAAATGAACAGACAGCAGATGGCTCAAAATAAGGAAGAAAAAGTCCAGATGCTGAAGGTACTTTTCATTAGGACGTAATTTTTCAAAAAGCTTGTGGACCACTGGCCTTATCTAAGAGAAATGTTGTCTGCCAGCCCAAACTCACAAAACCCAAATTTAAAATAAAGATCTCAAAGAGCTCCCAGAAAGTCCTTAAGCAAAAGAGGCAGTAGTTTTGACATTCCAGATAATCATGACGTGAACAGAAACCTTTATCCCTTAAAAAACACAGAAAACCGTAACTAAAATTAATTTATTTGAGCCCTTCAGGATCATCATCCTAATTCCAAAGAGAGAAGAGCTCAGGTTGTTCTCTAAGGTCCTTATATTGTTCTTTGCAACAAAACAAGATCAACTGGGCAAAAGAGACTCTGAGAAATGAGCTTTCCTTGGCACTTTCCAAACTCTTCCTTTCCAAATGGAAATGCACTGGAGTCTTTAAACCACACCAACACAGTATCAAAGCCTCACCTGTCAATGAGGAGCTCTTTCTCCTTGAGCAGGTTTTCATTGGAGTTCAGGATATTGATCCACTGAGCTGGGTCAGGCGCAGGCAGGGACGGGGAATACATCGAGGAATGGGGGCAGGTGCCTCCATTTTGTAACTGCAAGAGGAGACAAAGCAAAGAGGGAGAGGTCTGTGCCCCACAGGGGTAATTGCAACACTGCTGGAGCTATTTTGCACACTGTGTGCTCATCTGCATGCCAGGGCACGGCTATTTCAGTCTCTGTTGATGTCCAAGAACAAGAAACTTTGCCCAAGCACAACTGGAGATTAACAAATAATTTTAGATCACTGTGCTAGCTCACTGGAAACAATTTGTCTCCCTTAGGGTACAGCTGGTGGGAGGTAGTAAACAAACCCTTTCCACCTAATAAACTGCAGTTACTTTCATGCATTTTTTCAAAAAAAGTCTTTCTTAACCCTAGATACAGAACAAAGCTATTCTAGACACTGTTTAAAACCTCTTGGCATGCTTTTTCTTCACAGTTTCTATCAGACAGGGCATTTCAGCTCTTGATCTGGCAGATGGTGCAGCACTGTAACATAATCCAGGGCTGCTCTGCACACGCAGCGTGTCAAACGATACCTGTGACACCACAAGCTGTAAAAACAGACCATTAGGAGACTTTTGGTGTCACTCGGGGAGAAGCATGAGACATTTTATTTTCCCCCTTGCTTCCTAAGTCTGGGACAATGATTCCTGGCTACAGAGACAGGAAGGGTTTCAAATTCACACAGTCAGATGGCAGCTGCCTACCTGCATCTGCTCCACCTGCAACCGCACTTTGTCCAGCTGCTGTTTCCAGGCGCTGAGCTCGCAGACTCCCTGGTGGGGGTGGAGTGTGCAGCCTTCCTGCATCCACGCTCGGGGTGGGGGAGTTACTACAGGCTTTGAAAAGAAACTGTTGGCCTGGAGTCCCGCTGGCATCAGCCTGCTCCCGCTGGGCCACGTCCCGTCCCGGGGCTCGCAGGCTCCGTTGGCCCCCGGTGCCTGTTTGCTCTCTGGCAGCACCTTGTAATGGTCCTTCCCTGCCTCGGAGCTTGGGTTGAACTTCTGGCACCTGTGCAGAGGGTCAGTGCACAGACTGTCCAGAAAGACAGACTGGTTGAGGGTGCGCTCGATGGTAGGGGTGTCAAACTTCCAGGCGTCCTCTGTCCTCGTGTGCTCAGCAGCAGGAGGCCAGGAGTGCTCGCATCCATTTTCCCCCGAAGCCCCGTAGAGACGCAGGAGGTCCCTGGGGGGCACCTGAGAGGACTTCCCGGCGTTAAAGTCCCCGTTCCTCACGAGCCCTGGGCGGCCAGGGGCAGAGCCTGGCACAGCAGGCTTTGGAGAGCTCTGGGAACAGCCCTGGTCCCCTGCAGAGCACAGCTTGGAGGGCGAGGCACCCAGCGTGGAAGGCATAACGTGGGCTGTTGGAATGGTCACCTGGGTTTTGATGGGATGGAATGAGGAACCGCTACTGGAATTGCAAAAGTCTAGGGAACAAGAAGAGTGATACTCTAATTACAGTCCTCAAAATACAATCCTTCACTGAGCTTTCCAAAATAATTTTAAAACCAGTTCCTTTCCCACTGAACACGTCCTCCTAAGCAGCAGCAGCATGACTCAGGCACACCTGTGTTCCCCTTCACTACAAGTTTCAGGAACCTGCTGACCTTCTCCTACCACCACAGGAAGAATCTGAGTTTAATCCATATTTTTAATCCTTGTTTTTAAGATACTCTAGTATAATCTTGAATCAATAATGTTATCTTTCTCTAGGTTTAGAAATCAAGTCCTTGATACTGAATAAAAAGGCTGAAACTTACTGAGCCGAACACTGAGCCCGTGATCCTGCTCTGCCCGTCCCACAGCTCAGCGACTCCAGAGCATGAGCAGAGCTAACAGGAGCCTTCCCTGAGCCCATGATGAGCCTCCAACATCGCTGACCCCGAAGATCTGACCTTCCAGCTCCTCCAGGACAAGAGCAAAAGCCCGTCCGAGAGCTGGAGCAATGGCTCTCACCTATTGTCACAGGAAGTGAGACAGAGCTCCCGTCCTGCCAGCGGGGCACCAAACCTGGCTGCAGGGAACTCGGGGTTATTCTTAGCAACTCTCAGATTTCAATACAGCAACAGCAAGGGCTGAGAAAGGCAAACAGCAAAGTGCCCGTTCCCACTCCTTGTCCTGATACGTTCTGTGTCGCAGCAATTCCAGGTTTCTCCCAGGAACACATGCTTGATTTCCTCATGGCTCTGGCCAAAGGCCCATGCCCACATGATGCTCCAACAAGTCACCCTCCCACCTGTTTGCACCCTCTAAGAATTGCTACAACAGTGAATAAACACTACAATGTGAATACAACCCAAATCAGACTCTGCAAAGACCAAAATCACACTAGAGAACTGTCACAATAAAGGCCTTCCATCCTTTCATCAAAAATGAGCAGTGAGGGCAGAAAATCTCTGAGCCACTGCTTGGCTGTACCTGGGGGCTCCAGAGAACACCACGCTACCGGGCAGCAGCAAGCACGTTCGCCTTGGCAAAGAGGAGACAGCACCATTTCCTTCTACAGCCCCTAAATTTAACCCCTGGTGTCACTGTCAGGGACCCGAGTTCCCTGGCCAGCACGTCACGTGTGGGTTCTGCAATCAGTTCCTTGGGTGTGCTGAGGGTCCTCACAACAACACTTCTGACTAATGTACTGAGCTCAGCGTGCCTCAGCAGCAGCCAGGGCTGCAGGTCACCCTCGGCTCTCACAAACAAGGTTGTGACATCGCCAGTGCTCAGAAGGGCCATTTCCCAAAGGGAAATCATCTCCCCCGCCCCCACCTGCCAAACGGGTGTTTGATTATCCTGAGAGAAGCCTGATGGAACACTCAAACATGTGCTCATGTAATATTCCTAGCAATACTCCCAACAGCCAGACTTGCTAAAGCCTCCATTTCACTGGCACATTATTAAGATCTACAGCTCATTCCAAAGACTCCCTGAAACACATGGTTGTGTTTTAAGAGTTTTAAGGAACACCATAAACTTCCTCACTGCTGAAAAAAGAATCAATGAAGATGAAAATACAGGTGGAAAGGATTGCTGGGACAGGAAATTTCACAGAGTGTGCCACAGCTGAGGGCCGGGCTGCAGAGTTCTCAGCTCTAACACTGCAGAGCCAAACACTTCTGCACAAAGGCACCTATAAATTATTTCTTAAAAAAAATCTAAAAATTCACACAACAGACTACCTGATAAATCATTTGTTGGTCAATAAAAGCCACCTTGGTGACTCGGTGGCTCTTAGTCAGTTAAAACCACAGCAGTGAGACAATAACCAAGCTCAGAGAAACAGCCAGTCCCTTCCTCACTTGGTTACATTCCAGACATCTGGATCTGAAACAGTCTCCAGACGTTATGACAGGTGGTGCCCTGTCAGGATTTACATTCTGACCCAGTGGTGCCCATCACCTTCGGTGCTGTCCGAGCAGGAGGTGCCGATGCCCCCATCCCTGCTCTCGGCCACGCTCGGACAGCGGCTGACGCGGCTCTGGGACTTCGCGGACAGCATCGGTGTCTTCCAGTCAGTCTCCAAGAACTTGCTCTTCTGACAGGCACTGGGGTCTGGAGGGAAAAAAACAGGGATATTTATGCTTTAGCCAACGGACTGAAGAGCCTTTTGACACACCTAATTAAGCCATGTGTAATTAAGAGTGCTTCCAATACCCGAACTGCTCCTTGCTTCGCTCCCTGTGTTCCTGTTAAAAAAAAATCTTTTGCAAAAGGAAACGGCAGGAAGCACAGGGAAGTCAAATAATATCAACAGGAGACTGAAAAACAATCTTGGTAAGGAAGTCAGAGTGCAGAAGCTGTAAATTATATTCCCATTGATCAGTTTGGTCATGTTACACCCAGCTGGTGCTCTGAGTAAAAAGAGCAGCAGCAGCAGCACAACAAAGCTGGGCAAGTTAAAGAGGTATTTTTGCATTAACTCTAAAGAAGTCTCCCAGATTCACCAGCTATCAACTTAAAGGGAGAAATTCCTTATCAAATGATTCTCTACCCTTGCACGCTTTTTCAGGAATAAGACTTCTTTGAACAAAAAGCTTCTGGTAGAGAATCTTCTGAGGGCCACGTGTCTCCTCAGAGAAACTGAAACAGGATCCAACAGCAGCAGGGCTTTGGAGAAAGGACTGTCCTTACCCAATGGATTGTTCTGCAGGAGCCTCAGGTCTGGATCTTTCTCAGCAGCAGCCATCTTATCTATCTAGATTACTGGATAAATGAATAAAAATCTTATTTTAAGTGAGTATAATCCCCCACCCTGTTCCCACTAACCAAGCAAAGGGTACACACACATCAGCTACTCATCAGAGCAACGCAGCATTTAGTATTTAATTAGCTTCTCCTCACAAAAATATCTGGTTTTTCCCTGCAGCAACAGAGGTAATACTTAAAAAAAAAACAACGAAACAAACCAAACAAAGCCTTGTAGGTTTTTTTTTTATGCCTGAGAAAATAGAATTCCTGTTTGTACCGTTCTCCAGGTACTCAGCAGCACCTTTCAGCTGCTATCCCCATGGCAGGTATTTATAGAGCGCCTGTCACCACAGTGCCTACACACCGAATTTCTGCCTCCAGAGACTAAAAATTTCTCTTTAAAAGTCTTAACTCTCAACCAGATCATTTCTGCCCTCTGTAGAGGTCACTGAGCAACTACATGAGGAAAAAAAGTCCTTCAAAAATCAGCCTTGCTGTTGCACGAATAGCAAGCTTTATCTGTCCAGAGGTTTGGGTTAATTTATCTATTTCTCTGAGTGCTTCCGACTTCCCTCAATTTCCTGTATTTGAAAATGCAAGTGCAATTTACATCTACACAGTCGAAATTCAAGGCCTCTACAAACCCATACTCAATCGGCAGCTCTTATCTATTTTTGTTAAACTGATTCAAAGAGCTCAGAGAAAACAACAATTCCTAGAAAACATTCATATACGCAGATTTTACAACATAGGAGAGGCACTGGGAATACAATAGGATAATGAATCAGAAACAGCATTTCACTCGGTAAAGAAATAAAACACTTCTAGATAAATGTAGTGCTTATTATGGTTAATTTAGGTATAGTTAATTTAGGTAGATATACCTAATTTTAGGTGAATTTCTGAAGGGCTGAAGGTCCCGGTCCCTGAGGGTCGGGCGGGGGGACAGACCCTGGGGGGCCGGTCCCTGAGGGTCTGGGGGCTCCGTTCACCAGGACCTGACCCAAAAAAGGCGGGGGAGAGGGTGTCGGCTCCCCGGTCCTGAAGAGGAGAGGAAGCCGGTCCCCGAGGGGGGAAGGCCATAAGGAGCTGAGAGAGCGTTCCCTGAAGGGCTGGAGGGTCCGGTCTCTGAGGGGTCGGGGTGCGGTGCCGGTGTGGCGGTGGTGCTGGCGGTGCCCGGTGGCGGTCCCGGTGGCGGTACCGTGTGGGTGTGGGATGGGGCTGGGGTCGGGGCTGGGTTTAGGGCTGGGGTCGGGTCCGTCCGTCCCTCACCTGCGGCCGCCGCGCCTCTCCCGCCACCCCCGCGCGCCGCGACCGTTACCTCCGCCGGCGGCGGGGCGGGGCAAAAGGAGGGGGCGCGTTTTCCCGCCATCGCAGCCAATCGAACGCCTCGGCACCGCCCGTGCCCACCGCTCATTGGCCCACCTGAACGCCGTCCCCGCCCCCGCGGCGCCGCGCGGGGAGAGGCGGGTGGTGGCGGGGGAAGGGTGGCCGCGGGCGGCACCCGTAGGGCGGGCGCTGAGGGAGCGCAGCCTGGAGAGAAGGGGCGTCGGGGGGACCCTCCCGCTCCCCGCAGCTCCCTGACAGGAGGAACAACAGGACGAGAGGAAACGGCCTCAAGGTGCACCGGAGGAGGTTGAGGTTGGACGTCAGGAGGAATTTCTTCATGGAAAAGGTGGTGAAGCACTGGCACAGGCTGCCCAGGGCAGAAGTTGAGTCACCATCCCTGGGAGTGTTCAAAAACACGCGGATGTGGCTCTTGGGGACGGGGTTTAGTGGTGAACGCCGCAGTGCTTGGGTTACAGCTGGACTCGATGATCTTGGAGGTATTTTCCAGCCTAAACAATTCCATGATTTGATGATTTCAGCGCCAAGACAAACAACGGCACGACCAGCCCCTGTCAACACGTTTATTTACAGCAGAAGAGCCCGTGGCCGGGCCGGCTGGCAGCACCACAGCCGGGACACGTTCCCCGGGAAAAATCCCCCCCTTGCCAACCTGCAGCCAAGGCGAGACGAACTGGGAAAAATTAAGACTGTCACGGAAGCCACTTCCCCTGCGGGAGGGCCCTGCTGGGGGCTGAGCCTCCCAAAATGTCTCCAGGCCCCCCCAGCACAGAGCACCCACTGTGCTCCAGGTCCCGTCGGCACCGGCCCACGCCAGGTCCTGGCGGGATGTCAGGGTTCAGCTGCCTCTTCATGGGGGCCGTGCTGGTCCCCAGCATCCCCCTGGTCGTGGCCCTGACCCTGCCGCCCTGCCCAGCCCTCCCGCAGCTCCTGGTACAGCTCCTGGTGCTCCTCCTTCCAGCGCCTGAACGTGTCCGAGGTGAGCGCGGCCTCTCCCAGCAGCTGCTCCAGGGCCTGCAGCTCCGCCAGCTTCGCCTGCCCGGAGCAAGGGAGCGTTTTGGGGGGGCCACCCCTGGGCAGGGGACATTTGTAGGGTTTGGGGGGCTGCGGGGTCCCACCTTGAGCGTGCTCTGCAGGGCCCGCACCGCGTGCACCCTCTCGTTGATGTGGGGGTTCTTGTTGCGCCGCAGGAAGGACTTTCGGCACTGCTCCTGCGTCAGGAAGCGCCGCTGCCCGATGAGGGACACCCCGCCCTGCCTCAGGCACTGCATCAGGCTCTCCAGATCCTCCCCAGCGGGGTCTGGGCAAGGACAGGGGTCACTGGAGCAGAAGGGCAGCCCTGAGACCCCACAGTGCTCCCCTGTGCATGACCCTGCCCCGAAGGCAGGGAATCATGGAGTGGTTGGGGTTGGAAGGGACCTTAAAGATCATCTTGTTCCACCCCCCGTCATGGACAAGGACACCTTCCCCTGTCCCAGGTTGCTCCAAGCCCCGTCCAACCTGGCCTTGGACACTGCCAGGGATGGGGCAGCCACAGCTGCTCTGGGCACCCTGTGCCAGGGCCTCACCACTCACACAGGGAAGACCATCCTTCTAATGTCCAATTTAAACCTACTCTTTTTAGTTTAAATCCTTTCCCCCTTGCCCTCCGTGCCCTCATAAAAAAATCCCTCTCCATCTTTCCTGTAGGCTCTCTTCATCCCACTCAAACACAGCCCAACTCGAGTTACCCCCCGGCACACCCACAGGCAAAAGGGAGGGGCACAAGGTGACAGGGGCTCAGATGTCCCCCCCACCACCTACCCATGGGGGAGCAGGGCCGGGGGCTGCCCTGGGGGCTGCCAGCTGCGCTGCTGGCTGGGGAGAGCTGCGCCTTCTCTGGGGCGTTCTGCGGCCTCTTCCTTGGCTGACGGAGAGATGGGGCAGGAGGTGAGACAAGGAACCTCTGTCCCTCTGTCCCCGGGATGTCCCCCAGGGCCACTCACCGAGTCGGATCCGTGCCTGGGGGACTCATCATCGGGGTCCTCAGCTTCTGTCTCACTGTAGCAGTCTGGAGGCCGTGGGAGAGGACAAAAATTCCCTCCCAGGGCTGAGAATCATCCCGGCCCCATCTCACATTCCCCCAAATCACGGGCTAAGCTCCCAGCGGTCCCACGCCAGGGCCGTGGCACCAGGCACTGCTGCCCCATCGGGACCCCCTCCAGGGTCCCCATCTCCCACCGACCCCGGCTCCCACCCCGGGATGGCCCCATTACCTTCTTCCTTGTCCGGGACTGCCTGGTGGGCCAGTGTGTACTTTGTTTTGGCTGTTACCAGGCGACTGACCCACCTGGGGAGGAAAAGGATGGACAGACAGGGGGAGAAGGGTCCTGGCCAGCCCGGGGTGGCGGGGCCAGCGCTGACCAATGGCTCCGTTACTCACATGCTCAGGTCAGCCAGGGTTTCAGCAGCGAAGACAAAGGGCTTGTACGTCTGGTGGCACAGCTGGAACACGCTGAGGACAAGGGGGTGGCTGCCTGTGCTGCTCTGGTGACACGGGGCCAGCCCCGAGCCCCCTCCAGCCTCCCCAGCACTGCAGCTCCCCCCTTCCAACCCAGCCCAGAGATCTGGGCTTTTTCCTGCCAGGGGAGATGCTCTGGTCCTCAGCATCATCCCAGATAACACCAGTAACACAGTGCAGGCCTTGCTCAGAGTGTGGGCAGAGTACTACAAGGTGACGGCCCTGTCAGCAGCCTTGCAGGGATCTCACCGGTCCCATAGGGACATGCAGGAGGTTCCCAGCAGGACTCATCAGCACGTGCCCTTGGGACAGCATCCCCCCATCTTCCACCACCAGCTGGGGGTGAAAATCAGACAGACCCACTCACTATTTCTTCTTCTGCTCCCTCGTGCTCTCCAGGTTGTAGGTGGCCACGTTGATGAGTCCTGCGGCCCTCTCATCCTGCAGGGACAGGGAGAGCCATGTCCAGCACCACCCCGGAGATCCCAGCTGCCCAGGCGGGGGGTGGGGACACCCAGTGCCCCCACTCACATTGGGGTGGTTGTACCAGTAGAGCGTGTGGCCCTTGAGCACAAG
Source organism: Struthidea cinerea (assembly GCA_013397865.1). Lineage (NCBI taxonomy): Eukaryota > Metazoa > Chordata > Aves > Passeriformes > Corcoracidae > Struthidea > Struthidea cinerea. The sequence continues at coordinate 161,383 of VZTI01004866.1, forward strand.
CCAGCACCGCTTCCACTTCTGGGCCATGAAGCCCACGTGGTCCTTCTTCTTGAGGAGCCATCCATCGCAGTCCACCCGGCCCAGGTCCCGGCACGAGACCCGCCGGCGGCTCAGCCGGGTCGCCACTCCTGCCACCACAGCGTTGGGGGTGTCAGGGGAGGGGATGGGGAGCAGAGCCCCCCCGGGGACAGCCCCCAGCCCTGTTCAGCCCAGCCTGGCAGGGTCCTGCTCACCTTTTGGTCTGCGTCCCGCGCGGGGGCTGTCCTGGGCGGGGAGACAGAGATGAGATTTTAGTGACAGTGCAGGAGTCGAGGGCAGGGCAGTGTTTGCTGAGCCCCCCCAGCAGCACCGTAGCCCGTAGGGTCACCGAAATTGCACACCCACGGCAGGGGCTCAGAGGGGAACCTCTGACACCCCCCAGCCTGTCCCCCACAGCTCTCACCTCCCCAGGGAGCTGGCTGGGCTCTGCTCCCCCAGCCCCCGTGGTGGGGGCTGCCCCGGGGCTCAGCCCTGTGGCACAGGGTCCGGTGGCAGCGGGGGTGCCCGGGGGAGTGCCCAGGGGGGTTCCCAGGGAGCTGCCACTGTCCCACACCTCCTCCTCTGCAGCACCTGTGAACAGCGAGCGGGGCTGCAGCCTCATATCCTGGGGGGAACCGCTCCGTCCCCGGACACCCTCTGCTCCCATCCTACCCCGTCCAGACAGTCCCGGCAGCTCCTCCACGGCTGCCCCGGGCAGCCTCAGATCCCGCTCGTCCTCTTCCTCCTCCTCGTCAGTGACCGGATCCGGGACAGAGTCTGGTCCCGAGTCTAAGTCGGCCACAGCGCTGGGAGAGAAACGGGACCCCTGAGCCCCGAACCTCCCCGAGCGCTGCGGGGGTCCCCGATCAACCTCTGGCTGGGGCATTCGCGGCTCTCCCTGCCCCGGGAATGCGGCTGGAGGGGACGTGGTGGCAGAGCTGCAGCTCAGTCCCACCGGCCTCCCCAGCTCGGCTGCTGCCCGCGCTGCCGCTGGCTCTCCGCACGCCTTTCCATTCCGGGAGAGGAGAAGGGTCATGTCTAAATATAGTTCCAACCCCACTAAAACGTTACCAAGTGAATGAATTACAAAACCCCCCTTTTTTCATTCCTTAAGACTCCTGGCAGCTTCCCAGGCTGCTCACAGGCAGCTGCCACACTGCTGGCACCTCTCCCCCTAAAAACGGGCAGGGAAAGGGCCCTGGTGCACCCAAACATCTCCTTGCTGGCCAGATTGGGGGTGTTGGGGTGTCAGAATGGGGCTGACCTGGAAGTCAAGGACACGGGGCTGCCAGGGCTCTCGCCACTCCTGGTGCCAGGGGAATCTGCAGCATCCAAAAATGCTCCTGGGGGCTGTGGATGGAGTGTCAGCGCCAGGCCCATCGCACCATGGACCCCAGAGCTTTAGGGATCTCCAGTGTGATGGGAGATGCCCGGCTCTGAGCATCCCTGCCTGGTTCCCAGCTCAGCCCAGTGCGGCACTCGGGCTGGACTGGGAGCGCTGGGATCCCTCACCTGCTGCCTGGGAGAGGGGGGTGAGCCGGGCAGGTTGAGGGGGATCTTCTTCAGCACCAGAGTCACTGTGTTGCCCTTCTCCAGCAGCTTCCTTGCCAGGTTGATGGGTGTCCAACCCACCTGCACATCCTGGGTGAGCTGTGGGCCACTGCCACGGCCCCATGGATGCTTCGTCCCCCAAACCCACCCCAGCCACAGATCCCACATTCCCCAAATCCTCCTGGCAATGGCTCCTGTGTCCCCCAGACCCTTCCCAGCCATGGCTCCTGCTTTTTGCTGGTCTTAACTCCTGCATCCCCCCAAATCCTCCCCACCTCAGCCCCAGTACTCCCCAGCTCCCTGTCCATGTCCTCCCTGCCAATTCCAGCAGCACCTTCGAGCCCCCATCCCCCTAACTCACCACAACCTGCTCGTTGACCTGCACGATCTCGTCTCCGGGCAGGATGTGGTCCCCGTGGGCAGCCAGGGCCTGGGCAGAGGCAAGGGGACAGTGGGGTGCCGAGTCCTGGGTTCTCTCCCTCCCTCCCAAGCTAATCCCACTCAGGAACTGTCCCGGACAGGAAGAGCCAGGGGGGTTAACCATTAACCCGACTTTGCACAGCACCTGCCAGAGCTGCTGGTGGGGTTGGGGTGCAGAGGGGGCTGCCCCATGCCCAGGCTGTGCTCACTCATGGCATGGGGCAGCCACAGGCAGCCCCCCCCACTCTGGGTCAGGGGAGGGCAGATTAGGGCCCTAAGAGGTTCACAGGATCCCATGGCTGGGGGATATTCCCCACGGGGTGACTGAGGGATGGGGGTAACAGACAGGGAGGGGCAGCCCCTCACTCACCTCCGAGGTGGTCGCAGACACGAAGTGCAGGCAGGAGCTGGTGGAGGTGATCTCAAAGCCCTGGGGGGACCAAGATGGGGGGTTGAGCAGGAGGCTGGGGGGGTCCGAGGCAGAGGGGGCATTGGGGTGGGGGGGACTCACCAGTCGGGCGGTGAGGAGTGGCTGGGGGCTCCCCAGAAGATCAGAGGGGGGTGTTGGGGTGCCAGGGGATCCTGGGGGTCTGCTCCATGGGCTGGAGGGCAGCGTTGGCGTGTCAGGGGATGTTGGGGGGTGCTGCCACAGGCCAAGGGGCAGCGTCGGGGTGCTGGGGGACATCGGGGGGCTGCTCTGCGGGCCGGGGGGCAGCTCCAGCCCCACGCGCTGCAGCACAGCCCTGCGGTCCAGCAGCGCCGGGGGGCTGCAGCCCACGATGCTCTCGCAGATGCCCACAATGTGCTGGCACTGCAGGTGACAGCGGGGGGTGAGGGGAGTCCTGGCAGCCCCCCGGGCCTGCCGCCCCCTCCTCACCCAGGACTCACAATCCGCAGGATCCCACTGTTCCTCTCAGCCACGGGAAGGTCCTAGGGGACAGGACGTGGGGATGAGCATGAAGGGATGGTTCCATCCCAGCTGGGGGAACCCCATGGGGAGCACCCCTGCATCCCATCTCCCCTTGCCCCAGCTTTTTCCCCACCTCCAGCCAGCAGAGCTTTGGGAGTCAGGAGAGCAGCCAGCCCCAGGCACTCACCGCCTGCAGCGTCTCTGCCAGCTGGGCACAGAGCAGGATGATGTCCCGGCTGGCTGAAAAGTCATTGAGGGTGGAGAAGAGGTACCTGGGGGGAAGACAGAACTCAGCCCCCGGAGTGGGGGGCACCCAGCACCCAGGGGTGCCCTCACCTGCCCCAGACCTGTTGAGCCAGGAGAAGAGTTCCTTGGCAGCCCCGACCAGGTCAATGACTCGGGCCAGGAGGGTGAGGGAGGGCGGCTGAGGGGCATCCCCTGCTGACAGCCCCTCCTGGACCAGGCTCTGGATGCCCTGTGCCAGCTCCTGCAGCCTCTCCGTCAGTGTCCGCAGGCTGGTGCTCGTCAGCCCTGTGTCCTGGGGGGGACAGGGATGCCAGGGGATGGACGGGTTGGGCAGTCTCCGGGGTGCCTCCACATCCCCACCTTCACCCAGCCCACGGTGCCCCCATGTCCTTCCCTCTGTCCAGCTCAGGGTCCCCTCAAAACCCCCCTCCACTGAGTCCATGGTGCCCCTGTGTCCCCACCTCCATCCAGTGCAAGGTGTCCCCATCTGCCCCCTTCCACCCAGCCCAGGGTGATCCCACATCCTCCTCCTTCAGCCCAGGGAACCCCCATGTCCCCCTGCTCCCCCGTTCCTCCCTGGGATCCCGCAGCCCCTGGGATGCCATCACTCACCAGGTTACGGAGCTGCTCCACGGCCTCCAGCAGCAGCTCCTGGTGGCCCAAGGGCCACACGCCCAGTGCCTCCAGGACCCCCGCGTCCAGCCCCAGCAGGTCAGGCCCCGATAGCCCCCAGGCCTCGAAGGGGTACCCCTGCACCGCCGTATCCAGCCCTGCCACAGAACAGTCCCCCCTGACAGTGTCCCCTCTGGCCCCTGGCCGGGTGACCCCAGGGGTGACCCTTGGCTGATGGGAGAGTCCTCTCCATGCAACGAGTTCACCCGGCCTCAGCCTAAACGGTGGGGACGGCCAGGCCCCCCTCCACCCCCCTGCCATCCAGGGAATGCCCCTCCCAGGGAGGAGAGGAGGGACGGGAAGTACTATCACCCGCAGCCCCACCAGCCCAGCCACATGTCCCCAGGCTGGGGACACGCCACCCCAGAGCCCGGGGGGCAGCCAGGGTCTCACCTCGGAGCCAGGCGGCCGCCTGCGCGGGGCCCCAGGAGCGCACGGGC
>VZTI01004866.1:172940-191724 GCA_013397865.1 Struthidea cinerea
CGCGGCCGGGGGCCATGAGGCGCAGGTTGCTGGAGGCGCAGACGGCGAGGCTGGGGCTGCCCAGGGGCACCATCGCCCCGGAACGGCGCTGCGGATCGCTCTGTTCCCCTCGCAGTGGCCGGGCAGGTCCGGTGTGGCAGCTGGGGAGGCTCCTGAAGCTTCGCTCGGCTCCTGGATTCAGCCCTGGGAGGACAGAGGAGAGTCAGGGTGAGCCCCGAGGGTGCAGCGGTGAGGAGGAGGAGGATGGGGCTGAAGCAGAGCTGAGGGTCCCCTCAGTGCCACTCAGGCAGCGAGTCCTGCCAGCCCAGGCAGGAACAGCCCCCGGGCAGGAAGGGAGAAGCGCCGAGCATCCGCCGGCTTCACCCGCATCCCTGGAGCGGCTTCCAACAGGAAAAAATACCGGGGCCGGCCGCCGCCTTGTCTTCCCGAGCGGCAGAACAAAGCCGCGCTCAGGAGAGCTGGCGAGCTGCCCCACGGCTGGGGGTGTTTGGGGGTCCCCGAGCCGTGCCCCACACAGCCAGGCTGGGCTGGGAGGGAAGATTCTCCCTTTCTCCGTGTGTGAGGGCACGGAACCAGGGGGTTTCAGTAGCCCTGGGGTGCTCCGGCCCTCGCTCAGCTCGGCCCAGCGCCCGTGTGTGAATCCGGCGGTGGGGGAAGGAGTCTGGAGCTGGGGCTGTAAATGCCCGAAGCGGACGGTCCCAGTATGCAGAAAAGGCCCGAACGGCCCTGGAGAGCCACTCCATCACCAGCCCTGGGTGAGAGCAGGGACACGGGGCCGGGCAGAGCAGAGCTCACACACCGCACCCACCCCGGAGTACACGCGGGGAAACTGAGGCACGCGGTGTCTGGCCCTGTGCCCCCGAGGGATGAGCACGAGGTGCCCAGGCTGGGACTGCCCAGTGCCGCTGGGCCCTCACCCTCCCCAGCCCAGCCCCGCGGCCAGGACCTGTGCCAGGACCTGTGCCAGGCAGGTGGAGGATGCTCTCGCTCACCTGAGCCCACGCGGGGATGCAGGGATGGGATGCAGGGATGGGATGCTCCAGTCTCACGCAGCTCCTGCCCCTCCGGCTGCCGCGGCAAACTGAGCCCAGAGCCGGCAGCAGCCTCATATAGAGGATGAGGAAGAGGAAGAGCCACCCCATTAACCCCTGCCAGCCCAGCCCAGCCCAGCCCGGCCCGGCCCGGCCCGGCCGGCAGGAGCCCACCCCGTGCTGACCCCCCCTTCACAGCCCTGCCCAGCATTCACCCCCCTCCTCCTGCAGCTCCAGCTCACCTCTGCCAGCTCCCCTCCTCCCTCCGCCTCCTTACGGGAACCCGGCCGGGATTTCGGGATCTGCAGCAGAGATTTTTGCCTCCGAGTCTCTCCGCCGCCCTGCGCACGGCGGGTCAGCAATGGGGCAGGGAAACCATGTCCACTCCAGCAGCTTCTCCTTCTGCACCCACCCCAGGGTGCTGGGGCAGCTCAGGAGCAGGAGCCCACCACAATCCCCTTCCCCAGGATCCTGCCCAGGCAGGAAAGAGGGAGGAAATGTCCTTCTGGCACCTTCTCGGTGGCGGTGAAAGGGTCAAAGCCAGCCCCGAGATGGCCGGTGCCTGCCTCTTCCCCCCGGGAAGGGCTGTAAATCGCAGGAAGCCACGATGGGCTGGAGCTGGCCCAGAGGTTATTTTTATCGCTGCCCTCTTCCCTTCCCGAGGGCCGAGTGCTCCCACAGGGACAATCCTGGCCCCCTCCATCCCCAGCTCCAGCCCGGGGGGATGCGAACGTGGCACTGGAGCAGAGGGGGAAGGACCTGCTGCACCCCGAGCTGGGCTCCCAGACCCTCGGAGCGGGGCCAGAGAAAGCCCCCAGCGCTCCCTGGGGAGCCACCAGCTCCCGGCACCCCTCTGGCAGCCAGTCTGGATGGAGAGCTGGGGCACAGCCCGGCCCAGGCTGGTCACAGGCACTGGGGAGGCTCCAGTGGGGACAAAGCCACGGCATCCGACCCCAGATCCCGGGATGAGAGGGGACCTGTCCCCGAGCACTTCCGTCCCCACCCCAATTCCTTCCTGAGGAGCTGCTGCTCCAGAGCCCGTGCCGGGAACGGGGCTGGGGCTGCATCCAGCACCTTCCCGGCCACGGCGGCAGGACCAGGAAGGGGCTGGGGCCGGGATTCCTGTGCTGACGAAAACGGGGGCTAAAATGGAAGCTGGGCAGGATGAGAGGGGCCAGGCCTTGTTCAAGCTCTGCAGGCACTGGAAAAAATTCCCAGTGAAAGCAAGGAAGGGACAAACCACCTCTTTTATTCTAATAAACCTGGAGAGGAGCAAAGCAGGCAACACTTGGGCTGTGTGTGCAGGATGTGGCAGCACTGGAGAATATCCGGTGGAAGACAGGGAATAGGATCAGGCCAAGTGATGGAGAAACCCGTGGCAGCTCTGGGATCTGCCCCTGGACTCCCTCATGGACCTTAATTTTAACTCCAGGCAACATGAGTCACTGTTCATTAGGAAGTGTTTTATTTTCCAAGCTGGAATCCTGGCAGCCCTTCTGGTACAGCCACAAGTGAGTAAGAGCGGCCTTGAAATCAGCTTTCCCTGGCGGATGCAGCCTGTCCCTATGGGATGCTCTTCCCAAATGCCTGTCCCAGAGTGGTCACCCTCCTTGGAGCACCTGCCAGGCACTTGCTGTTGAACTGGAATATTTGGATAAGGCAGATTCCCTTCAGGATAAAAAAAGGGATGATTTGAGGGGCCCTTCCTGGCATCAAACGCCCAGGCAGCTCCTGCTTTTCCTGGTGAGGGGGGTTTTGTCCCTGTGACTTCTAGGAAGGGATTTACCCCATTTTCACCCTCCTGGATGCACCAGGGGGCTTTTTGGAGTCACGTGGATGCTCAAAGTCCCTTGGTTTTATTTAAGGTTACTCAGAGCTCTCTCTGCTCTTCCATGGGGCTGGAAGGGAGCACAGAGCTGGGCAAGCAAAACAACCCCGGGTGAAACCCAGCCACAGCTGGGGCCAGGTGTGGAAACTTCCAGGGTGAGAAAAGGCTGAGAAGGTCCCCAAAGGCCACGAGTCCCAGAGCACAGCTCCTCCTTCCACAGCATTTTCCTCTCCTGATGAACCAACCCCGCTCCCAGCGCTGCTCCGACAGCTCCAGGTGACCAGAAGCCACCGTGTCCCACTGAGTTCTTCCCAGGTGCATTTCTCCTTTCAAAATGTAATTTCAAAGATCATTTGGGTGCAGCTGGGAATGCAGCAGCTGGTGACCCGGCCAGCTGTCTCTGCTGGCTGGTTCACTCTCACAGCCCACAGCAGCTCCTTGGGCCCCAGGTCCATGCAAATGCCACCGCCCGGGGAGGAGCCAGAGAGGGCTCAGGCTTTCCTTCGGGAGAGGGCAGGGGTGGAAGGCTTGTTAGACAAGTTTAAAAATATCGAGGGTTCAAACGGGCATGAATAAATCTGAAACCAGCAGCTAATGCGAGGCAGGCACCCACGTGTTGGTGCGAGTCAGGACTGGAGCAGCCGGGCCCAGGAGAGGCTCCCGTGGATGTTCCAACCCCTCAAAAGGGCTCCAAGCCCCACGGCAGGCGAGGGCTGGGCAGCGCTGGGACCACAGGGACAGCCAGGAAAGACAGAGACGGAAGGAGCCGAGCTTGGGTTCTCCCAGCCCAGATGGGGCTTTAATTATATCTAATTCCTGCACCAGGGCATTTCCCTGCAGATTTCCCCGCCCTCCCTACGGGCTAAATGTATTTAAAGTACAGTATATATTACATATTATATATATAGTTTATATATATATATATATATATATGGTTTGTTTTTCATTTTGTGGGGAAGGAATTCAGCTTGTGTCTATATTTAAAATCACCACTCTTAGAACTAAACCGAAAGCGGGAGTTTCTTCTTTACTAAAGGTCTTTATCCTTCACCCCCTAAAAAAATGAATCTAAATCCAAACTACACTGACTTAAGCACAAGGCTCCTGTCGGGTGGGAATCTGCCCATTCCTGGCACCAGGAATCCACGGGTGCAGGCGCAGGGGAGAGGACTGGGCTCGGGTTTGTTGTGGGTGTAAGAAATTCCAAGAGAAACTAATTTACAGCGTTTCCAGTCTGCAGAATCCTCTGTCCAGAGCACTGCTAATTAAAACATGCAAATGAGGGCTACGCTTTCCTGTCATGGGTAAGTAATGATGTTTCCTCACCTTTATTCCTAAGGTTTCTCAGGGCATGTGGGAGCAGCAGGACGCTGTGCCTGGAGGGCAGCACTGACCACTGCACTGACCGAAAGCACTTCCCCATAAAAAGTCCTAAAACTTCATCGAAATTCAAGATTTTATTTCAAAAACAGTCATGAACTTAATAAATTACACAATAATTTTCCTCATTATAAATTCTCCATAAAATATATTTTACAGTTTTTAAAGAAAAACATGGAAACAAAAAAAATCTTTCCCAAGTTCTGGAAAGTGTCTTGACTTTGTGTCACGCTGGTGAACGACCCCGCAGCTGCTACAGCAACTTGATTTATTTTCTCAAAACAAAGACCTCAGACAACAAAAATCAAAGAGAACACAGAGCTCGAGAACTACCAGTGTCACCCAACAGCGAGGATAAGCACCATGAGGGGGATTTCAGGTACCCCCAACCTATAAAGTGGCAATCAGTGCAAAGAAACACTTTGGGAGTCAAAAACCCCAAGACTTCCCTGTGCCATCCCCTCAATTCTGCGCTGCAGGCAGTGGAACCCTGCAGAGGGGAATTGGGTGATTCGCAGAGCACCTCAGAGGGGAGCAGTGTTACTCTGCAGGAGGTTCATAACCTGGTTAGGACTTCTGGGTGGGTAAGAGAGGGGGATGCTCACCCCTTTATTTTTAAAAAGCTCCCAAGTTTAACATGAATTATAAACCCCCTTCAGACTTTACTCATCCAGTGACCCTGCTGAGATGCAGAACTGGGAGGCAGAGTTGGCACAGAAGTGAAGTGCGTTTGTCTGAGGATCACTCCCTAAAACATGAAGTGAAAGCAAGTAACAAGAATTATGAACTAAGGCCAGCTGGGTGACGGCCGCCAGCTCACACAGCACCAGGTAAGAACCACCTGTGGCCTGTAAAGCCTCAGCAGTTGGGTGGAATCTAAATCCTTTTTGCTTTTGGAAAAACAAAAAATGGTATTTTGTTTATTCACACTGAAAGAACAAACACTGAGTGCCCAGAACTGCTCCCCCAGCACCAAGAGGGAACAGTATTCAAAAAACAAATTATACATGGAAATACTTACAGCCATTTTCAAGTAAGATTTGGGTGGAGGAAAAAAATTAAACTGAATTTATTAAGAAAACTGGCCTTTCCTGCAGCTTTAGAGGCAATTTTAACTCTGCTTTTTCCAAAAGGTCAAACTGGATGGGAAAGGTCAGCCCTGCACCCAAAAGAACAAAGTGTTGTGCTGGTACAAAGAGCTTCTGTCAGCCCCGCAGAGTCAGGTGGCCTCGCTGAAACCTCTCCCAGCCTCAATCTGCTCTGTGCAACAAGAGCTGGGGATAAGCAGCTTCCAACTGCTCCAAAGCTCCCCATCCTCCCATCTGTGCTTTTAAATAAAGATCACTTCTTTAAAAGAAGGAGAAATAAAAAAAAAAAAAACCAACCCAGGCTGCCACCTTTCACATACCTGTCACTGAGCTCTCTCCCAGCTCTGACACCGGGTGTGAGCCACGGCACTGAGCCACCTCTGTCCCCTCAGCCCCACTGGATTGGGGCAGTGCCAGAGAGGAAAAGGCCACGGCCAGGATTATCAGCTGGATCCAGTTAGTGGGAAAACTGTGCTGCCACTGCATTCTGAAGGATTTTAACAACATGCTGCTGGATTCCCTCACCCATGTTTCCATCCACTCAGGGCACAGAATTCTGCTGTGATAAATCCTCAAGGTGCTATTGGATTATGAACACCAGAGCAGAGAGCATGCTGAGAAAAGGTAGATTAATCGATTAATAAAAGCAAAATCAAATGATCAATGACCCAGCCCCTGCCAGCACCTGACTGTACATTTTAATTTGACTCCCTCAGTGATGAGCTCATTAAGCTCTAAGTGCTAAGATCAGCCACGTTAGCACTTCAAAAGCAGCTGATCCCCTTGCATTGCTTTTTTTTTGTTGACGAAGTCAAGTCTTTGAAATCAGATAACAAAAATAAATAATAAAGTCATTCAGGCTGGGGAAGAAGGAGTGTTTCTCACCCACCTTCCTCACCCAGTTTTCTAGCAGACCCCAGTCATCCAGACCCACAGCAAATAATTTAAGTGCCACACACTCCCAGTCACTCATATACATAAATATATACACAGATTACATTACAAAGCCTCAAGATTTGCACTGCCAGCATGCAAACCTTTTTTTTTTTCCATGAGAGTTCCTAATACTGACATAGGAAACTGGAATGTATGAGACACTCCATGACAGAGTGCTGGAAATCAAGTAGTGTTGGCTCTTGCAACATCCCCCTGGCCAGTGCACACCAAGGAACACCCCCACGTCTCACTCTGGGATTTCACACCTCGGCCAACTCAACTTTCCTGTCGGGAAACCCCAGTTAGGTGCAAACTCCCCCCTGCAGGTGAGCTGAGGCTCTGCCTGCCAGGCAGCCGTCACTGAGCCCCTTCACGTGTCCCAGCTGCTGTCCTTGAAGGCGATGTTGACCAGCCTCAGCTCCAGCTCGAAGGCGTCGGGCCGGTCCTGCGGGTTGGCCGCCAGCATCTCCTTGATCAGCTGCTTCATCCGGGCGTTCATGGACTTCTTCTTCACGGGGATGAGCAGCTCCATCTTGGGGTTCTCCAGCAGCGCCTCGCCCACGGGCACGATGGCCGTGCCCTGCTTCACGTAACTGCCCAGCAGCTCCTTCTTGGTCTCGGTGTCTATGAAGGTGATCCTCTCCAGCATGGCCCAGATGATGATGCCCAGGGCAAAGATGTCTGCCTTGGCCGTGTAGTGTCCCTCCCACACCTCGGGGGCCATGTAGAAGTCGGTGCCACAGGCAGTGGACAGAAAACATTTATTGACATTGACCGGCTCCTCGGGGTTCTGCCCCGAGGCCGAGCACACCTTGCTCAGCCCAAAATCCGCCACTTTCAGCGTGGGCTCTGGGTCGCTGGCGTCCACCCTGCTCTGGGAGATGAGGATGTTGTCGGGCTTGAGGTCCCGATGGATGATCTGGTTTTTGTGCAGGAAGGCCAGGGCGCTGCTGAGCTGCAGCATGAAGCTGGTGTTGGTCTTGCGGTTGGGCTTTCGGGACAGCAGGTACTCGTTCATGTCTCCTCCGTCACAGAAATCCATCACAAACCACAGGTAATAAGCACTTTTGGGGTCAAAGGCTATTTCTCCTTTTAATGAGGTTTCTACAAGCTGCAACGAGGAAAAGAAATGTCGTAACTACCTGATGATCATGAGAATGAAAGGATATGATGGAAAAATGCATGAAATCAGGATCTTCATGGAGAGGGGAAATTTGGGTTAGTTACACAGAAGGATTTCCTCCCTGTGGGGCTGCTGAGGCCCTGGCACAGGCTGCCCAGAGAAGCTGTGGCTGCCCCATCCCTGGAAGTGTCCGAGGCCAGGCTGGAGCAACCTGGGATAGCGGAAGGTGTCCCTGCCCATGGGAATGAGATGGGGTTTAAGATCCCTTCCAAACCAAACCATTCTAGGATTGTTTGACCCTCCTCTCAACAATCCAGAGAGCAAGACAGTGCAATGGGGAAAAGAAAACATTATGCACATGTTTTTATGGAAAAGAAAAAAAAAAAATCACAATATATTTGCCAGCCTCCTTATCTTCACTCGTGTGGAGCATATCAAGCTCAGGCTCCTGCCCAGAAGTGGAGCTCAACCCTGATAACAGAATTTTTAAAGACACCCAGTGGCCATTGCCCTCCCATCTGTCCCAGCTGGACAGTGTCCCACCCTGACAAAGCCTGTCCCGCCCACTTCGCCAACAGCTTTTCGGGATAAACAAAGTCTCACAAGTAACTCCACACAGCTATATTTATCCATGAGAGATTTTTAAAGCCTGTTCTCCATTCCTGACACATTAATGAATTCCAGCAAGTTAACACAGGACCCCTGAACTCAGGAGAACACTGATCTACAGGCACAGCTGAGCACGGAACACCCTTCCCACCATCATTATCCACATGGTATTTTCAGGAACACAAGTTGAACAGCCAGTTCTTACAGCTGCTTCACACAGAAAGCAAAGTAAAACCTGCAATCACTTTTACTAATCCTGTTTACACAACTGCATTTGCCTCTTCAGCTCCTCTGAGGTGGCTCTGCAAGCAAAGTCCTGCAATTATTTCTGTTAGTAGCAAACCAATGGATACTAAAGCAATCTGGCTTTCAAAAATTATCGTGTGTGTTAATAATCAGAGAGGCATTTTGAAGTGCTTTTAAAAAGTGACCTTTTCAAGAAAAGAAATGGTAGTAATTTACATCTATCTCCCCAGACCAATTTAAACAGTAAATCTATTTTAGAGCTAAAAAATGTCTTATTTAGGGTTTGTAGTCAGGAGCAGTGAGATTAAGATATCTCAGGAGAGCAGGGAGTCTCCTCTGCCAACAGGGCACCAACACAGCTCTGCCCTCCATGGAGTCACAGGAGCTGCACTTGCAGATGTTGTGAGAGTTAAGACAACAAAATCCACCCCTTACATCTGTGACAGCGGCAGGGCACCAGCAGACTAGTTCAGGACTCTAACTCCACAGATTTGGTTCAGCTGGCACTAAGAATCTGCCCCAGGAGAGGGTGACACCCCTTCCTCAGCCACCTCACACACAGCAGCAGCTCAGCTCTGTGACATCACCTGGGAGAGGAGAGGCCGAGCCAAGAGGGGTCTGACTGTCCTCAGTTAAGCCCAGGCTACCAGAAAGTGACCCTGCCAGTCAGCTCAGCTCTGCCCTTTGCTTTTCTCTCCGGAGCAGCAAAACAGTCTGTGGTGTTTGCGCCTGGCAGGGGCCAGGTCCCTGTGCCAGCTGCTCTCCAGCACCACCATCCAAACCAGTGCCGGGGGTGAGCTGGAAGCTCTTCCCCACCTTGCAATTCCACCCTGGGGCTTTCGAAGCTCCTCCCTGCACATCTGCCCTCAAGTTGGAAGCAATCCCTGGCAGCTCCACTAAAACCAGGAAGGTAAGGCACTGACTTCTCCCCCATGGGCTGGCCAGTATTATTTTAGCCTAATCCCTGCATGAAAACAAGTCAGGAATGGCTCCCAAGCCACAGCGAGCTGGCAAAGCCAAAGATGCTGGTTCTCAGGCTCGGACAGCACCCAGCACAACGGCATCTACGGGGCTGTTCACCCACAAAAGGCCCACACCAGACAGCAGCAATGACAATAAAAACTGAAGTGATGAGAGCTGACCAGGGATAACACAGCAAACACCGAGCAGGCTGCTGGCTTTTTAAACCAGGGACACAAATTTCTGCCAAGGGGTGATTTATACTTGGGGCTGCTTCTTGACAAGGGAATTAATTAGATTATCTTTCAATGTCTTTCCAGAGCTACTTATTCTTCAAAAATACACATCTTCAAACTTAAAGGATGCTTTCAGACTGATATTTATTCCCTTATTTATCATACCTTCACCACTCTTTGAAGAGACTAAAAGTTATTTACTAAAAAAAAGAAACAGCTCATGATATGCTACCAACTGCTTCTTGTTTCTGAAAGAAATTTTAAGTGTTGGCTTCCTACAAATCAAGGCAGTGACTTCCTCTTCCAAGGACACCCAGGATGGAATTCCTCCAAGCTCTGTCCCAGGACAGGAGTGCTCTTTAACCTGCAGCAGGGCTGCTGCCAAGAACTGCGTGCACCTCCCCCTGGGCTTCACCTGTGGGGCTTCCTCAAAGTATCAAAGCAGATTTGCATGAAATACAAATTCTGGAGTCTTTTAGAGCAGCACGGCTCCAAATCCCAAGATCCAGGTGATTGTTTGCATTGCTGACACCCAGAATTTAATAGAGGTCTTTAAAAAAACTGAACAATCCCCTCACCTATCTGAGCACACCTCAAAACCACGACCTCGGCTGCCCCACCTCCTTCCCCCCAGCTCCACATTGTCACCGATTCCTTCCACCCCGCTCCCTCGGCTTCGTGTACCTGTAAATACAGGGAGGAGCTGGAGCCATGGGACATCTTCTGCACCATGCCATCTTTCTGCAAGATGCACTCCTCCAGGTGAATGACGTTGGGGTGCTGGCTCTTGATACTGCTAAGGGCCCAGAACTCGCGCAGAGCCAGTTCCACGTTCTCCGGAGCGTGGCACCGGATCTTTTTCACGGCCACGCGGGCACAGGTCCTCCTGACGACCGCTTCGTACACCACACCATAACTGCCACGACCAACCTCCCGAATTAGATCGTACTTAGGCTGGCTACTCACCATCTTCAAGAGCAAAGGTTCTGGGGAAGGGGGAAAAACCCACAGAACTAAAACTTAGGCACAGGAACCGGGCTGTATTTTCCCCTCTAGGGGCTGGCGTGGCAGCGCTGGGCCTGCCCAGACCCCGCCATTAATGGGGGTTGAGTGCTAGAACATTCCAGAAGCTACTCCATAAACCTGCACCTGTTGCCACGGGCCAGGTGGAAGTGAAATTACATCTTTTCGTTAAGATTTCAAACACAGCCCAGCGTGTTCAAGGTGGCAACAATTCAAACCTAGACTGGTATGGTGCCGAGACAGGACTATCGAGAACGCTCCTGCTCCTCTCCCTCAGTGTCTTCCGTGAACATCTGCAGGAATAACAGGAGGGTGTCATGCTCCCCATCCAGCCTGGAGAGCACAGGAGGTTCCAGCTGAAGCCCCTGGTTGGGCAGTGATGGATTTTAATTAACTGCCTTTTGTGGAGGTGACTGCAGGAGCAAATGTTTCTGTTATAATTAAGTTGTTTTACTCAGAGAAGAGAAAGCTTCAATCGCTCCCGATTTATCTTTTGAGGTGACTGATTTTTCACCGAGTCTCCTCCGCATGAGGAATCTACAGCTATGAAAGGTTAAAAAGGATAACTGATTGCAGAAGTTTGCACCCAGCATCTAACTTTCAGTTTTGCTCAACAGAGCAAGGACAAAAGTTAAGTTATTGCTCTGAAAGTAAAACAGAGAGAGAGAGACACACACACACACACACAAAAAAAAAAAAGCCACCAAACCCTGCTGCAGATTTATGACCCTCCCTGCACGCTGCCCTACAAGATTACAAACCAAACACCAGCACCACCTTCACACAACCAAACCAAAACAGGACACTGACTAGAGACAGGAATAAATTAAAAAGAAAAAAAAAAATAAAAGCCTGGCTAGCCAAGGATCACTGGTCAAACAGAATGAAACGCAAAACCAAAAGTAAATAAATAAATAAAATCACACTGATAGATCAGAACTACAATAGCTTTAAGACAGCCAGTGATAAAGGTAATTCTCTTTATGTCAGTAAACCAGGCAATAAGGACCACATTGAAACGGCCTGTTATTAGTAGGAAGCTTTCAAGTATTTCCACTGCTTTAGGCAATTTTTTTTTTTTTAAGAAAAAAAAAGGAAAAAAAAAAGAAAAAGAGAGAGAAAAAAGGTATCATCAGTCTCAGGCAATGCTACAGAGATATTTTAACCTTTCAGCAAAGCTGTGTGATGCACGTTTGCAGTAAAGTTTTGAACCAAGATGTGACGTGTGTGAGAAACGCGTTACCAGGAGAATCCACTCACGGGATGGGCCGAGGCTGCAACTTCAGATCAGAGCCTGAACACTGAGATCTGATGGGCCAGCAAGGGCAGGATCTGTAATTTCACCAGCGGCCAAATAACTCCGGAGGAAAACACTGCGTTGCGTTACTCAGACACGGGCACACCGGGTTCCAAGCGGGCACAGAACGTCCCCCCGCGTCGGGAGCCGGCTGTCACCGCGGCCCTGTCACCGCGCCGAGCCCCGGCGCTGCCCCCGGCCCTGCTCCGGCCCGCGGCGCTGCCCGGCCCAGCCCAGCGGACACCGCGCCGGGNCGGGAAGCGCCGCCCGCCTCGTTAACGGCGGCAATTATGGAATAATAGAAATACATAAATAATATAGATAACATAAATGCTCCCCTCCCACTCGGGGCGGCCGCACCGGGCCCCCACCTGCTGTTGTGAAGGGAAGCACCGGCGCACCGCTCGCCCCAGAGGGGAGGACGATGCCGGCGCACTGGGCCCTTCCCGCCGCAGTGGGTACCGGGCCCCCCCAGCCTGCAGCGCGGATCCCACCCCGTTATAACCCGCCGGGGGGGATGCGGGGCCGCCCCCGGGCCGGGAGAAGCCGCGTTACCTCAGCGCCGCCGCCGCCGCCACCCGGCCGCCATCTTAAGGCTGCGCTCCGCCCGCCCGCCTCCCTCAGCCCGGCCACGCCCACCACGCCACTCCCACCGCGTGGCCGCGCCTCCCCCGGGCGCAGCGCCCTGTGATTGGCCAGCTGAGGCGGCGGGGCGGGGCGAGGGCGGTGGGCGTTTAATAGCATTAATTAATCCATCAATTAATTAATTAATTAAATTTGTGTTTATTAATTAGGAAGGAATTGTTCCCTGCGAGGGTGAGGAGGCCCTGGCACAGGTTGCCTGGAGAAGCTGTGGCTGTCCCTGGATCCCTGGAGGTGTCCACGGCCAGGCTGGAGCACTCTGGGACGGTGGAAGGTGTCCCTGCCCGTGGCAGGGGTGGGTTGGGATGGGCTTTAAGGTCCTTCCAAAATAAACGATTCCGGGACTCTATGATTTATGGCTCGGCGTCCAGAACAAAATCACTACAGCCCCTCACACCCTTGGCTGTGCTCTGGCTTTGTGTGACAGTGACACAAGAGCTGCCGCCTGTCTCTGTTCCCTGTTCCGTGCCATGGCCCCCTTTCCTCCCCAGGCTGCAGGGCTGGAAGTGCCCCCCATGTCCAGGAGCTGGGGGCACAGGCCTCCTGCCACAGGCTCTGCTGTCTCCTCACCAACTGCAAAGCTGTCACAGGGACATTTTGGGAGAAGCCAGGGTCACCCACTGCTCAGAGCCCTGCGAAGACCAAGCACAGGGAGATTCATTCCCTGGAGAGTGGGCTCTCCAGCGTTAATTGGGAAGGATCCCGGGGGTGATTAGTGCCCTGGGTCCTGCCTAAGCTGTCCCAAGCCAATTACGTGCCAATGAGCCCCTTGTGGGTTCGGAAAGCTGCTTAGGGCATTACAACCCCTCTGTTCCTGTGAATCCCCTTAATCGAGTCCAGAAGCAATTAGTTAATCAATGTCACCGCGGGCAGGGCCAGGTCGTGTCTGGGTCCGGCCAGTGTCCGACCCCTGCGCTGCCCTCCCCGGTGCCCAGCCAGCCCTGTTCCCCCGCCAGCACCTCGCTGGCAGAGCCCCAGCTTCCAGAACGGGAACAATTTTGCAAGATGTGCTTGGCAGGTCCCGGCAGGGTCACTTGCTCCACACGTGAGCCCGGGCGGAAGGAGCCCCGAAACAGCTGTGGGGCTGCCCTGGAGGGGAGGCCTGGGGAGAGGAGGGGGTCAGTGCACCCCGACACCCTGTGCCTGTGCATCCATGTGCACACGCATCCATGCACCTGTGCATCCGTGTATGCACAGACCCCTGCATCCCTGCATCCCTGCGCACCTCCACCTGTGTGCCCACACAGCCCTGCACCCCACAGCCCTGCACCCTACAGCCCTGCACCCCACACCCCTGCACCCCACAGCCCTGCAGCCCTCCTGCCCGCAGTCGCTGGGGTCAGNCCCCACACCCCTGCACCCTACAGCCCTGCACCCTACAGCCCTGCACCCCACAGCCCTGCACCCCACAGCCCTGCAGCCCTCCTGCCCGCAGTCGCTGGGGTCAGTGCAGCAGCCACCACCCCGCCCCACCCTGTCCCCACGCCGTGACCCATCTGTGGCAAGGGTAGAGTCACCCTCCCGGTGCAGCTGCCCGTGCTGACAGCCCTCCCTGCGGCCAGCACTGGCCCTTGGCCAGCCAGCTGGGCATCGTGTCCGGGGCTGTTTTCAGCGAGGGCTGTGCTCGCCCTTTGCCCCCCCCAGGCGTTTCTGGGTCAGGCTTTGAACCCCAGCAGCGGAGCCAGCTGGGTCATGCCCGTGACACCGGTGTGGGGAACAGCCTGAGCAGCCCCCGCTGAGTCTGGGGACACAGAGGAGCCCCCAGCCCCTGCCCGGGGAAGGGGCACCCTGCTGCATGTGCCAGGCATGGGGGCTGCGTCTCCCCAGAGCTGCCTCTCCCCTCCAAGCACACAGGGAGCCACTGGCGAGGTGTGTTTGCGCCCCAGAACTGGTCACGTTTTGGGTGGGGAAAGGGACAAACTCTGGATAAGCCACCCCTGCTGCGGCCGGCCCAGCTCTGCCTGGTTTCTGGAACCATCACAACGTCCTAATGACCACGGTGCTGGCTTTAGCCCCTCCTTGTCCCCACTCCGATGCTGTTTTGGGGTCCATCCCCAGGCCGGGCTGCTGGCAGGGCGTGCAGCCACTTGGCCGCGGGGCAGCGCGTGGCCCTGTTTACCCCGCAGCTCCGCTTTGGGCATGTCGGCGGCACGGGCGGGCAGGGCCCCCTGGACAGCCTGTGCCCATCTTGTTTACGGGCCCTTCCCGATGGTTCAGCACCGTGTGACAGGTGCTGTCCCCGGACACCCGACACCGCGTCGGGACCGGGACGCGCGTGACCAGCGAGCGCCTTATAAATAGCGGGGCGAGGGGTGCCGGCAGCGAGAGCGGTGAGAGGAGAGCGCCGACGAGCCCATGGATTTCCAAGCCGGCATCCTGCAGGATGGCAGCCCCATGGAGAGCCTGGAGAAGCAGCTGATCTGCCCCATCTGCCTGGAGATGTTCAGCAAGCCCGTGGTGATCCTGCCCTGCCAGCACAACCTCTGCCGCAAGTGCGCCAACGACGTCTTCCAGGTGAGGCGGGGTCCCCGCGGCCACTCTGTCCCCACGCCCAGGCTGGGGGGCACTGGGATGTTTTGTGGGGATACCGATGGACCCCCTGATGTTCGTCTTCCCCTCCCAGGCTGCCAACCCGTACTGGCAGAGCCGGGGCAGTCTGATTTCTGGGGGCCGGTTCCGGTGCCCCTCGTGCCGCCACGAGGTGCTGCTGGACCGCCACGGCGTCTACGGGCTGCAGAGGAACCTGCTGGTGGAGAACATCATCGACATCTACAAGCAGGAGTGCTCCAGGTGGGCACGGGCAGCCGTGGCTGGTGGGGACAGGAGGATATGGGGACAGAGGGATGCAGGGATGCCCCCCTCCCGTGCCCCAGCACTGGGACCCCAAGAGGTTGCACCTGGGGGGTCTTCCTGCTGGCTGAGTGATCCCCGATTCAAATCTTTTCCTCACTCAAATCTTCCTCCCTCGACCAAAATCTTCCTCCCGCGACTGAAAGCTTCCTCCCCCAACCCAATTCTCCCTCCTGTCCAGAGCAGTTTGTGCCTCTGGCTGTCTCAGGGGGACGGCGGGTCCCTGGGGGGGTGGTGGCCGCTGGGCACGTCCCGCTGCCCCCCGAACGCTCTTGCTGGAACACTCGGAGGGAGATAAGAGGTGTGGGCAACAAACCCAGGCTCTGCTCGTGACAACAGGCACTGAGGCTGATAAGGGGCACAGGGGCAGCTTGGGGGGGCCCCAGTGGGTACAAGGATGGAGCTGGCGGGGGGGACAGAGGGGCCAGAGGCTCTCGAGGCAGAGCAGTGGCCCCGGCCAAATTCCCTGAACTACTGTAAATATTGTGTGAGAGCCATGGGGACGGGGACGATGGCACGTGGCAGGTGTCCGCGGCTGCCGGGGGGCCCGGGGGGCCCAGCCCCGTCCCTGCTTCAGAGGGTTGGCTCGTCCCCATGTCCCTCCTTGCTGTGGATGGGACGACTGAGCTGCAGCCCCCGTCCGGGACCCCCCCGGGGGTTTCTGGGTGCCCCCAGCCCAGGTCACACGATGGGTGACGATAAATCCGGGCAGCACGAGGCTAAAATTAGGCACTGGTGCAGCGCCTCTGGACCGCAGCTCCCCCCGTCCCCAGTGCCACCCGCTGCCAAGCCCAGCGCCACCCTGGTTTAAACTGGGACATGCCGGGGTTTGCAGAGGCACAGAGGTTGGTGGTTCCCCAAGGAGCAATCGTGGGGTTATGCCAGGATCTGGCCTCTTTCCTGGGGACCTGATTTTGGGGTGACTGCGCAGCACCAGTGGGGGTGTCGCCGCGCTGGGGGTGATGCCGCAGTGGGGACTCCATCGTGGCAGGGGTGTCCCTGCAGCGGGGGCATCGCCCTGGTGGGGATGTCACCGTGACGGGGACCTCACCGTGGCCGTGCCGCCCTCTCCAGCAGGCCACTGAAAAAGGGGGAGCACCCGATGTGCAAGGAGCACGAGGATGAGCGGATCAACATCTACTGCGTCACCTGCGAGGTCCCCACCTGCTCCATGTGCAAGGTGTTCGGCGCCCACAAGGACTGCGAGGTGGCCCCGCTGCAGACCGTCTTCCAGGGACAGAAGGTGCCGTGGGGGGGACCCGGGGGGGCTGCGGGGGACGCGGCTGGGCCGGGGCGATGTGCTGAGCCAGGACAGTCACAAATAACAGCGGGGCTGGCTCACGGGGTATTAATAGCCCCCGGGTGACTTCGCCCAGGAGACAGGCTATATTTAGAGCAGCCGTGGCTGGTGAGGGGTGTGGGGGAGCAGAGCTGGGGACAGGCAATGCCCAGCCCGTGCCCGCGTTGGGATGGGAGAAGTTCTCGCCTCCACGGGAGTTAAAACTTCTTCTATCTGTCCCTCACCAGACTGAGCTGAACAACTGCATCTCCATGCTCGTGGCGGGGAATGACCGGATCCAGACCATCATCTCCCAGCTGGAGGACTCCTGCCAGAGCACCGAGGTGAGGAAAGGGGGAAAAGGAGCCCCCCAAAAACCCGGGGGTGAAACCTTAGCTGGGGATGGCCGGGAGTGGGGTGGAGCCCATGGAGATGGGAAGCCCGTGGGATGCTGCAGGTGCCGGAGGGACACAGAGGTGGCATCCCTTGTCCCTTGTCCCCGCAGGAGAACAGCGAGGCGGCCAAGCGGGAGCTCTGTGCTCGCTTTGACGCCCTGGCAGCGCTGCTGGAGGAGAAGAAGGCGGAGCTGCTGCAGCGCATCTCCCAGGAGCAGGCGGACAAGACCGCCTTCATCCAGAGCCTCATCTGCCAGTACAAGGAGCAGCTGGAGAAGTCGAGCCGGCTGGTGGAGACAGCCATCCAGGCAGCCGAGGAGACCGGGGGGGCCGCCTTCCTCATGGTGAGACCCCCAAACCTTCCCCCTCGCCGCTGGTGCCCCACGGGGCCACACCGTGTGTGGCTTCACTCACCTCCTCCTTCCCCTTCTCTCCCTCCACAGAATGCCAAGCAGCTCATCAAAACGTAAGTGCTCAGACTGGGGAAATCTCCATGATCCAAGCCCCACGGGCAGCATTTGGCGAGTGGGGGGATGCCCTGACCCCCTGCCCTGGTGCCCCACGCTCCCCCAGCTCAGCGGGGGGACAGGGACACGCACACATCCGTGCCCTCCCTGCCCAGGATCGTGGAGGCCTCCAAGGGTGGTCGCCTGGACAAGATCGAGCAGGGATATGAGAGCATGGACGCCTTCTCCGTGAGCCTGGACCACCTCACCGAGGCCGTCCACGCCTTGGACTTCGACCCCGGTAATTCAGCCCCCAATGCCCCTTTACCGACTCCCACCCACCTGGTGCCACCCCTTGCTTTTCCCGGTGCCTCCCGGTGACCTTTGGCTGCTTGTTTGCAGCAGAGGAAGATGAGGAGTACTTTGATGGGGAGGAAGAAGAGGTGGAAGAGAACGCAGCGCCCGAGAGGACAGTGATGGGTAAGGGGCAGGGCTGAACCCACCTCCCCAGGACCCTCAAGCACCCGTGGGGGAGCTTCGGGGGCTTGGACTCTCCTTGATCACCCCATCCTCTCCCTCGGCAGCTTCCCTGTAGCCACAGCAACGTTGCCGGCGCGGGAGAAACGCCCCCGGGCACAGGATGTCCGGCGACGGATTTGGGGTGGGGGGGACACACGGCAGGGACCGGCAGCCTGGCGAGCCGGCGCCTGCTCCAGCACAGGACACTTTTCTATACGGGTGCAAACAGGACAATTCCGCACGTTTTGTAATTCCCTTGTTTTGTATATACTTGTCACGGTTTTGAAACTCGTGTATTTTGTAAAGAAAACCGGTGCTTCGGGTGGTTATTTCTTCCTCGCCTCTCGCTCTCGGCTTTCCAGCCCCGCGGTGGGCACGGGGGTGAGAGTGGTGGTGCCATCACCGGTGTCCGTGCCAGCGCCGGTCCGAGAGTCCGGTCCAACTCTTAATTTCCAGCCTCATTAGCCCCTCTGGCAGGGCTGGCAGCCGCTCCTGGCCGCCTGCCCGGGATGTAACAGGTCGGCACCCGGCAGGATTTATCTCCTGGGGATGGGATGCCCTGTCCAGAGCCCGCTCGGGGTTGGGGATGCTCCAGGCTGGGCCAGCCCCTGAAATGGGGATGGTCTTGGCATCGAGCTGCTCGTTTGCTGCTGACTGAGCTCAAAAATACACCTTGGATGCAAAAATACACCATAAATGGAAAAAATACATCCTAAATGCAAAAGTACCCCATAAACGCTTTTCTCCTGCAAAAACACAAGTCCAGCTCAGCGGGGGGAAACTGAGGCAGCGCCCGGAGCTGAGCCAGAAGTGCAATTAGCCCCAGGGCAATTCACGCTCTCACCCAGGGCGGGGGGCAGGAGTCCCGGCTGTGGAAGGGGGGGTCGGGCTCCAGG
>VZTI01004866.1:203248-217663 GCA_013397865.1 Struthidea cinerea
GTTCCCCGTATCCCCCCTGTCCCCGTGTTCCGGTGTCCCCCTGTCCCCCGTGCCCCCCGTGATCCCAGGTCTCAGCCCCCAGCCCCTCTGTGCCCCGGGGGACCCCCAAAGGTTCGGGGCAGTTACAGGGCAGTGATGGGGTCATGGGGCAGCCATGGGGAGCAGGGACAGAAACACAGCTGGGGCCACCTACGCCAGTGACGCCCCTGGGTTCCAGCGACCCCCCGGCTCCAAGGACACCTCTGGGGTCTCAGGTGACCCCCAGGCAGGGTCAGGAGGGACGAGCCCTTCTGCATCCTGGCAAAGTCAACGCCAGCTCCCAACACGGCCATGCCCACGGCCCAGGGACTGTGGGGTTCACCCTCTCAGGGGGCAGAGATGGGGTCCCAGCCTGGCCTGACCCCCCCAAATCAGAGTGAGGTCTCTTGGTGGGGTGACAGGAACAGGAACCAAGCGGGAACATGGGCCGAGTTCACCCCTTTAAAGACGGTCCCTGTAAACACTGTGTGAGCCCAGTGTGGGTGACAGCCACAGAACCGGGACCCCAGGGGTTCACCAGCGAACCCCCCCAGTCCCGCTGGGCTCAGCTTGAGGCAAGAGCGGGATGGCCCTGAGCATCCGACTTGTCGCCCACCACCTCCATCCAGGACCCTCTCCCAGGGCGGCTTTGCTGCGGTGATTTGGGGGTGCTGGGGGGGCTGGCCCCATTCCGGCGAGCCGGGCATGGGCTGGGCCGGGCAGCAGGGACAGGTCGGGGCTCGTCTCTCCCACCCCGTCCCGGCATCCGCGGCCACGGCAGCCGCCCTCCGCCCTGCCCCGCCGGCCGGGCAAGCCGGGGCCCGACGGAGCGCTGGATCCCGGCCATGGGTGTGACAGCCCGGCCAGCCTCAGCCTGCGGCTGGATCGATCGCTGAGGGGCTGGGCTGGGGTCCCCTCTCCCTGGGACCCAGGGGACACAGACAGTGACAACCCCAGGACTGTGTCCAGCACCCAGCCCGTGCCTCAGTTTCCCCAGGCACTCCCGGGAGTCTGGCGTGGGGCTGCATGTGTGGGAGCTTGCTAGAGACGGTTTTCACCGAATCTTTGGATATTTATTTGCCGGCCTGGCTGGCTCGGCCCCGCAGGGAATTAATCCCTGGCCGCAGAGGGGATTACTGAGGGCCTGGGGCCGCTTTAGCTCCAGAAAGCGGATTAAGCGAAGGACAGAGAACGCGAGGATGGGCAGTGAGAGCCCCAGAGCACCCCTGGGCTCTGGAGGGGACAAGGGGACAGTCCCGGGGGCAGGAACCCGGCTGGGTGCCGACAGCGACAGGGCAGCCCTGGGGTCGGGGTGCTGCCCACGGGCACAGCCCCTCACAGCCCCTACGGAGCGGCCACGACTGCGATGGGGGCATTGGGGTTGTGCCCTGAACTGGGGGCACTGGGAGCTGTGGTTTCGTGGTGGGGACACCGGGAGCTGTCATTTTGCACCGGTGCCACTGGGAGCTGTGGTTTCGTGCTGGTGGCACTGGGAGCCGTGCCCTGTCCTGGTGTCAGTGGCAGCTGTGGTTTTGCACGGGTGGCACTGGGAGTGGTGCCCTGTCCTGGTGTCAGTGGCAGCTGTGGTTTTGCACGGGTGGCACTGGGAGTGGTGCCCTGTCCTGGTGTCAGTGGCAGCTGTGGTTTTGCACGGGTGGCACTGGGAGTGGTGCCCTGTCCTGGTGTCAGTGGCAGCTGTGGTTTTGCACGGGTGGCACTGGGAGTGGTGCCCTGTCCTGGTGTCAGTGGCAGCTGTGGTTTTGCACGGGTGGCACTGGGAGTGGTGCCCTGTCCTGGTGTCAGTGGCAGCTGTGGTTTTGCACGGGTGGCACTGGGAGTGGTGCCCTGTCCTGGTGTCAGTGGCAGCTGTGGTTTTGCACGGGTGGCACTGGGAGTGGTGCCCTGTCCTGGTGTCAGTGGCAGCTGTGGTTTTGCACGGGTGGCACTGGGAGTGGTGCCCTGTCCTGGTGTCAGTGGCAGCTGTGGTTTTGCACGGGTGGCACTGGGAGTGGTGCCCTGTCCTGGTGTCAGTGGCAGCTGTGGTTTTGCACGGGTGGCACTGGGAGTNGGTAC
This sequence comes from Struthidea cinerea, assembly GCA_013397865.1. Classification (NCBI taxonomy): domain Eukaryota; kingdom Metazoa; phylum Chordata; class Aves; order Passeriformes; family Corcoracidae; genus Struthidea; species Struthidea cinerea. The sequence goes on from VZTI01004866.1 coordinate 205,340, forward strand.
TGGGTGCTGGGGAGGTTGTTGCTGGGAGCTGGGAGGGCACAGAGGGAAACTTGGAGCTGGGAGAGCCCTGGAAGCTGGGAGGGGCACTGGGAGCTGCAGGGGGAGCTCGGGGTGGAGGCACTGGGAGTTTTTGGGGACCACAGGGAGCTGCGGGGGCGAGGGCACTGGGAGCTGGGGTGGAACTGGGAGGCACTGGGGGCTGCGGGGAGCAGTGGGCACTGGCAGGAGCACTGGGAGCTGGGGGTCACTGAGAACTGGGGGACTACGGGGAGCTGCGATGGTGACTGGGAGCGCTGGGGGGAGCGCTGGGAGCTGCAGGGACGGCTCTGGAAGCGCTGGGATCTGTAGTCCATCTGAGCGTACTGGGAGGTGTAGTCCGGGCTCCCAGCGCGTACTGGGAGGTGCGGTCCCGGGCCAGGGCCATGCTGGGAGTTGTGGTTCCGCAGCCCCGGGCGCTGCTGGGAGCTGTAGTTCTGCACTGCGGGGGCGCAGGGTCCCGTCCCCCAATCCTATATTGCCGCAATGCTGGGGCTGAGCTTTCTCCTTGGAGATGAGAAAAATCTGTTCGGCCTGTTTCTCTCTGCTTCCTGGGGTCCGTCTGTCCAGCTCCAGCTGACCCTGGCAGGAGCCAGGCTGGGCTTTGCCACGTCCCTGGAAAATGTCCCCCACACCCCGGGGAGCACAGGACTCTGTGCCCAGCCCAGCTCTGCACCGGCTGCTGGGTTTGTTCCCACTCGGATTTTTGTCTCTCTGGGATTATCCCGGACAGCTGCTTGCTGGGGAGCAGGAAGGCTTCCTGCTGAGCCAAGTTCCCCCCCTCTGTTTGCTTCTGCCTCATTTAAAAGGACAACAGCAAGTGAAGATTAGTCGTGGAAAAGCTCTCTAGGAACGGAGGTGCTTTTGGCAGCCTTGAATCACCTCCCCGCCTGTTATTTTTGTGTGTGCTCTGCCTCATGGCACATTGCACAGAAAAGGGAAACAGCCACAAGCAGAAATGGTGAGGGAGAAAGACAAATAAGTGATAAATAGAAGGAATCTCCAGGTCAATCTCCATTCCAGCATTTTTTGTTAGAGGGAGCAGGAGAGGGGTTTTCATTGGAGTTTTTTGTCACTTGTCACCTTAAATGTGCACAGACACCAGCACTGGAGTCCTTAGAGCAGCAGAGGATGTGGCCTCAAAGTGGCTCCAAGCCAGGGCATCCTCTCCCTGAAGCATTTGGGATTTTAGGATGCTCCTGGGTGGAGCCCTGAGCTGGGTTTTAGGGGGACACCCAGGTTTGCTCCTGGGATAGGGGGTCTGGGGTCCCTGTGGGGGTTTGGAGCAGGGGGTGGCTCGGCTGGGGGCAGCTGGTGAGGATCCCAGGCTCTCCCTCCTCTGCTCCCACCCCAGAGCAGAGGCTTTTGCTCATCTCCAGCTGTCTGCTACCAGATTAACTGAATTAAAAGCAAACACCAAAAAGAAACCATCCCAATAGATGCGCTGTGTCCCTGTGGGAGCCGCGGCGCTGCCGCCTCGCGCCTGCTTTGGCCTCTGTTGCAATTCAGAGAGAGCCCCTTCGGAGAGAAGCACTGGAGGAATGAGCCTGGCTGGGCACTGGGGCGAAGATCCGACCCCAGATTTGTGGGATGGAGGAGCTGGGTGTAGCAGGGAAGGGCTGACTGTTCCAGGCTCACCAGAGAGCGCAGGAATGCAGGAGCCAGGAAGGGCAGGAGGACCCCTGAGGGGAGCAGGACCTGGGGACAGTGCTCATGGGACGTCTGGTGACCGAGGCGCTCCCTCGGGGAATGTGCCAGGAGAGCCCTCCCTGCTCCTGTGCCTGCACTGGGGCTGCGGGGCTGAGGGAATAAAATCCCCGGGGATGAAGACTGAGTTGGCTGCCGCAGAGTAGTGAAACCACAGAGGGGGTTGGGTTGGAAGGGCTTTAAAGGCCATCCACACCTTCGCTGTGGGTTGAGGGTGGCTCAGCCACGGCTCAAAGCGACGCAGCATCGGGGCTCCAAGCACAAGGGTAAGGAAAATCCTGTAATTGTCCTGGAAAGCCGTGCAGATGGCTGACTCCACGCCTAAACTCTGCAGGGGGAAAGAAGGAGGATGGTTTTCAGCAGGCTGACTGGAAGGAGGAGTCTCTGAGCACCCCAGCAGCGCAGGGATGCGGGATGGGGACTGGGATCGGCCTCGGGGGTGGAAGGGAAACAGCCCAGCCTGGCTGTGCAGCACGAAGGGCGATGCTGCTGCAAACAGGGACGTGCTGGCAGTGGGAACAAAGCTCTGGAAGCACCTACAGCACATCCCCGGGTCACACCAGAGATGTCAGAGCAAGGGGTACTTTCCGAGGCAGGTCCGATCCTCAGCCATGCCCAGGAAGGGCCGGAGCCGGGGGAGCTGCGGGGATTTATCCCAGCAGAGCCCTGCCGGGGGGCCTGGCTGGCTCTGGGCTGGGATCCTGGACACGCCGCCTCGGCAGCTGCCGGGAGCGGCCCGGCTCCTGCCGCACCGTCTGCCCGGGCATTGTCCCCGCCGCGGTGCAGCCGCCGGGGGACACCGGGGCGGTGGCGGCAGCTCCGTCCCCTGCCGTCCCCGAGAGGAGCTGCAGGCGACAGTGGGCGACACGAGCGCCAGCAGAGCCCGTTCCCAGGGGAGGAAGGGAATGGAAAAGCAGCATCTCGCTCCTCCAGGGCCGGAGTTATTCGTGTCACCGTGACAGGAACGTCCTCGGCTCCCAGCCACTGAGTGAAGGACGAGCCCTGGGGCTGGGGATGCTCCAGGATGCTCCAGGATGGCCTCGGGGGAAGGCACAGCACCCGCAGCAGCAGAGGGGACATCCAGCAGACAGGACATCATCTTTAATGTCTCCTCCAGTGACACACAAAGGACTGATGTGAACAGGACCACAAGACCCAGCGGCTTTTAAGCCTTCCAGATATTAATTTTTAAATGTTTTACACCTAAACCAGCGTTTCTAGCCCAGTGCTCAGGCCGGGGTGTGGCAGCCCGCGGGGACAGGGCTGCGCTGGGGTGGCTGGGGGACATTCAAGGTCGCTGGGTGTGATGAATCGCGCAGCTGAGCCGGGAGGGGGGGACGCGCAGAGCCCGACAGGTCCCGGTTTAACAGTGAGAGACAGGGGCTGGTGCAGAAATCAAATCCCATTTTGCTCCCGGAATCAGCGGGGCCGGGCTCGGCGCTGGCAGCCCCCGGGGAGCGGCCCGGCGGTGGCACAGCCGAGACAGGCTGTAAATTCTGCGCGGCTCTTATGTAAAGGCTTTCGGAAGGGGGTGGCAGGCACCGGCTCTGCTCAGGGTGGGCTCTGGCGTTCGTTAACCCTTCGGTTCTCGGGGAGGTGGTCATTCCCGTCCCCGGTGCCCGTGGAGCGGGGGGAGCAGGGGAGCAGGCAGGGATCCTCCTCTCTGCTCCACATCCCTCTGCTCCCTGCTCCAGAGCCGGCCACCAGCGCACTCCCGCATTGGTTCTGTGCCTCTGAAGAAAAATCCTGCCAGAAAAGAGTTCAGAAAAGCCCCGGGGCCGCTTGGGCAGGGCAGACACCCTCCTCCCTCTGCTCCATCGGCCTCTGCTCTCTGTGGGATGCGCGGTGCAGGAGCCCTCGCAGGGCATTCAGGAGAACTCACTGACTCACTGCATCTGCTTTAAAATGCAGCCCGGAGCCATCTCCTCGCCCAGGCTCTCTCCCAGGCAGCGCTTGGCTCTAGATCTCCATCACAGCTGCAGCCCCGGGGCCAGCGGCCGTGAAGGATGCGGCACAAATCCCGGCGGGGCTCACCGGGAAGGTGTTTCCCTGGCGTGCTCTCATCCCAGCCCCACGCAGCCGCTGCGATGGGGGAGAGAATCAGAGAGCTGAGGAAACCTGTGGGTTGAGATAAAGACAGTTTAATAGGGAAAGCAAAAAGCTGTGTGTGCAAGCAGGGGAAAGCCGGGAATTCATTCCCTGCTTCCCATGGGCAAGCAGGGGTTCAGCCACTTCCCAAGGCGAGTTAGGAAGACAAACCCATCACTCCCAGTGTTCCCCCCTTCATCCTTCTTCCTCCTGGTTTATATCCTGAGCATGGTCTGGGATATCCCTGGGGTCAGTCGGGGTCACCTGTCCCGGCTGTGTCCCCTCCAAACTCGCTGTGCACCCCCAGCCTGGTCCCCGGGGGTGACACGAGGAGCAGGAAAGGCCTTGGCGCTGTTCAGAGGCTGCTCAGGGGCAACAAAACATCTCTGTGTTATCAACCCTGCCTTCAGCACAAACCCAAACACGGCCCCAGCCCAGACATGGCACGGAAATTAACCCTGCCCCAGCCCAAACCCCGCACGTCCCCAGTCCCAGCTTTGCTGATGGGAAAGGAAGGGGCTGGGAGAGCTCTGCCGGAGCTGCTGCTTCCCAGGCTGGGACTGAGATCCTTCCCAGCGACAGGACAGGACTCTTTGGGGCGTCCCGGGCTGCTCCAGGCCGCCTGTGCCACACTGGGAGGTTTCGTGGCCAAAAGCAGGAGTTAAAGGTAAGGCCAGGATGTGATCTGCCTCCAGCAGCAGCTCTGGGCTGCCAACACCGAGGCTGGGGTTTGAATGTGAACTAGTGGGTTTTGCGGCCCTAAATCCAGAGGGATTTTGCTTCTCAGGGATGTGGGAAGGAAACACCGACCCCGTTACTTTGGGGGGTCGGCCCTAGGAGCCCCCACCTGCAGGATGGCAGCCCAGCCACCCCCTGCCCCGAGGGATTCCTTTCCAGCCAAGCGTTCCGGTGTGGCTGCCCCGCTCCGACATTCAACCCGGTGGCTTTAAAAACAACAAAAAAAAACCCCCCAAAACCCCAGACAAAACAAACGGCGCTGCCCATTGATATTCCCCTCACAGCCGTGCCTGCAGCATGGCTGGGGTATGAATGGACACATTCCTTCTCCCCACGGCTTCTCTCCCACCGGCCTCCGCCCCAAAGCTCCCCACTCCTGGGGCTGAAATCCCACAGAGTCAGCACAGCCGCACTCCCAGCTCCTCCTGCCTCAGAGCTGAGCCTCTCCTTCTCCTCCTGCCCACCCCTGCGGCTCCCTCCCTCCTGGAAGCCCCTTCCAGCGGCACATCCCTGCACATCCCTGCAGCAAACCGGAGCTCCCGGCTCCAGCTCTCGCTGCCGTTTACAGAAAACCTCATTTGCTCGATCGGAGCTTCCCCGTCGATTTAATTAATGCAAATCCAGACACGTGTTAAACCTCCTTGTAATTACCGCAAGGCTCTCGTGGTTTTCGTGTATTTTTTTTTTTCCCCTTTTCCTTGTGTTTTTAAGGGAAATAGTAAGGCCTGGACTCACAGCAGCCCGGGGAGGCGCAGGGCCCTTCCAGCTGAGCCCAGTGGGAGCAGTGGGGACACACGAGCTCTGGGGCTCAGTGTCCAGCCCTGAAGACCAGCGTGGACACAGGTGCAGTGCCGCCCCAACCCCAGGCAGCACCTCCTTGAGCAGAATTCCCTAAATCCCTTTGATTGGTAAGTATTCCCTTGCTTTCATGTTGGATTTTTTTTTCCCCCACTGGAAAAATCACAACTTTGCTCTGAGTGAAATCCTGAAGGAAAATCAAGTTTCTTGCTCTCCAAAGTGAATTTTTATCATCTAATCCTCGAGCTGAGGAGCCTGGATGCTCCCAGTCACGAGGGATTCAGCTGCACGCTGAAACCTTCCCAAGTTCCTCCCACGCTGGGCCCTGGGGCAGGACAGACCCTCGGGATGTGGAGCAGCTCCAAGCTGCAGGCACGGTGCTCCCCCCACTCCCTGCCCTCCAGAATGCCCCACCACGGGCCAGGAGGGCTCCTGTTCCCTCAGCCAGAAGCACCCGGGGGATTTTTGAGGCACAATCGGTTTTTCCAGCAGTTTTCCCTCTGCAGCAGGAGCCCCATTTCGGGCTGGAGCTGCCTCTTGCTACCCCAGGGATGGTTCCCGAATAAACAGGGGGAAAAAGGGCTGAGGAGGGAAACTGAGGGGGAGAAGGGGCTGTGTGAGGTGTCTCTGCTCTGAAAAAGCCACTGAGACAGGCTGAAATGATGCATTTTGGTCCGGATCCAGCTCTCCCCCATGTTAGGAAGGACAGGCTGAGCTCAGCCTGTGGGTGCTGGCTCCTGCTTTTCCCCTCAGCGTGACGGAAAGTGGGGAGCTGGGTGAGGAGGAGACCCCAAATCCTCCTTTTTAACCCTTTAGCTCATATTTTCACCCCAGACCAGGGTGCTGAGACTGTCAACAGCTCTCCCTGGGTGACAGCAGAGCCCCCAAACCCCTTCAGGCTGTCTCGTGTCAATCACAACCCTCTGACAACGATCACTACACAAGGCTTTGGCTGGCGGTTGTTTTTTGGGGGGGGTTATTTATTTTTAATCTAATTAAAACAAAGCCCTCGTGTTGCCCATCACACCAGGGTGCCTCTCAGGGTGTTGGTTTTGGCGTAGAGCAGCAGATTGCTGGTTTATTGTCTAAAAGATGGATGTTTTTCCACCAGAAAGTCTGGCTTTGTCTGCTCTCCCAGCCACGGTGCATGTGTCAGGTTCTTTTGTCTTTTAATTTATATATTGATCTATCACGGGCTCAAATTAGTAGGGGGAAAAAAGGGATCAAGCAGCACGGAGCAAATGTTAAGTGCAGGTATTGTTTCCACGCTGGTATTGCTGAGATTCCAGGGGAAGGGAGCAGGAATTAACCCGTTTGGATGCGGAATTGTCGGGGCAGATGGGAGGGGAGCCGCTCATTGTCCTGAGAGGATCTGAAATGTGGCAGCGCAGATCTGGACTGGAGTCCCAAGGTGCCATAACCCCGGCACGGAGACTCAATTCCTTGGCTCACAAATCCTGTGGGAAGAGGCCCCCAGGGTCTGATAGAGCCCACCCGTAAATACCTACAGATATTCCATGGAAAAACGAGCTGTGGCTGTTGCTCTGGGATCTCCTGCATTCCCTGGATGTGAGGAGGGTGTGAGGTGGGGGGGCACTTCGAAATTCTGCCTTTTGGCCGGAATTTCAGCCTCGTGCTGTGAGTCTGCAGGACCCAGGCACTTGAGAGCTGCAAACCCACCTGTTCCCCAGGCTCCTGAAAAATAAAACCCTGTTCCCGTTTGGCTGTGCACTGATTTTGCCTGGGAAACCGCTCTGATTTCAGGTGGCCCGAGAGCTCTGCACGGAGAATTATTTTCAGATTTGCTCTTTTTGGGAGCAGGCTCAGTCTGGGGGCTCTCAGGAGCCCACTCATTTTGTTTATTTGATATTGGGGAAGTCATATTCCTTTAAGAGGATTTCCATCCCTCAACTCCTCCCCTCTTGACACTTCCAAGCCACATTTTGTCTTGAAAGGGTGGGAGTATTTTTAACCATATCACGCCAGGGAAGTATTAATAGCACAATGGGCTTGCTGAGCTGCTGGTGGAGATGAATCCATATTTTAAATTCAAGCAACTAATTAGGAGCTGGAGAATAATTAGTGCTCTACCCAGCTTTTCTTCAGCCCCCCCCCTCCCATTTTCAAAGGTCCACGGCAAATGTCTGTGCTGGAATGTTCTGTGGCTGTTGAATATTTTACAGCTCCTCCGTGCATTGCTATTCCATGTGGTTGTCAAAATCCCACCGTCTCCTTTGCTGCATCCCGGCTGAAATGGCTGCCTCTGGCACTCTGGGAGCGGAATCAGCGCACGGAAAAACCCCAAACCCTGAGCCCTCTCCCTCGTGCTCCTGCCCAGCCCGTGGCGCTCGCAGGGTGATGCAGCTCGGAGCAGCACGGTTATTTTTGCACCCTCGGCAGCGAGATGTTTACGGGCTTCCCGGAATAGCAGAAGCTCCCGGTGCTCCATATGGGAATGCAAATTTGCGGGCTCGGGTTTGGAGCAGAACGGGAAAAGCGGGGAGGGGGCAGGGAAATGGGTCGAGGCTGGGTTGGGAGCGAGGAGAGTGGGGGGCAGCGTGAGGAGATCTCCGGGATGGCTCCCAAAATGTGTTCCTGGACACGGGGCGGGGGTGGGAGGCAGCGCCCAGGCGGAGCTGAGCTCGTTCTCGGCAGGGAGAACGCACCTGCGGGGATGGGAAGGTCCTGCGGGATCTGCTGATGGACAGAGCCACCGGCGCCCCGGGAGCGGCTCCGGGAGCGGGGCCGGTGCCGAGTCCCCGCTCTCTAATAATAGTTGGGCTGGTGATGGAGCCCTTCCCTCGCCCCTGCCTCTCCCCAGCCATCTGTCTCCAAGAAACTCGTGGAATTCGCGCCGCCGAGCTCGGGTTTACCGCAGGGGCGGCTCGCAACGCCGAGAGCGGGGGGACAGCAGCAGGCAGGGGTTTGGGCCCGTGAAACCCCCATTTTCTTAGGGATTAAAGGGTGGGAAACATCCACGGGCGGGCTGGGAAGGGAATTCTGCTGCTCCTGGCCCAGGCTGGGTCAAAGGCAGATCAGTTTAGGGGAAAGACCAGACCCTGCTGCAGCGGGGATGAAGCTGCTCGTGGTGAGAGCCCCCGGCCTTATTTTAGGGTCTGTGGCCCTTTCTGAGTGTTTGGGTGTTTTTTAGGAGGGGAACAGCGTTCCTGCAGCCTCTGTCTTTATTTCATTAATATCTTCCATTCTTCTTGCTCTCCAGAGCCCTGTCACCCCCAGCACCACAGAATTTGGATATCAGGCAACGTGGCTGCATCTGAAGGGGTGAACGCGACATTTCGGGGCTCTGTTGCCCCAATATCAAAGCAATTAATTGATATTTCCATCCCTGTCGCTGCAGGCGTGGTCACCATCTGTGCTCAGCGCTTTTCCTCCTCTCATTTAAGGGAGGAACTAACAGATTCCGAGTGAATTTCTCAAAAAAAACCCAACCTGTCTGATTCGCAAAAATTTAATTATTTCCAACAGCACATTGGGAAGTGCAAATTTATTCCGAAGGGAACATTTTCTTAATGGTGTTTTTCAGCATAAATATAGTACCAGCCTAAACACCTCCAGTAAACAAATATCAATTACCTTAAACGTTTCCTGCCTGTGGAAAAGCTTTCATTGTGAGGGAGGCACTCCCTAAAAGTCTTGGTTTGTTCTTCAGCTCCGTAGGCTCCTCGGCTGCATTTGGATTAAAGTGTCTTTTTTTTTATCTGAAGATCAAGAATTTTTAAGGTTGGGAAAAAACTCTAAGATCACTGAGTGGATCTAAAGGAATCTTGTAGCCCTTCCCTACCTCTGAGTTCCTTTTAAAATACTGCTTCCCCCAGCAGGCTGGCTATTAAATCTCTTAAACCGATCCACTCAGGTCAAATAATATACTGGATTTCCAGTTTTTAAATAAGCTTTGCTAATTCATGGCTGTAGCCAGCCCTAGCAAACCCTTGCAAGTATCACCAGCCAAGGTGCTCTGAAACATCCTCTGACTAACAAATAAGCTGTCAGTCCCTCCACCACCACCAGTGCTCAAGGCTGGCAATTTAATACTCAGAAACCACATTTTCTTATTGGAGATTAAATATTTTTGCAAGTTAAAAGAGCTGCCGTGGGCTGAGTTGTCACCTAATTATGTCAGTCTCTTTGTGGGGTGTTTTGATAAGCACATCAGAGCAGAGGCTTTAATCTTTGGGCTAAATCTGATCACGTCACGTCCTAAATTCACATGTACCAGGAGCCCTCTGCTGAGACCTGGGTTCTTGTGTCTCACCCAGAGCAGGGTGGGCTGGGATGGAGCTGAGGGGCCTCGGGTTTGGTTTTTGGTGGGGTTGAGCCCCCCTGGAGCACTGACAGGGGACACGATTTGAAGTGGGTGCTGTTATCCCCGGCTCGGATTCTCCATAGCCACTGGTCATACTCCTCATTTACGGAGCCTTTGTCCTTTCTGCTCTGGGAATCTCTTCTGCAGGTCCTGCTGGGATCCTTTATTTTCCTCAAAAGGCATAAATTCATCTGGCAGAAATTCACTCTGATGTTAAATTTGGGCTTGAAATGGTGTTTTTCTTCTCCAGCCTGTTTTGGGGCTGAATGGGACGTGTTGGAGGATGTTTCTCCCACTGCTGCCTGCTCTTCTAGTGGTAAAACTGGGATTAAAGCAAAAAAAAAAAGCTTTTGTTGGTGGTAAGGAATCCAGTAGATAAAAACTACCACAGCCACATGCTGAGGAGGGAAGAGTCTGCTTGGAACCGCAGTAAATGTGTCAATAAACACAAATCAAATGCAAATTAAATAAAAGCTTTTCATATACTCCATTCTCCTCGAGATCAGGCGAAAATAAATGCCACATAAACAAACGGGGTTTTATGAAACGCTCCAAAAATAAAACCACTCTTGCAACAAGGCCAGAAATGAGATCGCCTCCGTGTCTTTCCACCTGCTGGGAGCTCGTTTCTCTTTGTACCACGACAGAGCTCAAAGATTTTGGCTCAAATCAAAGCCAGTGGTGGCAGGTGTTGTAAAGGGGTCGGGGAAGAGCCTCAATCCTAAAAGATAGGGCATGGAAAATGCCAGAGCTGAGAGCAGGTCCCAAATCCTCTTCCCAGCTCGTCAATAAGTTGCCTCTTACATAAGACAGTTCTTACCAGAAGGCAATATTTTTGGCTTTTGAGCCAGTCTGCAAAGGAAGGTAAATTACAGTCAGGTCTTTTTCCCCCCCCCTTTTTTCCTTCCTTTTTTCCCCCAGAAAATCATCTGGGAAGCTCTGGCGTGACTCGTAGCTTTATCTCAGCCTGCACCCCTCCTTCCAAAAGCTGCAAAGGAAATTTCCTCCTCCTCTCCCCAGGGGCGAGCGCTGACTCCAGGCCCAAAAGCCCCGAGCCCGGGAAGCCTCGTTTCCTCTGGGAAACCCGGGGATCATCCCAGGATAAGCTCGTTGATTTGACTCAAAAGCGTTAATATTAAAGCCTCCAACACACTGCTGGGCTGCACGGGCGATAATTAATAAATGATGAAGTGAAACACAGGCTGGTGGCAGGGGCTCTTGGCTGCTTTGTCTCCCACAGCACTTCATCCAAGCGCTCAGGACGTTTCCTTGGAGAACACGTGTGTGTTGTGGGTGACATGGACGTGTTTTCCCTGGGATGGAGCCGGGAACCCCGCAGAGCTGCCGGGAACGATCCCAAAGGGCCAAGCGGCCGCCTCAGGTTTCAGATTTTGAACCTGGGATCCCCTTCAAACCCACAAAAAGGTTCTGCCACGCAGCTGGAAAATGGCTCTTCCCATGCCCACCCTGGCAGAAGCCTCTCCCAGTTCTAGCAGCTCGGCGGCTGGATGTGGTTTCCATGGAAATAGACGTCAGATCAGCAAAAAACAGGGCAAGTGTTTAAAATAATCTCTGTTTTGAAAGCTTCCTGCCTTTCTGTCACAATATTAACCTTCCGCAAGGTAGGGTTCCTCTTTTTTGGGTGCAAAATCCTTGGGTTTAAGAGGGTGCACGGCAGCGGGGGTCCCAGAAAAGTCCTTTTTTTTGGGATTGTGGGTGTGGAGGCTGCTGGGCTGGGGCTGTAGCAGAGGATTTTGCTGTGTGTCCATCTGCCTTTTGTGTGGATTGACTCTTGGTGTGGCTGGAGCGTGGAAAGCACCACGGGAATTGCACGGGGTTCATTTGCGTGGGACATGTGGACACGGAGCGGATTTGTTTGAAGCACGTGTGGGAGTGAAACACTTCCCTGGGGTTGGCAGTGGCGTGATCCTGGGACGGGGAACGCTCCCAGGGCAGATCCCTACGGAGCCACCGTGCCCATTCCACGGAATCTGCACAAATCTGTGTTTTTTCTGGTTGTGCTGGGGCTCGCTGGTGTCGCCCTGAAGGAGAGGGTGGCCTGGCCCCCAAAACACACTGCGGGGTCTCTTTGGGCTTGTCCTGCGGCGGCCGTGACCCTGAGGTAACCGAAGGGATGTGGTGGTCATCTTGGCGATGGCCAAGAGCCCTGAAGTTGTTGTGGCCCTGAGGTGGCCATGCCCTTACGTAGGTGACCGTGTCTCAGAGGTGACCAGGGTCTCAAGGCAAGTGGCCGTGGCTCTGAGGTAGCCACGGCCTGGAGATCTGTGGCCGTGCCTCGGAGGTGACCATGGCTCTGAGGTGACCGTGGCTCTGGGTGACCATGGCTTTGGGTGACCATGGATCTGAGGTGACCGTGATCTTGTGGTGACCATGGCTTTGGGTGACGATGGCTCTGGGCGACCATGGCTCTGAGGTGACCGTGGCTCTGGGTGACCACGGCCATGAGGTGGCCGCAGCTCCGGCCATCCCAGCCACAGCTCCACTCCCACCATTCCCCCCTGTCGGGCTGGACACCCCTGACCGCAGCACCAGCCCAGTGCAGGGGCGAGACACAAAGGGAGTCCCAGCAGCTCCGCGGGCAGGAGCGGGATCCCAGCGCGGGGCTCTGGGGG
>VZTI01004866.1:223963-252771 GCA_013397865.1 Struthidea cinerea
AAAAAAAAAAAAAGAAAAAAAAAAAAAAAAAAAAAAAAAAAAAAAAAAAGGCAGCTCCACAGTTTCTCCCACCTGCGGACGGAGGGAGGGAGGGAGGGAGGGATGTGGAGCCGTGTCGGGGGCTGCGAAGGGAGGAGCAGCGGCTCGGAGCAGCTCCAAGGGGCTGCGGGGAACGCGCCCCCCGGGACCTCCGCCCGGCCGGGAGGAGCCGCGGGCAGCGGGCGGAGGCAGCGNNCGGCTCAGCTCGGAAGGGTCCGGTCCGTTCTGCAGGTGCCGGGGCGGGGCTGGGGGTCCCGGGGGGCACCGCGAGGGGAAGGGGCCAAAAGCCCTGCTCATCCTCATCCCCACTCGCGACCCGCGGGGTAAACATCCCCGGGGAGGGAGAACGATCCTGGGCTGCCCAGGTTTGGCAGGGCTGGAGCTGCGGCTCTGCGGGGGCTCAGGTGGGTCAGGGGCTGATCCCTGGGCTGGAGGAAACCCGTGGTGATTTGAAAATGAAAGCTCTCTGTGCTTTGGGAGGCTGGGTGCCGCTGTGTGGCAAACAGGGATGTAAACAGCCGGGGGCGAGTCTTTATCATCCCAGAAAAATTCAGCGGGAGGGGTGGATGCTGGTGGGGAAAGGAAGCGCTCCGGAGGGAACGCCAGGCGTTTGAGGCGGCGTTATCGACAGCTCGTGGGGAGGCGGAGGGTGTTTTTTGGAGTACGAGGCAGCTGAAGGATTTCCAGGATGCGCTCCCTTCATAACGGAGCGTAGCTGGGAAGAGTTCGCCCAATTAAGTCCTGCTCCGACAAGTTTTGGAGGAGCTGCAGTAAACACCGCTCCCTTTCCTGCCTCGTGCTTGGCTGCTCCGCGCTGCTTCTGACACGGCATCTCCCCGAGCAGAGCCAGGGCCGCCTTTCCCGCTGGAACTTCTCTTCTGGGAGCCGGAGCGGGGTCGGACACGGCCGGAGCTGAGCCCCCTCCCCTGCACCTGGGCGTCCTGGAGGGCAGCGGCAGCCCTGGCACCGAGGCAAGTTCTCCGGGCAGTGTTTGCTTCCAAACTGCCCGTGGAATTTAGGTCAAAACAGCCGATCTTGGGAGGTTCTGCTTTTGCCCTCTGTCTGTGGCAGCACTCGGGGCTGTTTCGGTTCAGAGCGGGAGCCGTGAGTCCGGAAGAGGTTCAGGGGGTGAGTTTTTCCTGGGCAGCCCAAGAAAGTCGCAGCTTTTCGGGAGGGTTTGGGAGGCCAAGGGAGGGTTGGGATCGCCCTTTGTGAGGCGCTGCCCCAGCCGGGGGGGGCTGTTTGGGATGTGGGGCCTCTCTAACCAGGCGAGGTGGGCAAAGGGCATTTGGGAGGGAGATCGAGCAGCAAAGAGCCTGTTTTTTCTGCATCTGTGCCTGGGATCCAGGCAGGAATGAGTTACAGCCTGATTTTGATGAGGAAATTACAGAGTTTTAAAAACAAACAGTCCCATCTCCACCTCCTCCTGTTCCCAAACTTTGAAGAACTTTTCCTGTCCCTGAAATGATGGCACTTGCCAGGGGTTGAGGTGTAAATCAGCACTGGAGCTGGAAGTGAATCAGGGTTTCTTCAGGACTTGTCTGAGCAAGAGCAGGTAAAGCGGGGGGAGAATCTCATTTTGGGCACGTTCTGTTCAATAAGTTCTTAAGAAAAGGCCGAACAAGCTGTCAGGGCTGCCTTTATCTGAGTAAGGACAGCGGCTTCCAAAATGTAAATATGGAAATTCCTGCTCACAAAGATTGCTGGACCTCAGTGGTGCAACAGGATGAACTCACTTGAGCCATGTTGTTTTTGTGGGAAGCTGCTCGGAAAATCAGGAGCTGAAAAAAGGAGGTAGAACTCCAAATGCAGGAGTTGCAGCCCCTGTTAGTGGTGTTGGTGATTTCTGTTCTCAGATGCCCCTCATGAGGCAGAGCAGGATCCCCCGATGCTTGTGGGAACACGGCTTGTCAGTGTTTGTAAGGACAGACCCTGCAAACAGTTTACAGGAGGGAAACTCTGGAGTGGGAGGTTTGTTTAGGATGCTTGGTTTGTTTAGCGGTTCCCAAACTACAGGGAAGGGGGGTGAGCCAGGCACTGCTGGGTCCTGGTGCGTTCATTATTGTGTCATTTAACCCCATACTCGTGTGCGCTGGGCTCCTCCACACAGTCTGTGCAGCAGAGGCACCTCAGGGCTTCTTAAATCTCCCGTCAGCCTCCTTTCTGCCACCGTTGTGGGGGATTCTAGGGGGGAAAACACCAGGCCAAGCATTTGAACAGCCCCTGCTTGTTGATTTTTATGTTAAAATCCCTACTAACCCCCACAGCAAAACTTTCCTTCCCAAAGATAATTTGCACGGCCAGGACCCGGACTTTGGCCTCGTCATGGCAACGGTGGTGACCGAGAAGCTCAGCCGGCTCTTCTTCAACGTGAAGCAGCTCCCGCAGCTGCTGGGCCCGCTGTCCCCGGCCACGGTCAGCAGCTCGGAGGTGCCGCCGGTGTTCTGGAAGCCCTACATCCACGGCGGCTACCGGCCCGTGCGCCAGACCTGGCGCTACTACTTCTCCACGCTCTTCCAGCAGCACAACGAGGCCATCAACGTCTGGTCGCACCTGGCGGCCGCCCTGCTCCTGCTGCTGCGCTTCCAGCGCCTCGGGCAGCGCGTGGACTTCGGGCAGGACGAGCACGCCCGGCCCCTGCTCATCATCCTGGCCGCCTCCATCACCTACCTGACGTTCAGCAGCCTCGCCCACCTGCTGCAGGCCAAGTCCGAGTTCTGGCACTACAGCTTCTTCTTCATGGACTACGTGGGGGTGGCCGTGTACCAGTACGGCAGCGCCCTGGGGCACTTCTACTACGCCATCGAGCCCGGCTGGCACGAGCGCGTCCGCGGCTTTTTCCTGCCACTGGCGGCGGGGCTGGCCTGGCTGTCCTGCGCCGGCTCCTGCTACGCCAAGTTCCGCTTCCACCCATCCTGCCCGCTGCCCGGCCGGCTGTGCCAGGAGCTGCCCTCGGGCCTGGCCTACCTGCTGGACATCAGCCCCGTGGTCCATCGCATCTGCGCCTCGGCGCGCCCGGACCCGGCCCTGCTCTACCACAAGTGCCAGGTGCTTTTCTTCCTCATCGGGGCCTTTTTCTTCTCCCATCCCTACCCTGAGAAGTGGTTCCCCGGGAAGTGCCACTTCTTCGGGCAGAGCCACCAGATCTTCCACGTGTTCCTGGTGCTCTGCACGCTGGCGCAGATCGAGGCCGTGGTGCTGGACTACGAGTCCAGGAGGGAGATCTATTCCTCCCTCCAGGGGCACCTGGCTCACGACTTCTCTGCCCTGTTCCTCTTCACTGTCACCTGCTCTGTCCTCACAGCCACCTACATGGCCCGGAGGGTGAAGGACAAGTTGGGCTTCAAGGAAGAGTAAAGAAGAAGTGAGCTCAGCCCAAAGCCAGCCCCGAGCCTGGAGATGCTGCTTCGTGAACTGTTACTCAGCAAGTGCTTTCTGTAGGGAATGAAAGTAAGAGATGCTTTTTATGCTTTTTTAATCCAGCACAAGTTCCAGCTTCCTCATAGAATGGTACCCCTCAGTTCACCTCTGAATAAAACAGTTGGAACAAATTTTGTGTGCCCTGATGGGCTGGGGAAGGCTCTGGGAAGCTGCCAGGTCTCCCAGCATGAGGTAAGGAGAGGCCATCTGGCCGCTGTTAGAATCTAACCCATGGAAACAGACCAAACAAATTAATTTATTATCATTTCAGGCTCCTCTTACAGGGCTGAGGGTGTTTTTCAGAGCTGTCCATGCAGTGGCAGGGCCCTGTGCTTTACCCTGTGGGAGCAGGACGGGCACAGCATGGGGAGAGGAGGGGTTGATGCGATGGGTCAGCGCTGGGAACAGGTGTTGCTGCCGCAGCTTCCGCCCCGATGTGGACACAGGGGGCAAGCGCGGGGCAGGACACGGCCGGGTCTGCCGCAGCCGCTGTGTCCCGGCCCCTCCTGACGAAGCCCAGCGGCCGCTCCTCCCCCGCTGTCCCCGGTCCCGTCTCTGCCCCGGTCCCGCTCCCGCTGCTCGGAAGCGGCCATGGCGCCGCCGCCCCTTATATAGGGCAGGCCCCGTGTGGGCGTGGTTTAGTCGCGTCTGTGGCCCCGCCCCTCAGCGCCCATTGGTCCATCCCTGCCGGCTGCGCGTGCGCGGTGCCAGTTGGGGGCGGGGCCGGCGCGGGCGGGAAACCGGGACGGGGAAAAAAGCGGGAGCGGAAAACCCGGACCGGAACCGGAACCGGGAACCCCCGGGAGCGGAAAGCCCGGACCGGAACCGGGACCGGGAACCCCCGGGAGCGGAAAGCCCGGACCGGAACCGGGACCGGGAACCCCCGGGAGCGGAAAGCCCGGACCGGAACCGGGACCGGGAACCCCCGGGAGCGGAAAGCCCGGACCGGAACCGGGACCGGGAACCCCCGGGAGCGGAAAGCCCGGACCGGAACCGGGACCGGGAACCCCCGGGAGCGGAAAGCCCGGACCGGAACCGGGACCGGGAACCCCCGGGAGCGGAAAGCCCGGACCGGAACCGGGACCGGGAACCCCCGGGAGCGGAAAGCCCGGACCGGAACCGGGACCGGGAACCCCCGGGAGCGGAAAGCCCGGACCGGAACCGGGACCGGGAACCCCCGGGAGCGG
The DNA here is from genome assembly GCA_013397865.1 of Struthidea cinerea. Classification (NCBI taxonomy): domain Eukaryota; kingdom Metazoa; phylum Chordata; class Aves; order Passeriformes; family Corcoracidae; genus Struthidea; species Struthidea cinerea. The sequence goes on from VZTI01004866.1 coordinate 228,610, forward strand.
AAAGCCCGGACCGGAACCGGGACCGGGAACCCCCGGGAGCGGAAAGCCCGGACCGGAACCGGGACCGGGAACCCCCGGGAGCGGAAAGCCCGGACCGGAACCGGGACCGGGAACCCCCGGGAGCGGAAAGCCCGGACCGGAACCGGGACCGGGAACCCCCGGGAGCGGAAAGCCCGGACCGGAACCGGGACCGGGAACCCCCGGGAGCGGAAAGCCCGGACCGGAACCGGGACCGGGAACCCCCGGGAGCGGAAAGCCCGGACCGGAACCGGGACCGGGAACCCCCGGGAGCGGAAAGCCCGGACCGGAACCGGGACCGGGAACCCCCGGGAGCGGAAAGCCCGGACCGGAACCGGGACCGGGAACCCCCGGGAGCGGAAAGCCCGGACCGGAACCGGGACCGGGAACCCCCGGGAGCGGAAAGCCCGGACCGGAACCGGGACCGGGAACCCCCGGGAGCGGAAAGCCCGGACCGGAACCGGGACCGGGAACCCCCGGGAGCGGAAAGCCCGGACCGGAACCGGGACCGGGAACCCCCGGGAGCGGAAAGCCCGGACCGGAACCGGNCCACCTGGAGGCGTCCCTGTGTCCCCTGCTCCGGGTGACCCTGCCTGGGCAGGGGGTTGGGCTGGGAGTTCTCCAGAGGTCCCCCCAACCCCAACTCTTTTGGGATGTCCGACCCCAATGACTGATGCTGTGTAACGAAGGTGGGAGCTGTGCCACGGCGCTGGAAGAAGGGTGGAGCTGGTTTTATATTTATTAATATTTTTCATTTGTTTCTTCCCGCAGCCCCTCAGCGCCAGGCTCAAAGCACCCACCCGAATTCCCGAGAGGAAACGCAGCCCGGTGCTGCTCCCACAGGCTGGCACCAAGCAAACCACCATCCCCACCTTCTTCAGCTCCCACACAGGTACCTGGGGCCCCGGGGGAAGGAGGTTCAGGTGGCACAAACCCATCTCCCATCTCTTGGCAGCTTTGCTGGGCAGGAAAGTTCATTTTGTGGTGCAGAGGGTGAAGATTTGAAGCCCCAGGAAGGAGGCGCTGGCTGGTATTGAGAACTTGGATTTTATATTAAATGGTTTCAGAGGCAAATGTGGGACTTGATGCCTCCATCAGGCCAGGGCAGCTTCACCGGGGAGTTCTGTGGGGTTTGTTGGTCACTCTGAGCTGCTGCTTTTAGAGGGAATGCAGAGGTGACCTGGCAGGAAAGCTGAGGGAGGGAGGGAGGCAGAGGAGCCGAGGGCTGGAGCAGCTGAAGGTGCAGCTCTTGGGTCTCACTTGAGGGGCTGACAGGAGCCAGCCCAGAGCTTTGGGTGCTGTTCAGAGCAGCCTCTGCAGCAGCAGGGGATTATTGTGGGGTGGCAGCAGTGCTGGGCTGGTGGGGAACAGTCCTTAGGGACACACAGAGGAGAGCAGTGATGCTCTGGGTGGTGACTGACCCTGAGAAATGCGGCTGCTTTAACCAATTCCCTCTTGTTTTCAGATGAAAGAGACAAAGAAAACGCCAGGCCGACTCCCTGCACCCCAAATAGAGACTGTAAGGACACAGGGGTTCCTCTGGCTGCCTGCCCTGTGAAGATCCTGGCCTTGCCACAGCTGGAGGGAGCCCAGGAAGAGCCCTCTGGAGCCGAGCAGGGGGTGCAGAGCACATCCTGGGCATGGAAAACACCTCTGGAAGCCCTGGAGCTCCAAATGGAGTCTGAGAGCCAGAGCAGCTTCTCCCAGGGCTCGGAGCACGACGGGATCGTCGCTCACAGGAACAAATCCCGGTTACCTCCCGGAGAAGCGGCCTCAGGGAGCAGCAAACCACAGCACTGGAGCAGAGTCAGTTCTGGGATGGCTTTTGCTGGGACTGAGAACACCAATCCTGTTCCAAGGGCTGCTCCCAGAGGGGTTTGTTCCCCTCCCCGGAGCCCAGCGGGAGCTCAGCCCCTCAAAGAGCGGGGCCAGAACACGGCGGGGGCCCGGGGGGGGTCCTGCAGAGAGCTCTTCTCCCAGGACTCCCAAGGGAACAGGGTCATTGCTCACAGGGCCAGGGGCAGCTCCCCCAGCTGCAGCCCGAGCCAGGCCCTGTTCACGCAGGACTCGGAAGGGAACAGGGTCATCAAACACTGGTGAGGGCGCTCGGCCCGGCTGGGCAGCAGCAGAGCGTGGCTGTTGGTAAGGAAGTGGTCAGAGCTGGGGAAGTGAACCCCTGGCTGCAGCCCTCAGGGCCTCTTTGGTCTCCGAGACTTTGCTCTAATCCAAATAAAAGGCTGGAGTTTGTTTGTTAAGGGTTGGAGCGTCTCAGTCAGGATCACAGCCCGTGGCACTGTCCTGTCCTGCCCTGCACATTCCCGGGGCAGGGACGCTGCTGCCAGCTCCATCTCCACTGGCAGGCCCCAAAATCCACCCAATCCTCGTGCAGAGGAGCCTTGTGAGGACAGAGGGAACAATCACCTCATCCGGGGGCTCTGGGGGTGCATCCAGGAGGGGAGGAGCTCCCTATAAAAATGATTAATTCTTACATCTTCCTTCTCTCTGCCATAGAAGGCTCCTCTCTTGTTTTTAAGGTGGGGATGATGATTTAATTTTTCAAGGAATTAAGAAAACCCCTGACACCTGAATCCATTCAGCTGCAGCAGCTGGGATCCCACCCCAGCCCAGCCTGCCCCAAACACGAGCCCCACCCCGGCCCCGGGCACATCAATAACCCCACAGACCAGCGGTGTCTTATTAAGGCTCCATTTTATATAAAGGAAAAAAATCATACTTTAAATACAGCCAGGAGGGAAGTGCAGGGAACGTGGAGCTGAGGGGAACCTCTCTGAGTGAGGGGGAACTGCAGCCACAGCCAAGGCCAAGCTCCTCTTTCCCTGCTCTGGTTGGGGTGCTCGGCCCTCTGCATTGGTGCGTCAATAAATAGACCTCTGGGAGGCTAAATAAAACACAGGTTTGGGGAACAAGGACTGGTAATGGAACATTAAATCACTGCCAAGAAATTAAGGCCATTCTGTCATGCAACTGTGGGCTGATCTGTGAGATAAGAAACACCCAGGGCACACGAAATCCCTCAGACCCGAGTTTTTCCCGGGATTTTCGGGAAAAACACCTTTTCCCACCATGATCCAACAGCCCCCAAAGCCCTGGAGAGCTGGAAGCATTCACGAGCTCGTTCCCAGCAGCTCTGTACCACACTCAGGACAAAGGGCTGGAGGTTTGTCCTGTTCATGCTGGAAATGGGAACTGGTTCTATCCTCACAGTGCTTAACTGGCACCTAAGGAAAGGTGTAGGTAGAAAGAACTTCATCCAGCAGCACTCCAGGAGATCCTCACCAATCACCAACAGCAAAACACAGGTGGAAAAGAGCGTCCATCTTCTTAAAAAGGTTTTTCTTAAATAGAACAACACATGGAAAACACATCAAACCCAGAGGGCCTTTCCTAATTAAGTGTCCGGTGCACAAACCACGTCTGATTAATAAAAGAGGCAAAAGGCTCAATCCGTAGGAGAAGGCAGCTACTGTGGAGGAGATTTTGGGAGCAGAAACACTTTTGCTTACAGAGCTGAGTGCCAGCAGCATCACTTCTCCTTCAGGGCCAGGTCTTCATCCTTCAGGGCAAATTTCCTTCTCAGGACCTCTGCGATGAGCACGGCCGGGTCCTCCTCCTTCATGGAAGGGCGGTTCCTGCAGGGGGACACAAGCACTGGGAATCAGTCCTGACCAGAGCCAAAATTCCTGACTGACAGCTCTGGCTGGAGTCTCTCCGTGCTTTCCTGTTTTTATCATCAGATGCTGTCACGAGTGCAGGAGGTGCAAGAAAAACACCACAAAACAACAAAAACAGGGGAAATTCAGCCCTTTCGTGTCAGCTTGGAAAACCTGGAACTCACCTGGAGCTCGTTCTGTGGCTCCAGGGGGATCCTGGAAATCTCACCCTCAAAGCTCTGGGTAATTCTTATTCCACTGTGCTAATAACAAGCAATCAACCCAAAACTTCATTAATTACTTACAGCCTACCTCCCCTCCACATAAATGAGCCAGCAGTGAGGTGTTTGGGGGAAGCCCTGGAAGTGTCTATTTCTTCATTCATTTTGTTGCACTATGGATTCCTGCTTTCCTATTTCAATATTGGTGATTCCAGGCCTTTTAAAGCAGGGCTGGTGTGGATTTTCCTTCCACTACACAAGTTTTCCTGTTCTCAGAGCAATCTGCCTCCTCCAGCAAGTTCACACAAGCAGCTCCTTTCAGAAGATTATTTTACAGAGGAGGCCAAACCTCAGTTCTTTCCCCTCAGGTACCATGGTTTTGTTTACAACCTGTAAACAAATATGTAATAATATTATAATGTAATAATAATTTCAGAGCTTTATTTTTTTCATAGCTGAAGTCCTCCCTTGCTCAGAAAACATGATGGGAGTTTTAAACATCCCTAAAAGACAAAAAAAAAATCCCTCTGGAATATTTCCACCAGACACTGGAACAGGCTTTAGTTCACATTTGCTGAAACAGGCACATTTCTGCAAGTTCCTCACTCGTCCTGAAGCTTCCAAGGCTGAGTTTAAACACAAAGGCTGAGTTTAAACACCAAAGCTGAGTTTAAGCAACGAGTCCTACACAGCAGCAGCAGAGAAGCATGGAAGTAATTATCTTTTCAAGCATCTTTTGCATCTTTGAGCACCTTTTTTCCTCCACTTAAAGAGCACCTGACCCTCTTCAGGCTTCCCAGCGCTGCCCAGTACAGCTGGGGGAGCACAGGGGCTGCTCCACAACTGCACCAGAAGCAGGAATTAAAACTCATCAAATAATGAACATCAGTAATTAACTTAATTTTTCAGCTACCTGCAACACTTCAGACAGCTTTAATTAAGCTGTAACAACCCCAAAACATCACTGCTGTGTGCAGGAGAGGCTGAGGCAGAGAAGCTGATGAGGGGGAAATGGTTCAGCTCCAGCCTTTGTGCCGCAGCATTCCCTGCAGGATAATCAGCCAAGGATCGAGGGGACGGGTCCTGGGGTCCTTGTGCCCACCCTGGATCCCAGCAGAGAGATCTGGCAGCTCCCCTCAGGGAAACCAGAGCAAAGGGGTGAATTCTGTGGCAGGTGGAGGTGTAACACCCCCGGATGCTCTGGGTGTGGAAGCTGAACGTGTTCCTCTCATCTGACTTTAATTTTTTCAGTGCTGAGAATCCGATTCCTTTCAAACTGAATTAGGCACAGCAGTTGTGAACAGCCATCACCCAGTGGGGTATTTTTGGCCAGGAATCTCACACAACAGAATGGAAAATGTGGAGACTGAGCTTCAGCACCGAGCTCTGAGCGCGTGAAAGGCAGGTGGCACAGCCAGCACTGGAGAAGGAACTTTCTCAGCTGGGCAGGATCCTGTCCATGGAGCAGTTTCAGGAGTTGTCATGATCAGAACTTGTCAATTCCTCATGAGACAAGTGCAAACTCACCCTGCCCACGCCCAGAGCTGGGCCACATGAAGAACCACAGAAGCTGGGAAGCCCCACGTGTTAAATCCCTGTATATTCCATGCTGGAAAAGCTGCTGAGCTTCCCAACTGCCTGGGAACGTGAGGTGGGCTCAGACCAGCACTTCCCTCACTCTGAAAGCTGCCAGCACACACAGGTCTGGTCTGCATCTGGGCAAACACAGCTTTCTGTCGGGTCAACAAGCTGGAGCAGCCAAACACTGGGCTAAGCAGTTTAAATTCCCCTCCACTACTTCCTATCCAGGAAAAAAAACCCCAAACTAGGAATGTGTTACCAAGTTCTGCTCCAAAGAGGTATTTCCCCCATGAAAATTCTCCCTTATTTCCTATCCCAGAGAGGAAAATACCCAGGAATGAGTTACCAAGTCCTGCTCTGCACAGGCCTTTCCCCAGCAGTGAAGGGCACAGAGCAGCAGCAGCAGCCAGTGCCACGTCCAGGCTCTGCAGGGATTTGACACAAAATAAAAAGAGAGTTCAGGAAGCACTTACAAGTCCTTGCTCTGCTTCATCCTATGAATGTCTTTGAGAATTCCCATCATGTCAGCAAAGCTGCTGGCCTTGGAAAGGGACACGGAGTCCTCGTCGTCGGGGTCCTTTGGCTCCGGCCTGCAGCTCTCGGAGGCGGCGGAGCAGAGCACGGACACCGAGGGCAGCTCGGGGCTCTCCAGCTCGGCCTCCTCCTCCGTGATGTCGCTGATCACAAAGGACGTGGTGGACTGGAAAGAGGGTCCAAAACAATGCACAGGAGAAGAGGCATTTGAGCTTCCTGGAGATAACAGATCTGGTGTCAGCTGGGCCGAGGCTGGACGAGAAAACAAGAGGTGGATTGGTGAACTCACAGCAAACCACGTGGGGCGTTTTTTCCCCAACACAACAGAATGTAAATCTGAACACAGCCCCTGAGCTGCCCCCAGAGCCAACATCCCCCCCGGCTCTGCTGGGAAACGGCCCTGAGTGAGCCTGGAGGAAACAGCAGAGCTCAGCCCCCAGCAGAAATAAAGCTCACCATGACCCCACCTGACTCTGCAGCCACGATCTTTGCGATCTGGCTCCGGAGGTGACTCAGCTCATCCTGGAGCTCTGTGGTTCGGCTCAGGGCCGGCAAGCCAGGCTTCTTCAGGGCCAGCAGCTTCTCCTCCTGCTTCCTCAGGTTGGGCACTGAGGCGTTTCTCTGGATCACCGTGAAGGGACTCGGCTTCCACTTGTGCTTCAGCGGGCGAGTGTCACTTCTGGGGACAAAAACCCGTCAGCCACAAGGCCCAAACCTCTCCGTGACAAAGCTCGGCCTCCCCTGAGGGCAGCAGAGCCTCCAACCAAACGAATGAAGCCTCTGTGCACCACCAGAGGTGCAAACGTGCTGTGCTGCTGCACGAGCTCTCTGCGGCACAAGGAACAGAGGAAGCTGTGGCTGCCTCATCCCTGAAGTGTCCAAGGCCAGGCTGGACAGGGCATTTCAGCCCTGGGAGAACTCAACCCTCCCACTTCCTGACCAGAAAACACCCCAGGAAAAGACCCCGGAGCAGGGGCTGCTCTGCACAGAGCAGCCAGTGAAACACAGCACAGGCTCCTGGCACTTCCTACAGAAATTCCTCCCAGGGTACTTTATAATTTTTTTTCTTCTCCTCTTGGGAAAAACTTCTTTCAAGAGGCACCACATCAGACCCTGAGAGGACTGGAAGTTGTGGTCATCTGAGCTCGGTGACAGAAACCAGCAGACAAAAACCAACCTGACCCTGGCGTAGGTCTCCTCATCGTCCGCTGCGATCCACACGATGTCAGCCAAGGTGGGGACGGGGGGCACATCATTCAAATACAGATCTGAAACGCTTGGCAGAACCTGGCAAGAAGGAAATGCTGCTCAGGACATGGTGTTTGCTCTCCTGGAGCTGCCCCAGATGTGCTGTCAGAGCCCCTGTCCTTGGTGGCAGCTGTGTCTGGCCAGCAGCTCCAGAGGGTTTCCTTCAGTTTGCACAATTGTTTTACGTTTTCTGGGCTGGGAAATAAAGCCCTCGGCCCTGGGCACTGCTGTGCTTCCCCGTGTCAGCTCCTGCTCCTCCCTGCTGTGTGTCTGAGGCAGGAGGGGACACCTGATCCAGGCCAGGCGCTGCCAAGGCCACGTGCAACACTCTGCCACTCCAAGGGCGACGTCAGGGACTCCACAATCCCTGTGAGTGTCCAGGGAACAGGCCCAGAGGGCACCAGGCTCCTTGGAGGTCACACAGCAAAGCCCTGGCTCCACATTTCCATCTCCTCCAGCTCAGACACTGCCTGAGGAGGGATTTCCTCAAGCTGCCAGTGATCACTTTACAAAAAGAGAACTAAAGAAAAATGACATTTATTTAAAAAAAAAAAATCTTACAATGAACTGTACTGGTGCAGGTTTTGTGGCTACAACTCTGCAGATGTCTGGGGGCAAACCAGCATCTGATGGCAGTGCCTTGTCCTGCCCCAGCCCCTCCAGCCACCCCCAAGCCCCAGGGGTCACTCACCTCGAAGGTGGCCCTGGGACAGGGCTTCAGGGGGAGGTTGGAGCCGATCATCCTGACCACACTGCGAGCTGAGCCATGGGGCTTGTTCTGCCAGATGGGGATGGTCTACAAGAACCCACAGCACACAATTAATTTCCCAAGTCAGTGCCCTTCTTGAAATCCACTGAATTGGAAATTCTCATAAACTGTCAAGAGTCTGATCTCTGACTATTTATCTCTTTCCTTTTAATTGACAACCTGGTGCTATCTGAGGTTCCCATTTCACAAAACTGTGTTCAGCTGGACACAGGTGACAGTCACACAGGTACAGGGGCATTCTGAACACGGGTGTGGTGTCTTCAGGACTGAGAACTAAAAGCCCTCAGTAACAGGCTCCGTCAACAGGCATTTGCACAAAGGAAAACTTGGCAAAAGGAGGAAAACAGCAACACATCAAGGGCCCAGGAGGAAAACGGCATCAAAAGAAAGTGTCATTCAAGGGACACTCCTGCCTTCACACCATCTCTAATACAAGCAGCACTGTTAAATATCCCAGAGCAGCTGTGAGTCTCCTTCCCTGGAGATATTCACTGGGCATGGTGCTGAGGAACCTGCTCTGCCTGAGCAGGGGCTGGACCAGGAGACCTCCAGTGGTCCCTTACAACCTGGCCCATTCTGGGATAAGGCTGAACATTTCCGGGGTGACAGCAAGTGACGAGTTCATCCAATGCCTGTCCCAGCCCAGGGCCATGGGGAACAGCCTCGGAGGGTGTTTTCAGAAACAGCAACTGCTTTAGAGCTCTCTGGACACCTCCGAACTGGGCCCAACTGACACTCACAGGCTCCTGTGACAAGAGGCAGCACAAGGCTCTGGACAGAGAACACCACAATGACAAAGCTCAGCCCACAGCACAGCCAATAACTGATTTATTGCTGGAGCTCGTTCTGCACTCTGTCCCTGAGCACTGCTCCGTGCCGACGGACCCGAAATTCCTGCTGAGCACTTTAAACGGAACCTCTGAGCCGGGGGGCAGTGAGATCTCTGGCTGGGGAGAGGTGCCAGGGGAAGATGTCGGGGGAAGGTGACATGGGGCAGTGTCCGGGCGTCCCGGCCGAGCGGCGCCTCCCGGCCCCGTGTCACTTACGGCCTCCGCGTCCATCTCCGCTGGCTCAGCTCATCGCCCCCGCTCCGCCGCGTCTCGCTCACTGCAACACACAACCAGCAGCTGCAGCAGCGCCCCGGCCCGGCTCCCCCGGCCCCGGCCCGGCCCCCCGAGCCCCCCGGTACCTGCGGGGCGGCGGCGCAGCTCGGCCCCGCTCCCAGCGCCGTGCGCGGCCCCTCCGCCGCCATCGCCCGGAACCAGAACCCGCCCCGCGCCCTTCCGGGGCCGCAGCGCAGGCGCCGGGCCCGGGGCGGAGCGGGGACACCCCGGGGAAGGGGGGACAGCGAGGGGGCAGCTGGGGCCAGCCCGGTGCGGGCGGGGACATCTGGGGACACCCCGGTGCGGAGCAGCGCGGCCCCGGCTCGCCCCACGCCCACCCGCAGCCCCCGGCGGAGGAAGGAGAGCGGAGCCGAGCTGGAGGATGCACGGATGGTTTTACCGGATGATGGTTTTACCGGATGATGGTTTTACCGGATGATGGTTTTACCGGGGCCGCTCCGCCGCCCCTCCCGGCCGACATCGGCCCGGGCCCGCCGCGGGGTTCGGGCCAGGGCGTCACAAGGCGCGGGAGGGGCGGAGAGCGGGACCCGCTCCCCACCAGCGATCGCTGAGCCCCGGAGAATGTACAGAGTAACCGGCTTACAGACAGGAGACGAACGCTTGGCACGAATGAATGAGGTCTCAGGCAGCAGCTGCTGTCCGCAGCCCGCCCACGGCAGCGGAGGGCAGCGACAGAGCAGCGTGGCAGGTTAACGGGGCAAGAGGGACACAGGCGGGCCCCGGGCCCCCTCGCGATCCCCCGGGCTGCTCCAGCTTGGGGGTGGCTTTTGGGCTCCCTCTGCCACTGCCCAGCCTCGTCCCCTTCTCCCGGCCTCTCCCAGGAGCGCTCGGAGGTGGCTGCAGGGAGTTCATGAGAGAATGAACAGGTACTTTGTGGGATCCCAAAGGCTTCCTCCGAGCTGGAGCCCTGAAGGGAGGGCAGGAGCTCTGTCTCCAACGCTGCCTGGAGGCTCTGGCACGGCCAGACCCCACCAGCCTGTCACACTGGGGTGTGAGAAAGTGCAGAGCTAATGCATAGTTACAAAGCCAACTCTGAGAAACATCCCGGGCCAATTAATTAACCTCACTAGAGCAATTAGTGAAGTGACACTGGTTCAGCCCAGAGGTCCAGCTAAGCTCAGTCTGCAGGCTCAGGGATGGACAGGAAGGCTGGAGCAGGGTGGGGACAGGGTAATTGCCACCCCCAAGCTCCTCCCAGGACCTGGAGCTCAGAAATGAAAATACCTCGTCAGGGGAAAAAAAAAAAAAAAAGGCTTTTCCTCTAATTTGATTTGGTCCAACAAAATTGTGCTTCAGAGAGCAGAAGAAGCATCACCAGCTAGGGCTGGCTGCAGGCAGCTACTGAAGATGCCTTGCCTCCTCAAATGTCTGTAGGAATATGCCTTAAAACCCGTTTCACTTAACCTTTCCTTCTCCAAATTACAAAATGATGCTCACTCTGTGTCCAGGCACTGGCACAGAGTAGGAGCAACTGCTCAGGGTGGCTTCAGATAAGGGACAATGGCTTTGTGTCTGAACAATCTCTTTGGAAAAAAATCCTGAAAATATCTTTTGTACTTCTGGCTTTCAGAACTGCCCAGTTCTCACCCAGGTGATGCTCTCAGGGCAGTTCCCAGAGGGAACTTCACAGTTCCTCACCCAGCACGACCTGGAAGCTCAAAGCAAACATGGACACGGCACCAGCTCCAAGGGGAGCTGGGAGAAGCTCCCAGAGCTGCTGGGGTGGGAGCCCTGGGATGGATGGGTGGGACACTGCTCACTGCTGTGCCCTTTAGCCTGGGCTCACTGGGGGAGCTCCTGCGGGCTCTCCAACTGATCCTCACCTGACCCCTCTGAGCTGCACCAAACCTTAACGCCCTGGTGTCCTCTCCTGATGTCCCCGTGCCACCCTCAGGGGCACAGACCCTGCCTGAGTGAGGCCACCAGGTCACAAGGAGTGCTGGGGGCTGCTCCAGAGCTCATCCTCAGCTCCTGGCTGCACATTCCCACCACAGTCCCGTCACACAGATGGTCACTGTCAATGTCCAGAGCTGCCACAGGACCCCAGGCTGGCCGGAGGTGGGAGCAGGGGGCTGCCCACGGCTGCTGGGTTCTGTTCTCAGCACGAGTGTTCGGTCGGAATGGCAATGCTGCTCCCCAGAGCCCTGGAGATCAGGAATGCTGGGCTTACACCAGTTTCACCAGTCTCAGCAGGAGCTGCAAAGAAGGGACGGTGGGTGGCACACCCAGGCACGTGCACTGGGGATGTATTCAAGTATTTTCCCTCCTGTAAAAATGTGCCTGAACTGAAAAGGGCAGGTTGTGTAAACTGGAACCACCTGGAACTCGGCCTCAAACCGAGACCCAGAGCACAGCCCCGTCCTGGGACCGCCTGCAGTTCAACACCAACGCCTGGCATGAAGATGAGGAGGAGTTGCTGTACTCAAAACAGTTCTCTGAAGTCTTTGGCCATCTCAGCGGGGCATTCAGGTGCCTGTTTCTAGGACTGCAGGTATGGTTTTGCTCTCTGCAGACCTTCCTTCAGGAACTGCAGGTAAGTTGCAGTTGAAGGGTCTTCAAAATTGGTTGAGAAACTAAAGATGCTGCTTTCAACATCTTCAGGCTTCATAGAAGTAATGTCCAGGAAATAGTTGGCATTGATATGGTGAATCTGGCAAGGAAAAAAGATGAGAGGAGACTTTTAAGGGTCAGAACAATTCCCCATCCACTGCCTTGGCCTCCAGCCACGACAGCGGTGACAAGGCTGTAACAGCTCTTACAGAATATCTAATTCTTTGCAAATGCTAATTCAGGAACCAGGATTCGGGTCTGAATTTTACAGTCAAGAGAAAAATGTGTGATCTTCCCCCAAGAGTGCTGACCCTTTGCTTAGGTTAAGAAGAAGATGAAGGCGATTTGGGAGAAATCGTGGAGGCTCAGATCATGTCTGTGAGCAAGAGCTGGGCAGATGGAGCCTGGGGTGCTGCAAAACCAGCACCTGAGCTTCCCACACTTCCTGCTGCCCCATGGACACTGACCCATTGTGGCTGCTGACCACAGAGCTGAGGTTTGTCACAGCCCACAGCCTCATGGAGACAGCAAGGGGACCCTGCAGGTGTCTGGCCAGGATTAGCCCGGCCCAGGAGCTGGCACAGACGGCATCACGCTGCCAAGTACCAGGAACTGCTCCTCAAATCCAGGGGGGAAGGGCTGGGGGGGCTGCTGGGGAGCACAGCAGAGTCAAAGCGTGTGGGCTCACTAATGGCTGATGTGCTGTGACCAATCTGGGCAGTCAGGAGAGAGATAAATGTGCTGCAAGGTGCTGCTCGGGAGATTTTCTTCAAAGGATGAGCACAAAGGGCCATGGGCACAGGAAACAAAGCTACAGTGGCTTCCCAAAGCTCGGGGACAGTGAGGAATCACACTTGGTCCAAGTCTGTTCTGCCCCTGCCCAGAGCTGCTGCTGTTCTGTCTCTGGATAAAATCTCATTTGTTTCAGATTTCCGGGTAGAGGAACAAAGGCTTGAGGGGCAGGGCCTGGCTGGGGCGGTGGAGACCCTGCAGGGAACACATTCCATGGGGAAGAGCCCAGCCCTACCACCGTGCCGTTGGGAAGGCAGATGATCATCTCCACAGGGAAGTTGTATTTCTCCAGGTGCAGCTCGGCCAGTTTGCTGTAGAACTCATTCTCTTTGTTGCTCTGCAGGGAGACACCAGAACCACACATTTGCACACCCCAAAAGTGGCAGAATGGCACAGGGGGAGCACACAGCACACAGGAGAGAGGGAGGGAGGGACCAAAGAGCCGCTTTGCAGCGTGGTGGTAGCTGGTACCACTCTCACGGGCTGCTCTCCCGTTCCCTTTCAGGCTCCCCCTCACATTTCAGCTGCAGATTTTCTCCCCAGACAATAAAATCACTCCACCACAGGCACACCAACAGTCGGATCCCAGCCTTTCCCAGAGTCCCCAGCTCTGTGACTGATCCCAGCTGATGGCACAGGCTCAGAAGTGGGGAAGACTCGGGAGATTCAGGGTTCAGACAGTTATCTGGTCATTTGGTTGTCCCCTGGGCTGCAGGGAAGTCAGCTGGTTGATGGCACCAGAGGCCTTGGGCAGGGCTGTCTCGCAGAGAAGCATCTGGTTTAGCTTTAAACCTGGCACCAGGACAGAGCCGAGGGGGTCACTGTGCCACTTCTCAGCCTGCCTCCATCTGGCGTCTGCTTGGCCCCTGCCGTGGCCGAGGACAGGGAGGGCTGGCAACAAAAATCCCCCCTGGCACAGGTGGGAGCTCCCCCTGCCCCTGGCACCCCACGGCACCCCCAGCAGAGGTGTGAGCCTCACCTGCAGCTCCTCCAGCTCCTTCACCAGGGACCAGCTGCTGATGAAGCTCTCGTTCAGCAGGGCGAGGATGGGCGAACTTTCCAGGACGGTCTCCCGGAGAGTTCGCCCCGAACCTGGCACAGGAAGAGGCACAGGAGGCTTTGCTGTGTTTCCTGAGGTCACTGTCACCACACTCAGTGCCACCCTGCTGAGTGGCAGCTGACTCTGGTTGCCCCCAGCCCTCCCCGCTGTCTTCTTGCTCCTTTGTTGGCAGTTTTCCATGGCTTTTGTTCCCTACAGGTGCTGCTGGCAGAGAGGACTCAGCAGAGCAGGGCCCCAGCCAGGCACAGCAGGCCCAGGAGAAGTCAGCCACGGCAGCCACCCCGAGTGCCACTCACTGTTCGTGCCAAGCACAGCCCAGTGCTGGGGGTTTTTAGGGCAGACAGGACTAAAGAGACCCTTCCCCTCCCACCCAGCCCTCCTGCCCAACCTGGCACGGCAGCTCTGGCGCACTGAGGGGGCAAAGCTGCACATCAGGACAGCCCCAAGGCCGGGTCTGGCTCTGGCCTCTCCGGTGCAGGTGCCAAGGACAAGGCAGAGCGAGCAGTGCCCCTTTTCTCTGCCTCTCCCCCAGCAGGAAAGAGGAAGGGGAAAGGCCAAATCCACGTCTCCACCTCGACGAAGGCACCTGACTCACAGGTTGTGTCAGACAGGTCTGGTGCTGCCACTGGGCCCACATCAGTAACTCCCCACTCCCAGCCTTTGTCTATTCAGCACCTCCAGAGCCAAAACAAGAGACAACATTTACTGCTGGCTCCTGGCCAGCTCCCTGACCCCCAGCTCTTCCCACCTCATCCCTGCAGCCATGCTGGGAACGTCCTCACCTCAGCAGGACTGGTCGTCCAGGGCACCCCACAGCAGGATGGAGTGCACCAGCTTCTTCTCTGCTTTTGCTCTCTCAAAAGCCTCTGTGAAGGGCAGGTAGGAGACCTGGGGGCAGAGGGACAGTGTGAGGAACAGGCACAGAACAGCCCAGCTCAACCAAACCCAGGGGTGACACACACAGAGTTCAATCTGCAGCAGCACCTGCAGATTTAAACGAGTGACAATGGTGGTGTCCCCGGGGACAACGGCACCTCCTGGGGAGACTGTGGTCCCTCTGGCACCCAAAGAGCCCTGATCTTACAGAGAACACCTGCACCACAGTGGCCAGGCTGTCTGCAGCCCCACCTCAGCTGCTGGGGAAATCTGGCCTGGAGACATTTATTACAAAACCTCCTGAACAGCCTGGGAACTGGCTGTGAGGGACCCTGCACCGAGACTGTCCGATCACTCAAATGAAAGGAAGCGACATTAACATCCTGGCAGCCTGAAGGGACATTTGTAAGCTCAGGCACAGGGAGGCAGCCACCGAAACGTGTCCCTTCAGCCAAGGAAGCAGTGACAGGCAGTAGCCATCTGCTCCACAGGCTGCTGGCATGTTAAATCGTTTGGGTCACCCAGAGCTATAAATCTGTGTCTGGCTGCGGGCTGCAGAGGCACAGGCAGATCGTGTGTTCTCTGCTGATAAGGAAAGCTCGGTCCAGAGGCACCTGGGTGCTGCAGAAGTAATGCCAGAGGAAAAACCATTTGTAAGCAGCACGATTACCTGCTCCACAATCCCAGCAGCAGCCGCTGATAAGAGGCAGGAAGGATGAGCCTACACTCCCAATCCAATCCTGGCGACACCTGACATGGAGGCTTTGCTCCTGCCTGTGCTGCTGCGTGACCCCAAATGCCCTGGGACACCCTCCCAGTGCTCAGACCCTCCCAGTGCCCTGGACGCTGCCCAGGCTGTGGCCTCTGGACTCTGCTGGCCCTCGAGGTCACTGGATGGCTCAGGGAGGACAATCTGCCCCAGACCAGTGTGCCAAGGGAGCGAGAGCCCCTTCCTCACCTTCTTAAATGGATACATGGCCACTTCCAGCCTCTGGGCTGCCTCCTCCCAGGGGATCTCCTGCTGCCAGGTGATCTCCTCGAACACAAACTGGATGGGCTCCCCCGAGGGGTCCCTGCTGTCGATGACGTTCCCGTTCTCGTCGTGGATCACGGTGGGGATCGAAGGCCCTGTGGATTCCAGCTCCATCTGCAGAACAGGCTGGGTTGGACCCTGCACACGGCCCTCTCCTGGTTCTTCTGTGCTCCAGGACAGGATACAGATCCAAAACAACACTGTGCAGCTCCTAATGAAGATCTGGCTTGATCTCCCATCTCCTGGAGCTGCACTTTACCAGTGAAATACCAGGAAAGGAACTTAATTTCCCTCAGTTTGGCTGCACTCTCTGGACTGGAAATGCAGAGACTCCACGTTCCCACCTTCCCAGTGGAGATTACTGATTGTGGGACACCAGATCCTTAAAATCATTAGGATCTGCAGGGCTAATTGGAAGCTCTTGCTCCTGTCACCAGCTCAGCCCTAGGAAGCCACAAGAGGGAGCAGCAGGAAAAGCTGCCCAGGAGCTTCCCCGTAGTTCGTGTTTTGGTACAGCTGAAATGATTCTGTTAAATCTGCCTTCCCGACTTCTGGCAATTAAAAATAACCACAAATCTAGTTTAGGAGAAGATGGGACTGTTGAATTCAGGCATTCAGAATTCGGACTTATGTTTCCTGTTCCAAAAGCCTGGATTACCACAAAACAGGGGAATAACCTCGTGCAGGTCTTAAATCCAGACCCACTGTTGTTCATACCCTGCTCTGGGCTCAGGGCCTGGGTTCAGCTCCTCACCTTCCCTCCTGCCTGTCAGGCAATGTTTTAAAAAAAGGAAAAGCTCTCCAGGAGCTTAGGATTCAACCCACACTGAGGGAAAAGGAAAATACTGGAAGAGCTGCCAATGGGGGCTGCAGAGGACAGACACTGGTAAGTGGAAATCCTATTGTTGTACTGAAATGATCAAGAGAAAGCTCCAAGGAATGGGGTCACAGAGGTTCCACAGCTCGGGGCCCTGGCAGCACAAACCCCTGAGGAGAAGCTGGACACGTGTGGAGCACTGGGAGAGGCCACAGACCTGAGGCAGGTATCCAATGTCCACTTCCATGTTGCTGCTCTCGCTCGCCCCGTACAGCCACTCCATGTCCACGTTCAGGGACCTGCACGGGGAACCCAAGAGTCACCCAGGGCTAAAGCTGTGCATGGGAAACCCCAAACAAACGGGAACATCCTCTTGCAGGGTCAGCACTGAACCCAGAGCCTCTGGAGATCTCCGTGTTCCCTGCCCCAGCCCAGGAACACCAGATCCCTGCTGGACCGGGGCCCAGGCACCCACTCAGCACTCCGGGAAAACGCACTCAACACCTCTGAGCTCTGTCAAATGGCAGCAGAGAGAGATGTCTTTGCTCCCTCTTCCTTCCCAGCACTTCACTCACACATTCTGATCCTGCTGAACTTTTAAAAGTGGTTTTTTGGAAGCAAAAGGCTGCTGGCAGAGCCCAAAGTGTCTGCTGGCTGTAAGAAATGTGCTGACAGAGCCACCGGGGTTGAGTCGCCAGGGTAACGTTGTAATAGAATTTTCACTCCTGTCATGGGCAAAGAGATTTGAAGCTTCTTCCCCCTGAAACACTTCCAGCTCCTTGCCAGAGAGCAGGAATGAGCTGGTGCAAAGCTCTGCACACAAAACCTTAACCTGTGAGACTCCAAGCAAAAAAAAAATCTGTTGGAGCAGGAGCATCAGGCCTTGCTGAACTCCAGTGCTTGCAGTCCTGCCACACCCTGCCTGTCCCTCCCCATCCTCCCCTTACTGGAGAGTCAGTCAGACCCCGGATGGGTCAGGGATCCTCAGCAATGCAGAAATGCATTTACAGGCAACAGCAGGGCTCAAATCACTCAGATTTTCCAAGAAACGAGAAGGAAACAGCTGTACCTGTTGTTAGGAACAAAGAGCCTGAAGTCCCGGACGTGGGAGGAGTCCTTGGACAGGACAACATAACCTGTGAACTGCCCCGGGGAAAACCAGAAGGGGAAGTTTGGTGGCTCGTTCAGCTGGAATTCAGCGTGGATCCTGAAAGGAGAGAGGAGACATCAGCTGGGATCCTGCACTGCAGGTGACAGCAGGGAAAAGCTGTCTCCAGGCACCCGAAATTATGAACCTAAACTGGGCAAGAGAGGTGGAGCCTAAAAAGCTTTTCATGTCACACAATGAAGAGGGTGAAAGACTGCAACAGATGTCCTGGGTCAGGAGCATCTCCTGTATTGACGTCTTCTGAAATTGGGCATCCAGGAAGGATGAAATACGTTATCGGTCCTTGAAACACAGGGGCAGAACAGGACCCCCCTTCGGCCTCCCTTTCAGCTCGATCAGACACATAAAAGCTGTGTGTAACACTCCCAGTGAAACAATTCTGTGGACTCTCCCCCTTGGAAAGACACTCCACGCCCTGATTAACCAAAATCTAGCAGAACTCTTGCTAGTCTGACTCTCCCCTATCAAGCAGGGGTAGCTCCAAGGGCGATGTCCTGCATGTGGGCACAGTGACACTGGGAGCACCGGTGACCCTTGACGTGAACCACCCTCCCCTCCCTCCCAGCCAGAACACCTCTGGTGTCACTTGGGAACACCCTGCACATGCCATGACACGTATCCTCTCTGCCAGGGGCTCCCAGCAGCCTCCTCCCCTCCCCTGGGACACGGGACAGGCTCAGCAGTGTCCCCAGCTCACCGGAAGGCTATGGTGTAGTAGAAGCTGCTGCTGGCCTGGATGCAGGCCACGGCTCCCTGCGGGGCAAAGCGCGTCTTCACGAAGGGCCGTGGGTGGAACATGCTCAGCAGCTTGTGGATTATGACCTGGAGAAGGAATTGTGAGAGCAAGAATGGGAACTGTTCCTCCACACAGCTCCAAAGTAACCCCCCACCTGAGCAGGAAGGTGAGGGAATGGCTGTGATTTAAAACCCAGCTCAGAGACCGACCTAATCACACACCAAGGAGACAAAGCAGGGCACTGCTGACACAAATCAATCCATCTTCCATGGCTTCTGTGCTATTCCCATGGTCTGCAGGTCTCCATCACCCCAGGCAGAACAGCAAACTGACCTGCAAGGCTGCCTCCAGCCATGCCTCAGCCTTTGAAGGAGTGGGAGTGCAATCACTGATCCCAGCAGGTGGGAAGGGGCAGCAGCTCAGTGATCACCAGCACCTGCCCAGCACCCACGGCAGGGGATGCACAGCCAGGCTTCACCTGCTGAGCACACACGGAGTCCCACTTGTCACCTAAACCCCCACTTGGCCACCGTTCCACCAGGAGGGACTGCACAGATGCTTTCCGAATAACCCTCTCTGGGAAAAGCTATCCTCAAATCCCACACAATTAACAAACAGGATGAAGTTACTCAAGTCACCCTCATCTGGCTGTGACAGACACCCACAGCTTCTGCCTGATCTCAGTTTTACCTCCAATTTAGGTGCTCCTGACTTTCTGCTTCGTTAGAAAGTCCAGGGAAACAAACTGCAGTAGCCTCATCCCTCTGGGGATTCCTGATCCATCTGGGCTATGAGGCAGAACATTTACAGCAACTACACCTCAGGTATACAGAAACTGGCTTTCATATCTCACCTCTTTGCCCTGGGGAGGTGGAGGGTAAAACCTGTTGTTGGAGAGATACCCAGTGAAGATGTTCAGCTCGCTGGGAATTATCCACCAGGGATCCCCGAGGTCCAGTTTGTTCTTTGGAGGGAGAAAGGCTTTAAACTGCCTGGCAAGCAGGACACTCATGGGGGCAGCTGGGGCCGTCCAGTTCCTCAGCCCAGACAGAGCCACGTGAGAAATCTGTGAACAAATAACACTGTCAGAGCCCAGACTGGGCTCTCCCAACGTGCAGTGATGTCATGGATGTGGGGAAAACGGGGAAAAAAGATGTGTTCCACATCCCAAAATCTTCTTACCCCACCAAACAGTTCTGTCAGCCTTCAAGAATGTGAGTAACAGAGGAGAGGGGAACGTGCCACGTAACAGCACAGCTTCTGCACTCAGCTGCAGGAGAGCAGCTCTAACTCCTGCCCCCAGGAAGGCTGCTCTAACTGGGGCACGGTGCTGCTGAGCGCGCCGAAACCCTGAAATGCTGAGGGAGGCAGCGAGTTCCCCGTCTCAGCAAATCCCACGGGATTCAGCAGGACCGTGTCCCCCTCCCAACGTATTCCTGGTGCTGTTCCCAGCCCTCCGGATGTGTTTGTCCCAGAATTTGTGGCCTGCAGGACACCTACTCCCAAGAAGCCATCCTTGCTCTTCGTCATTGTTTCCATGACCAAGGGCTGGAATTTGGCCACAATGGACAAAGTCTCCCCATCTGGATCTGGCGTCTCCTCCTCTTCAGACTCTGAGACAGGAGCAACCCCTAGACAAAAGGACAGGAATTCAAGCAGCTGTTTCCCCTCTCTCCCCTTTTAAGCAATTGTGAAGTGGTTACACATTTATCCTGGCAAATCCAGGAGCACTGGGAGCTTCCCAGCTGTCCCCACACAGCAGAACTCACACCCGTCCTCAGACCAGCTTTGGCTGCATGAATTAAAGAGGAATCCTCCTTTTCATGACCAACTCAATGGCTTTAAAGTGAGAGAGGGTGGATTTAGGTTGGATATCGAGAAGGAGTTGTTCCCTGTGAGGGTGGGGAGGCCCTGGCACAGGTGCCCAGAGCAGCTGTGGCTGCCCCTGGATCCCTGGCAGTGCCCAAGGCCAGGCTGGACGGGGCTTGGAGGAGCCTGGGACAGTGGAAGGTGTCCCTGCCCATGGCAGGGGTGGCACTGGATGGGCTTTAAGGTCCCTCCCAACCCAAACCATTCCAGGATTCCATGTTTCCCTGACTCCAAAGCCCAGGCTCAGCCAAGCAGGCTCACAGCCCCTCGGAGCGATCCCAGCACGTGCTGGAGCCAGTCCAGGAGAGCACAAGCAAACACTGTCCTGTGTCCCCACTGTCCATTGTCATCCCCACACTTCTCCCTGCCTGGCACCAGCAGAGCCACTTGCTCTGTGCTGATACAGTCTCCAGAGATGATCTCCCACAACTGCTGTCCAGGAGAGGCTGCCCCAGCTGAATGGGATGCTGTGACTCACTGATGGCTTTGGCCTGGCCTGGGCTGAGCTGTATTTGTTGCATTCACCCATCCCAAATCCCCTTTAAGCTCCAGACAAAGTAACTTATGTACTTTGCTAGTCCAGCAATGGGATCCTCCACCTTATAAAAACTGCACTTTGTCAAGGTGATGTCTGGTGCTTAAGCCTTTTCAACAACGTGGCAAGCTCCACAGCCTCTCTTCATGTAAATAACACCCAAAACAGCACCCAGAAAATAATAAAGTGAATAAAATATTCGGTGAATTAAAGCTGTGGAGTTCATGATGTCTGGCTCTGTGCAGGGAGGGCTCTGGAAGGCAGACAGGAACCTACCTGTGAGCTTCTCAGCGATGGGTTTGAACTCCTCGGGGCTCAGGTACAGGTCCTTGTTTGTGTCCAGGGAGGAGAAGAGGAACAGCCCCTCATTCCCCAGGGACTTCAGAGCCAGCTCCTGGTTTGGGAAGAAGAGGCAAGTGAGATTTCATTGGAACCTCCTGCAGAAATCCACTCTGGCCCCTCTGGAGTTAATCCCCATTCTTCCCAGCACATCCAGGGAAAAGATTAACGCCCCTTGGCAGGATTTGGTGCTATTTGCAATAGGGATTGGTGTCCAGGAACTGCTGGCACGAGGATATTAAACCTACATCTGCCTGAGTAATTCCAGCTGAACCATTTGCTCACATTCAGTGTCTTTTGTCAGAAAAACTCCCCACTTTTTCCAGCTAGTTAGTCCTAAAACTGTGGATATCAGGAGCACCTGGAGGGAGGTGGTGATTGCTGGGATAAACTGATGTGCAGTGAAACAAAGGCAGTCAAATACGTGAGTACCACATTCCAAAAGCACAAAGGGAGCGAGCTGAGCCCTTGGAATCAGTAACTTCCATTCTGGTGGGATCCAGGCCAGCATTACTGCCCACAACTGCCCTGCTCTGGTCAGTGCCCCTCCAAATCTCCAGCCTCGGGACTGCGTGGAATATTCTGGCTTCCTGCTCCCCCAGCCATCCATCAGGGAGTCACAAAACCCACAGTCTTCTCCAGAAATTTCCACAGGATCCCAGCTCTCTGTGCCTCAGTTTTTTTTCCTCTGCAAAGCCCACATGGGGCTCACCAAGGTGATTTCTCCCTTGGAGCAGCCCCAGAAGGACTCTGGCTGCTTCCAGACATTTCCACTCTGCAGTCTGAAGGGAAAGGGACAACTTGGAGGCAGAACAAGAGCTCCACGTTGGTGTGAGAGGAGGGAGAGGCACAGAGCAGGTGACACGAGCCCCTCACTGCCAGCCAGCCCTTGGCACATCCCCCAGGATCCGTCAGCTTGCCCTGCCACCCCCGGAACAGCCCGGAGCTGGGAGCGCAAACACTCTGCATTCTGCTGTTTATCCGTGCCTGCTCTCCATCGCCTGCAGCACCACCACCATCCCCAGAGCTCCTGAACCAGTTTATTTTCCATCTGTTGCCTGCCAGCCTGAAGCAGCACTAATGCAGCCTGGAAGGCTTTGCTCCCATCAACTGCAGCTACAAAAGCACTTAAGAGCCTTCCAGGGCAGTTCCAGGACTGAGACAGACTGAAATAAAGACCCTGGAACTCAAAACGAAGATCTGGATGAGGACATGGCCAAGGACATGAAAAAATAAAGGGAGATGGTTATTTGTGCACAGGGACAATCCACTGTGGACTGTCCACAGTAAACCTGCTTTTGTGCCCTGAATGAACGGGGAGGAGCATCCTGGGCTCTGGAAATAGGTAACAGTTCTGCTGAGCACCTGGCTCAGGTGCTGACAAATCTCCCGGCGTCACACAAGCCTCATGCCAGGCTCCAGGGCCTCTCCCAGCTCCAGATCTCACCTGTGCTGGGCACACGGTTCATTAACTGCCATCACTCCCGGTCTGGGAGCCAGCTCATGGCCCTGGGAAAGGAGCAGGAGCCTCCCCCGGGCAGAGCGGGCTGTCCTGGATGTGTGCTGGGCTCTGAGGGGATGCTCCACTGCCTCGTGCTCTCCTCAGCACAGCAGAACTGCCCCGCTGATGGATCTTTTAGAGCCTCTCCTCGTTTTGCACTTCACAGGCATGGACCCCGAGGGATGGGAGGCAAAGCTTTCACAGCAGGCTGGAATTTGCATCGCTGGAATGTGGGGAAAAGTCATTTTTCCCCTCAGTGAACGGGGCTGGAGGCAGGAGGAGAACCAGCTGTGCCCCACAGGGACACGGGAACACCTCAGGCTGAGACAGAGGTGGGATCACAGGTGCTGGACATGAGCACCCCAAAGGCAATGTCCAGACAGAGCCACGGACACGCCCCTCAGCTGCACTGACCCATGCGCTGGGCACTGACCACCCCTCAGTGGGACCCAGGAGACCTCACCCAACTGCAGGTAAGACCCCAACTAGAGCAGAACAAAGGTTCCCATGGAGAACACTCCAGTCCTGCTGCATTTGGTCACCAGGGACAACAAAACCCATGTTTGAAAGTGGAGAGAGATGTCAGGGCTTGGCCTTCTGCTTTCTGATAACATTCACATTAAAGAAAATCCAGAGCTTGTGGGTTTTTTCCTTTCTCTTTCTAATCTGGGATTATAAGGAAGACAGCTCCCCTGTTTGTGCCAGAGGGGTAGGACTGAGCTGTTCCGGTGTTTTTGTAGAGGAACAGAGCTCTGGTTTCCACAAAGAGCTCTCCTCTCCCACCTGCTTGTGGGTTGTTCAGCTAAATAAACATTTCCATAGGAAGAGACAGGACATATGTTTGAAGCAAGAGGAAGAAAAAAATAAAAACCTTGGGCTGTTCACATTTTGTTCTCCTCTCCAGCAGCACCCAGTGACAACTGTCTGCCAGTCCTCCAGAAAAAACAAACCTCCAGCAGACCTGTCAGGCCGTGAGAATGTCCTCACCCTCCTGTCCTTGTTGGAAAAATTCTTCTAATTAACTTGTTTAAACCATTTGTCCCTTTTTGTGATGCGAGACAAAGAAAAGAGGCATCCTTTAAAAATAACCTTTAAAAACACTTCCCTTTGTACTAGAGGAGTATCAAGAAGGAGAAATCTGCTCTTTTCCCAGAATCTCCTCAGGTGTTCAGGGCTGAAGTGCAGAGCCAGGGGAGCACAACCTCCAACAAAGGAGATCTCCAAAGCTCCTGCAGCCCATAGAATTACACGGATTACAATCAAAAACAGTCAACCAGCCTCATTCAAAAATAAAAACCCCAAACACAAACCCCAGAAAAAACTGCTCCTGTTCTCCAGCTCACACCCTCCCTTCTTCTGCTGCCTTCTCAGCGACCTTCGGAGGCTGCGGCAGGGGAGGTGTGAGACGGAGAGCCAAGAGCAGGGCCAGGGGCTGGACCAAAGGGGGCAGCTGGTCACTGCTGGTCACTGCTGGCCACCACCACAGCTCCCTGGTGATTTCAGCCTGGGGATGGCCACCACAATCCCTGCGGCTGCCTCAAGCCCAGTGGCCACCACAGCTCTGCAGAGCCCCGGCCTGGCAGCGGCCACCTCGAGCCCGGGCTGTGGTTCCACCGCTCACCGGGCACCTCAACCCCCGCGGCACCGGATGCCCGGTGGTCACCTCAGCCTGGCTGGGGCCCCCTCCCACCCCGCCGACTCCTGGTGGCCCCCTCAGCCC
>VZTI01004866.1:252947-311086 GCA_013397865.1 Struthidea cinerea
GGCCCGCGCCGCGGAGCCGCCATGGCCGCCCGGCCGGGGGAGGCGTCAGGCGGGCGAGGAGGGGCCGCGGCCGCCCCGCGGGACCCGGCCGCGATAAAAAACCCACCCTTTTTAGTGTTGAATCGCGGGCGCTCCGCCAGGGGAAGCCTCTTTTTAGTGTTAAATCACCCGCGCCCGGTCAGGGAAAAACATATTTTAGTGTTAAATGGCCATCGCTCCGTCGGGGGAAGACCCTTATTAGTGTTCAGTGGCTATCATTCGGTCAGGGAAAAGCTCTTTTTAGTGTTAAACGACCAGCACTCGTCGGGAAAAAGCACTTTTTAGCCCGAAATGTCTCTGCTGTGAGGGCTCTCTGCCCTCCTCTCCGTGGTCTCGTTGCTCTCTGTGGGTTTTGCCTTTATTATCAGTGGCAGAGTGGGGTCTGTGCCTGTCCCCGGATTTCCAGCGGTCGTTGGCTCTTAATTCAGCTTTTCCTAAAAAGAACAAAAGCCCCAACTTGTTTTGCACTTCTCTAAACCAGCCATATCCCGCGCTTCCGCTTGGTTATAGCTCACCAAAATGGGTATTTTTTTTTTTTTTTTAACAAAGCAGGTATTAGTGGGTTCCCTTGCAGGGATTCTGCTGGGGTTCGAGCTCCAGGGATGGGAATTAGGGGACGGGAATGACTTGGCAGCCCTGGGGTGACAGTGCTCAGCCTCGGCCTCCTGTCTCCAGCGTCATCCCCACATTTTGGGTCATTTTTACCACCGTGCCACATTTTGGGTCATTTCCACCCCAAACTTTTCGACCTCCCCGTGTTTTCAGTGCCCTTCAGGTCCCTCCCCGCGGCTGTGGCATTGCTGTCACGCTGTGGCTGGGCCAAGACACACACATTTATAAATTTTAGTCCCTCCCTTTAATAACTCAGGCTCCTCCGTGCTCCCAGTGCCGCTCCGAATTCGCTGGGGATGATTTCGTGCCGCTCGCTGCCGCTGCAGGGCCAACAGCAGCGAGCGCTTGATCTCTCCGAGGGTAGCAGGAGGCGTCAGCGTTCAATCCTTTGAAGCTCTGCTGTCTCCTAAGCCTGCCTAATCGCTTTTGTTTTAGGTTTAAAGAGCTCTCGAGATGGAGATGAGGGAGAGCAGGATGGAGGAGGGAGGATGAGGATGAGGATGGGGCCAGGCAGAGGAGCCCAGCAATGGAACCGAGAGGGAGATTTGTGATTCACATCAGGGTTGTTGCACCGAGGGAGGAAGGAGAAGGTTCCTTCTGCTCCACCACAGCAGAAAACTTCCATGAAGCTCTGGTTCCATCAAAGAACCCAGTGCCTGGGCCACGGGGAGGAACGGGATTAACAGAGCGTGGAAATGATGTCTGGGAGCGGGGACAGGTGGGGATGAGCTCAGCACTTGGAGCAGATGTGCTTTAAAACTTCCCAGGCTCATTAGGCTGGGCAGCGAGGGGTGCAGAGCTGCTGCTTCCCTGGAATAACCCAGCACGACCCACAGAATGTAACGGGAGTGGGTTTGAAACGGGATAAACGTCCTGGTTTGTCTGGGAAATGAGCAGGAGCAGGGACAGGAGCTGGTGGAGGAGACCTGGCAGGGCGGTGGCAGGGCTGGGGTGATTCTGTTTGGATGATGAGAGGCAGAAGGGCTCATTTTACACCTGAACCACTCCCAGTGTCATCCACATCAAGGTGAGAAACGGGGGAATTATTGGATAGGAAAGAGAATGAAAGACAAAAGGGGAAATAATTCAGGGTGGCTGCGGGGAGCTGATGCTCCTCAGAAGAGAACAAACCCAGCAGCTCCTGGCTCTCCACTGCTGAGTCCTGGGGTTACAGCACTCAGGAAGAATGTTAAATACCCACGTATCTGCTGTGGGGCCCACCCAGGCACACCTGTATCAAAGGGAATCCTAAAAAAACAAAAAACAAAACAGGGAAGATTTCCACCCAGCAGGAAAAACTATTCCAGATTTCCCCTTGGTCAGAAGGGAGAAAGGTGGGCTGAAAATAAGGAAAATGGTGAGGGGTTGGTAGCAGCAGGGATGAAAACCTTGGAGGAACAAGGATCATCCAGGTCTGGTTTGAAGGGGACAAGAAAACCAGAGGTGACAAAGCTTCACAGCCGTGGAAATCAGAGAGTTCATCCCAGAAAAAGCACGGCCAGCAAAGGAAATGGGAGTCTGAGGCATTTCAAACCCTTTAGCTGCAGAGCAGGAGCCAATTCCTGTGTCTTGCATTCCTAACTCCTGCTTGGCCTTTCCTTCTCAGGAGGCTGCAATCCTAAACAAAATCCTTTACAAAGCAGGAGTTTCATGGAGAGGGTTCCTGACTCCAGCTGCAGGCTCCCCAGGGAACGAGGCCAAAGCCCCGGACGTGCTCAGGAGGAGCTGCTGGGACTCTGCTGGCACCGGGAGCCGGGGCTGTGCATCACATCTGAAACAATCAGATAAAGAGATCAGATCAAAACCTATGTGGAAAAATACTCTGGCTGCCAGGCTTTTGAATCCAATAACCAATTCTGCTGAAAGCCTTCCCAGGGAATTTAATAATGCTATAAAAATGAAGTGTGGGTTACAAAAAGGTGCATTTGTTTTCTGGATAGTTTTGTCTTATCTCTGTGCAGGCCAGGCAACAGCAGCCCGTGGTGGTACAAGGGATAGGGAAGAGTTTCCATCTCCACCACTGATGCAGCTTTCCGTTATCAGAACTTCATTCACAGGAAATTCCTTCTGATATAAAGGAGGGCCACAAGCTCTGATGGTGAAAATTAAGATGGTAATCACGGCTTCTGAAGTACAAGTGGAATGTTCCAGGGGAAATGGGCAATAACCCGGGCTGGTGGCACTGCCTGGTGACTCCAAGCAGGAAAAAACCACCAAAACCCAAGAGAATTCCCACATGCCTGAGACTGGAAGGCAGGAAAGCAGCTGAAGGACACACATCTCCCCAGATCCTTCCCGGGAGGCATTGACAGCCAAACCTCTGGTTCCGTGTAGCTCCATTTACTCACCTGCTCCAAGCCTGGAAACCAAGCGGTTCCCTCTGGGCAGGAAAATCCCACCTGGCAGGAGGAATCTGGGCTAGGATCCAGCCCCTGCTTCCACAGGGAGGGCTCCCAGGGTGCCGCAGCATCCAGCCAAGGCTCGGGGAAGGGAGGAGCAGAAGCATTTCAGGGCACAGCAGGACAGACATTCCCGTTACCTGCAGTGCTGCGGGACAGAAAAATCCCTGCTGCGGATCAGGGCCAGGCCTTGGAACAAAGCTGATCCTGGGAGTAAATCTTAACTCCCGCTAAACACGGCCATGCTGAGCGTGATGCCTGAGCTTAATCCCTGGGGATTTCAGGGGATATCTGGGAGCCCGGGCAGAGGAGTTTGCAGAGTTGCCTCGGCACCAGCGGAAACGTTCGAGCGCGGCCGCTCGCAACCAAAAGCTTCTGCTGTGCCTGGCGTGGGGCTCCTGGGAGCAGAGTCATGGACAAGCTTTGCCTCCTCAGGGCAGCCCAAACACCTCCTGATCTGTGGTGTGGCCACTGAGCTGCAGGAGCCTTCCCCTGGCAAGGGGTGGGATGTTGCCACTCACCCGTGTGAGAGGGAAACCAACCATGGGGCTCTCGTGGAACACCAGGATCTGCTCCTAAAGGAAACCAGAACCTTACTGTTTATTTGGGGGGTTTAAATGCTGCCAGGCAAAGTGTTCTGTGTTATTCCAAGAGCAGGGCGTTCTTATTTAAGAAATTCCCTTAATCCATTATCAAAATCCTCTGAGCTACAAGAGCTTCCCGATCCCCAAATCTCCCGGATAACACAGCTCACTCCCAAGATGTTTATTTACCAATAACCATTCCTCTAGGCCAGGCTTACCAGCCAGCATCTTTATCCCTGGGATAATGCTAAGTCCCCATCTGACAATCTTATTTCTCTCAGGGAATTACAAAGGCAGGAATTTAGAAACAACATTTTCTGTTTTCACAACTTCCTCAAAGCAACTTTATTTCCCCCAAGTTGCTGAATGAACCAACTTGTCACGAGGCTGTCACAAGAATGAACAAAAATGTTCCATCCCCCAGGGCCACAGAGCTTTGCAGTGATCAGAGGGAATGCTGATCCCAGATCCAGCAGTTTAAGAGAGCTGGGAATTGCTGTCAAACACCGCCTGGATTTCCCCAGAAATCAACTTCTGCTGTGCAAAACTCTTTAAATCCACCAGCACTGTCTCATTCCAAGCGTGGAGTAACCAGCCTTTACAGGATCAACCCCAACAGGCTTTTTATTTTACAAGACTTTTATTCTGTTTCACAGATCTGACTATTACAGCAGTAAAATTATTACAAGTGACTCGTAACATTTAGTTCCAAATAAAAGTAGAAAAACACAAAAAAAAACCCCGATAAAGGAAAGTTAAATGAGAAGTGATGGGTGGTAAATGTCTTTTAAGAGCACAGAAAAAAAGCATATAAAAACTACATCAGGAGCAAGGATCCTGCAGACAGGTTTTGGTTTAGTTACAATTTTGACACCACAGAGTCACAGAATGGCTGAGGCTGGAGGGGACCTCTGGGGTCTCCCTGCCCCAAGTCTGCTCTGCTGGAGCCCAGGGTGGAGCTTTTCCCCCTCCCACCTGCCCTCAGGACCCTGAACTCACCATCTCATGGCCGCTGCAGCCAGAGCTGCCCTGGATCTTCAGTCTGGGGTCAGCAGAGCCCCTCTGTTGGCTCCTCTGTCACTTGAGGAGGAATTTATCACCAATCCACTCCAGGAGCCTCCTGGATTGCTCCTGTCCTGCTGAGTCCAGCAGGGATCAGGGTGGTTCAAGTCCCCCACGAGGAGCAGGGCCTGCAAATCTGCACGTTCCAACCTGAGGCTGCTCCTGTGTGTGGAGGGTCTGATCCTCTTCTTTTCCCACTGGAACGTCACCTTTCCCTGTCCTCCCTTCGCTCCTGAGCTCTCGGCCGGCTCCTCATCCATGCCCGAGCATTCCGGCTGCTCTCCCACACCAAGGACAACTGCCCTTCCTCCTTCTCCCGTCCCTCCTGGAGAGCCCCCAAAGCCCAGCACCAGAAATCCCAGAATGCTGAAAACTATTCACTGGAAAGGTGATAAATCCAAGAGCAGATAAAAGGCAGAAATGAAACAGAAGAAGGAAAGGAGGATGCGTGTGTGTGTAAAGTCTATTTTATGGCAAACTTCCAGTCCTTTGGCCACTATAAAGCAAAATCAGTGGATTTCATATAAATTCTCTGTATAAAGGAATGTCTATGAACTGTGTACAGTATGGCCCAGAATAAACATCTCATCATCAGCCTAAGAGAGCTCCTCACAGAGGAAAAGAAGGTGCTTAGTCATGGTTCATCTTCCCAAGAAAATACTGTCCGGAATTGGACTAGTGCCCCCAAATACCATTTCAGGAACAACAGGAATTCCTTTAATGGAAAGGAAAAGCAGAGCCTGCCCAGGCTGGGGGAGCAGGAGCTGGGCAGGGGCCTCAGGGCTGCGCTGCTGCTTTAAAGTCCGTGTGGTTGATGGGCAGGGGATGAGCCTCGGTGTTGAACACCCAGTCCTCCAGGGACAGCACGTCATCTTCACAGAACAGAAGATAGAGGTACCTGGAGCCACGGGAGAGGGACACAGAGGGGTTAAAGGAGCTCAGGAGGGACTCCAGGCAGGCACAGGCAGCAGGATGTGGTGGCTGCCACTGTACATGGTGGCACCCTCCCAACTCCCTGGAAAATCACCACCCTTCCCACCGAACCCAGCTCTGGATCACAGCAGAGTCCTCCAAACCCAGCACCTGAGCAGGAACCTCGAGGGTGCCAGTGGCAGCAGTGGTTCTGCAGCAGGAAACTCCCAAAGCTTTGCAGCCTTGCCCAGTTTTCCCCACAGAATGGGCTGGGTTGGAGAGATCCCTAAAGCTCACCTCGTTCCAGCCCCCTGCCCTGGGCAGGGACCCCTCTCCCTGGAAGAGAAGACCTCCCCCTTTTTATCTGAGCCTCACTAAGCAGATGCTGCAGGAACTGTGCTGCTCTGGAAGGCCCCTGTGAGCCCAGACTTACTTGAGAGTCTCTGCGAGGAAGAAGCTCTGCTGCATGTTGTCGTGGGTGGGGGTGGTGGTGTAAACATCCCGGATGCCAGAGAAGCCAGCTTCCACCCTGCAGTGCTTCTCCAGGGCCTGGGGGAGCAACGGAGACCTCAGCAACACCCAGCAGCGGGGAGTAACGCATCCATCACCCTCAGCTGCCTTCCAAGCCAGTTTACAAATCCAGCTCCAGGTTTCCTGCAGCCTGTGTCCCTCACTGAGGGGCGTGGGGGTTACTCCGGGCTCTGGGAATCAGGCTGGCTCTGATGGAACAGCAAGGGAAACACCAGCCACCTGAGCTGGCTGGTTGATTGATGGCAGTGCCGCCCAAAAGGGAGAAGAAAACATCCGCAAAGGAGGTAACACCTAAACTGAGGCACTTTGTGTATTCCTGCCCCACTGCTCACGGGTTTGAGAACAGTCTGGGTTGAAAGGAACCTTAAAAATCACCCAGTTCCAACCCCTGCCAGGAACACGGTCACCTCCCATCAGACCAAGCTGCTCAGAGCCCCATCCGACCCGACCTCGAGCATTTCTGACGTGTCTCAGCGTTTAACACCAACTAAATAATTTCCGCTCCTTCTGCCGACCGAAGCGAAGATTTCCGTGGGAATGCAGCGACCTGCAGAGCTCTGCACCCTGCCCAGCCTTACCTTGACCACCTCCCAGCCCCAGTGCCTGTACTTGGGGTCGTGGGTGAGCCTCCACAGGTACATGTAGCTCTCCACCACCTCGGGCCGCAGGATGTAGTAGCGCTCGCTGAGCCGCGTGGCCATGGCCTCGCTGCCCGCGTCGAAGCGAAAGGCCTCGGGGCCCAGCTTGGTGTCTGGGGAGAAGCACACACAGAGCTGGTCACTGCCAGGGGAGCACACGAGGGGCACCATCCGGGGGCTTTCCTGTTGCTCAGGGTGCCAGCCTTCAGCTAAGGCTTGGTTAAGCCTTTTCTTCTGCGGCGCCTTTGGAGAGAAGGGGTCGGGAGGGTGGGAAAGGCTGAACCACCTTCACTGCCTTTATGAACAGAACACCAGGGCTATGTTGGTCTTTCTGAGTTAAGAATCCCAATCTCTTGCAAGCACTCCGTGCTTTCGGCACCAACCCTCTCCCTGTTGGAAAACAGGGCTGTTAGTTCACATGGCTTGTTTTAGTTCTGTAAGTGCTGGAGGCAGGGGGAAAAGAGTTGTTTGCAAACATCATTTCAGGTTAGCGTGAAGTTTATTGGGCAAACATGCTGGGCACCAGCTGCCAAGCTGGGCTGGCTGGTGTGGGGAAGGTGTGGAACGATCCTTGGATGCAGTTGTGGAGACAGACCTGTGCCTGACAAGGTCCTGGAGAGCTGCCTCAGCTGCCTGCAGCCTCCCAGGAGCTGCAGGGATGCCTACAGAGAAAGCAGTGGTGTCCGAAGCTGCTCCTGCAGGCAGAGAACCAACCCAGTCCCTCACTCATCTCCACTCACTGCTCTCCAAAGCTCTGCGTGGTGGAAAGAAATTGCACTTGTGAAATGAGGACTCAGAGAGCTGGGACAGGCTCAGTAACTCCATTCCTCTGCTTCCCCCCAGCAGCTGCAGGTGTCCAGCACTGCCCTGCTGCTCTGCTCCATAATGGGACACTGCAATTAATCCCTGCTAATCCTCCCCTCCTGCCTGCAAAGGGATGTGGAAGGACAGCCTCAGGCTGGAGTCCTGTGCGACTGTGGCTGAGGCCGGACCAGGATTCTGCCCCAGCTGTGCCCCAGGAGCTCCCAGCTGTCTGTCCCTCTGCTCCAGATGCTGCTGCACAAAGCACATTTCCGTCCCTCCCAGACATCCCAGGAAAGCCCAGGGAAAGCCCTGCCCAGGGGTGCAGCTGCTGCTGAGGCACAGAACAGCCCAGAGCAAACCCCTGCCAGGCAATCCCCGATCTCCTGGGGCTGTGGGTGACCCCCGTGTCCCCCCAGGCTACCTGAGCGTGCGTAGGACTCGTGGCAGGTGCTGGTGATCTCCGCAGCCAGCTCCATGTGCCTCTGCCTCCTCTCCTCCGCGGCGTGCTGGGCTCCCAGGGCTATCATGCCCCCAGAGAAGCAGGCCAAGTGGCCCATCTTGTGGTCCAGGATGCCACCCCTCCACTCAGCGATGTAGGTCAAGCCTCCTGCAGATTTTTTCACCAAATGCTTTTCTATTGCCTGAAGGGAGGAAAGTCAGCGTTTCAAGAGAGTGGACAGCGGGTAAAACTTACTCAGTGTTACCTGTGACAGAAGCGAGTACCAAGGAAATCCAAGGACTTACTCTGAAGGTCCGAAACCTTCTCATGAACCATGTCCCCCCCAAAAACCACAGAGCAGCACCTCGCTCCTCACCTCCAAGGCATCGTCGTACATCTTTTTAGCTTCAGAGTCCTTCTTGTCTGACATCAGCCAGGATTTGATGAGATATTCATAAAAGCTGTCCCCGAGCCCCCCGATGGAGACGTGGTCTGTGGTGGGAAAGCCAGAAAAGAGCTTCAGGTTCATGATATACAATGAGCAGCTGCTCTACAAAGGGGAAACAATCATGTCCTATTTAATGCCCTTGTTCTCTCCTTCCTCTTCCCAGCTTCCTGGGGAGAGCTTGCAGCACTGCTTTTCAGAGAGGAAGAAAGGTGGAAAGTGCAATCAGAAGAAAAATGTTCTGTCATTTTGCAGAGCATTAGTATCCCTTGCCAGAACCATTCAGAGGCCTTATTTTACAAGTTATTTATACTGCAACGTGAAGATGCTTCCTGTTTACGGAGCCATCATCATAAATCCGCCCTCATAAACCAAAAGCAGTGGTGGGTATTGATAGACTTCCGTGCAGATGGAGCCCCTGGGAGCTGTCTCCCTGCCTCAGGAAAGGAAGGAGAGGTGTGGGATCCCACAGAGCTGCCAGCAAGGGGCTGCTGGAGACACTCCTGCGTGGTGCCATTTGTATTCCTGGCTCACGGAGGGACTCTGAGCCCTGGGGAAGGCTGGGGGTTGCTGGCACATTAAAATGATAAAGTCAGGTACAGGGATGTGCACTGCATATTTCCCTCTGCAGAAATCAAATTTCCAAGGCTGTCTGCTCAGAGCAGCCCCTGCTCTGACCTTACAGGAGGTGCTGAGGGATTGCAGTGTGAAATGGGCCTGACAGCCGCAGGTTTGTGCCTGGGGGGAGCTGCCGGATGGATTTACAGCCTCAAACTGTACCACAGGGGGAACAGCAGCGTTCTCACTCTTTAAAGCAGTTGAGCACTCCCATTTTTAGCAGAGCAAGACAAATTACCCTCCCCGGACTGAGCCATCCCTGTTAATTAACAGCGTCCACCCCCGGCTCTGCACCATCCTCATTTCCCAGCTAAGCACATGCAGCAGGTGCTCGGAGCTGCCCAGATTTTTGTTTCCCCTCACCTTGCACACAGATGAAGTCCCGAGGCTTACTCCAAACGCTAAACCCTCCCGGCAGCAGCAACCAACAGCCATTCCTGACCCGAAGAGCAAACATCCCTGACACACTGTGTCCAACGATCCAGGGAATAATCCGTGGCAAAACAACGGGATTAAACACGCGGCTTCCACGCGAGGAGAGAGGGCAGAGCATCTGCAAGCACAGCCCGCCTCTGCTCTGTGATCCTGAGCGTGTCATTCATAAACTCACCAAAGCCGCAGCCCTGGCACATAATTGCTTTCCATATGGCAGCAGCCCTGGCAGCGTTTGCCTCCCAGGCACTCTGCACAAACAAACCCCTGCCTCCAGCAGGGGACTGGGCTTACATTTCCCACAGGTAACAGCTGCACTCGCGGAGGGGCAGCACGGCCCCTTCATTTACAAGATCTGCTCATCCAGCCAGGTCAAAGATACACCTTTTAAGAAAATCACAGCAATTTCAAGGAAAACAGCTTCCTGCAAAGAGCTTTAATGACAAGAGAGAAAACGAGAGCCTGGCACCTCCGGGGAGCAGGCTGCAGATGCCTCCCTGCTCTGGTCCTCATCTATTTCTCCCCAGCAGCACTGGAGATGCAGAAGGGGCTGATCACTCTTTGCCCTCCCTGGAATCTGGAGTCAGATCCCAAGGTCAGATCCTGAGCTGCTGCCACAAACAGCCTGTGGAAGTCTGTCTGGGAGACAGGAAATTCCCAGGCCTTTGGCAGGAATCTGCCGATCCCAACACCAGCAATCAGAGGCTACTCTGGACGTGCTCTGGACAGCACCAACAGGCCCCTCCTTACAGCAGCAACTTCAGGGCAACGCAGTGAGACGTGCAGACAGAAAACAGAATTAAACTCGTGGCAGAAGAGATGAGGGCTGGGTGTCCAGCTGAGGGTTGTACCCGGCTGGGTGAGAGCTCCTCAGTTTCCCAAAGATTCTGCAGGGATCAGTCATGGAGCAGGCAGGAACTCCTCCTCCACCCCTCAGCAGCACTGAGCAGGCAGAACTGATGCTGGTGTCTGCCCAGATGTGCAGCGTGGGACTGGCAGCTGCCAGCAGGAGTAACCCAAAGGAGGGGGAACCTCAGGGAGCAGCAGGGGATGGGTGGGAGATCAGCTCCTCAAGGGAAAACACAGAACAGCAACTCAGCAGAGGGGAAGCTGCGCTGCTGACAAAGGGATGGGATAACCCTGAGCGA
Organism: Struthidea cinerea; assembly: GCA_013397865.1. Lineage (NCBI taxonomy): Eukaryota > Metazoa > Chordata > Aves > Passeriformes > Corcoracidae > Struthidea > Struthidea cinerea. The sequence goes on from VZTI01004866.1 coordinate 263,611, forward strand.
GGATCAGTCACTGGGGTGAAGAGAAACCTGGATTTTCCTCACAGCACCAAAGGGCAGCTCTGGTTTAACGGGATAACCGTGACCCTCAGACATTTTGCTGGGACCAGCCCTGCCAGTGAAAGGTCAGGGATTGCTCACAGCCAGAGCTCTGTCCCTGCCTCAGCCACTGTTGCCACCAGAGCCATAAAAGCAGCAGTGGGAAAGGTCTGGAGTGATCCAGCCCAGCAAAAAGTGCAACAAAACATGGGGACAGCAGGCAATGCAAGGACTCAGAGTAACCTGCCTAAATAATTCATGTCACCCACTGACAGGCTCAAACCAGCCTCTGCAGAAAGAGACTTTGCTTTGACAAAGGAACATCAAATCCAGCAGCCAAACCGAGCAGATCAATAACAGAGCAGAAGGTGGAGGTCAGGGATCAGGGCACAGCTGCAGGAGTGGCATCTCCCGTTCCCACCCCTGGAACTTCTGCAGAGGAGGGGCACGGTCTCTTCCCGGGGTGGGGAAGGGGCTCTGTGTGTCACCTTTCCCTGGGGGCACTGCTTCCAGAACTCCCCTGCTCTCCCCAAGACCCTCCCTGACTGTGGCTCCCCTTGCACACCAGAGCAGGATCTCCCTGATGCCACATCTCCAGTGCTGGGTTCCCAACAGGAGAAAACAAAACATTCTTATCTCATCCTCCCTTCCCAAATCGCTCTCTGCAGAGGTACCATGGTAACAGGAACATGAATGCACACAGGAGAACTCATCCCTGGATCCGAGGGGGATCCATGACTCCTCCAAGCCCTCTGCCTCTCCAGGTGGCTCCTCGCTTGCTGCAGCCACTCCGGAGGGGAACCTCACCCCAGCAGCTCCGTGGGCTCTGTGCTGACCGCAGGGTCCCACAGGGCTGTGCTGGTTCCCAATACCTGGGTGCTGGACCACGTGCCAGGGCCCTCCCCCGTGCAGGGAAGGCCCCGATTCTCTCTCTGGAGGTGGGACACTCAGCTGGACACACGGTGACGGGGTGAAAGTGCACAATTACTGCGCAAAGGCCGTGCTGTCTCGTCATGTGCGCCGCAGCCTGCCCGGCACGGCACTGCCTGGCACGGCACTGCCTGGCACGGCACCGCTCGGCCTGCTGCTCTGACAGGTGCTGCTGCTCCCTCTGGGATGCTGCAGGCAGGAGGGGAGGCAGGGCGATACCTACGCTGCACCCAGCTGCCCGTCACCGGGCTCAGGAAGTTGGGGTACAGGCCCTGCGGCTTCTCCACTCTGTTGAGGACCCTGCGGATGTTCATCACCTGTGGCAGAGGAGAGACAAGGGTGGGGTTACTGCTCTGCTGCCAGGGCTGCTGGGCTGGGCAGGACGAAGGGGAATGGGTGAAAACTCAAAGGAAGTGGGTTTAGATGAAATATTAGGGAGAAATCCTTCCCTGGGAGGGTGGGCAGGCCCTGGCACAGGGTGCCCAGAGCAGTTGTGGCTGCCCCTGGATCCCTGGCAGTGCCCAAGGCCAGGTTGGAGGGGGTTTGGAGCAGCCTGGGATAGTGGAAGGTGTCCCTGCCCATGGCAGGGGGTGGACTGGGATGAACTCTAAGGTCCCTTCCAAACCCAAATCTGATTCTACGATTGGGGATCTGGGTGGAAATGTGAGATGTGAGCAATGCCAGGGGTGATTTTTTCCATGATCCAAAGGGAAGGGAGTGGCAGGGATGAGTGACTCACACAGCACTTTAATTCACCGTGTGGTCACTTAACGTGATGAATTGGGGCCTTTAATTTCAACAACAGACAGTTCCTTTAATACCCCAGAACGGCCAGCACTTAACTCAACTCTCTAAAGCCTCCCTTGGTTTCACCCCCATTAAATCCAATCGGCCTTTCCCTTAAGGGACCCAGTTAAACTCCATGCAGCATAAATATTCTATTATAACCTACAGAGCAGCTAATTCGCTCTAAACCTTTCACAAAATCAGACAATTTGCACGCCAAAAGCTGGCTACAGGCTTAAGCCAGTGCTTCCAAGGAAGTTGTCAGGCTCTATGATATTTACTGGAGTTTGGGAGCTTGGGTTATTAATGACAGGTTTGAGTAAAAGACACAGATGGGCTTTAATTCCTGCTAAAATCACCCAAGTCCCAAGCTGGGAGTTCGTAAGCTGATCTGCTCCTCTGCAGTAACTTCCCACAGGCTGGGCTGCTCGAGCCCACACCACCCCACATTTTCCCTCTCTGAGGGTGTCAGGGTGGATGTGATCCATCTTCTGTGCACACATCAGCCCAGGAGAGTCCATTAGAAAGGTTTTACCCTTTTCCCTCCACGGGCTTAGGAGGAGAGGAGGAAAATCTATTAGGCTGGGGACAGAGGTTTGACTCTGGCTCAAAATGCCATGGTTTGAACCCAGAATGAGGATGCAATTCTGGTTTTTAGCAGTGCATCTCCAGTGTTTCCTCACCTCTCCCCTCCCCTCATTCCATTTATTTCCTTCCACATTTTCTCTGCAGAGCACTGCCCCCTTCCCTGGCCTCGCCTCGGCTCCCCCCTCCCTGGGAGCAATTTGTCATTATCCCTGTCCTCAGGAACCTCGGGCTTGTCTCCATTTCACATCACCAGCCTCTCTTTATCTTCCCACAGAGTTTCCTGGGTTTCCTGTTTCCCTTCACCCTCTGCTTTTCCCTCCTCTGTGACTCTCCTCTGGCTCATCCCACCCTCACTGCTTTCCATCCACTCCATCCTATCTCCACTCTGCTCTCCCAGCTTCTTCCTCCTCTTTTTTTCCCGTCTCTCCTTCAAATTCCCTCCTTGTTTCACAACTGACAGACCTGCACTGGACATATCCTGGAAAAGCACCATTTTGGAAGGGGTTTTTGGCAATCCTGTCTGTTTTTACCCCACTGATGGCTCCACCTTGGCTGCGCCCTCGTCTGAGTAAAATTCACACAACTTCACCCACACTGGGAAAAACCAGGAGGATGGAGAGGCCCAGGCTGGGGGTTACTTGCCTTTTCTGCAAACACTGGGTTGCCAGAGAGCTCGGAGAGGTGCAGGAATTCCAAGTGCAAGGTCCCAAATTCTGCCAAGATGCTGCTTCCAGCAGATGCCCAGCCCCAGCTCCAACTCATGCCACTGCAAGGAGAGAACAGGGAGCCTTCACTGCCAGGAAAACACAGCCAGAGCCTGGGCTGCCCCTGCCCCAGGACAGCTCTGCCCTTGCCAGGGGCATGTGCTGCACCCCAGGTGTCATTAGGGCCATGGAAAGGACACCCACAGAGATTTAGGACAGACACAGGCTTTCCGGATCGGCTCCAGTGGGATGGAGCTGGAGTTTTACAGAGGTTGTTTAGGATTGGGCCGACACAGACTGCACAAACTGCATTTCCTGCGGGAGAGGAATCCCTCCCAAACAGCTCAGCTGAGAAACAGCTTTGGAAGAGCACTGACACCCTGCCCTACGCAGGTATTTTGGGATAAAATATCCTTCTGGTACCCCGCAGCTCTGGGCCTCTCTGGGACCCTCCAGACAGGGCAATGTCCTGAAGGATACAGGGCTGTGTGTAAGGACTCGGTCCCAAAGCAGCCTCTGCGGGTGCTGGCCCAGAGCCACCTCAGAGGTGCCGTGGCTTTGCTTTTCCATCTCCTCGCAGTGAATCCCGAGGAGGTGACAGGTTTCCAGGGACGGGGAGGGGCGGGGGTGACACTAGATGGCGCCGGGAAGCTTGGCTGGGAGAGGAGCAGGGTTCGTTGTTTACAGGAGGTTAAAACTACCGATCCTTCTGCGAACGAAAAAAAAAAAAAACAAAAAAAAAAAAAAAAAAACAAAAAAACAAACCAAAAAAACCAACCGAAAAGAAGTTTCCCTGGCTGTGATGTAGAGAAAAGCACTGCAGGTCCTGAGCTGGTTGCTGGCCTCCAGACAAAGAGAGCATTAGATCAGCAGTGTGCTCACACTGCTCCCCATGGCTCAGCCTGCCCTGCGGAGAGGCAGCGGCTGCAGCAGCGCTTCTGCTTCGGGAGCCCCGAGTGCAGCCCCAAGGGGCACCCCAAAAACCCCGCGGGGCTCTGGAACCGGTCCTGGCCAGGTGAGTGCGGCACTAATGCCCCACCGCAGGGATCTGCTGCCCCTGGAGCAGCCCCCCGGGGCTCTGGCAGCTGTAAGGAGTCAGTGACCTCCCTTTATTTGCCGCCCGGGAGGGACAGTAACAAAGGCAGCCGCACCAACAGAGCTGCCCGCCCAGCTCGGCGGGGCTGCAGCAGCCAGGCAGGGCTGTGTTTGTTGTCACAGCAGCTCTGCGGGGTCACGGTGATCATCACAACCCTGTCCCGGGGACCTGCCCCTCCCAAAAACCGCAGCCCGCACGGGACGTGCTGCTGGGAGCCCGAGCCTTGGGTCAAACAGCACAGCGAAGCTCGTGGAGAGGGGTCTGGAGGAAACGGAGCCCGTCTGCGCCCTGTCCCGGGGTTAAAGAGCAGCCTGCAGTGACCCCCTGCAGGAAAACATTTTTTTCAGCATTACAGGCTGGACAAACTGGGCCTTCACAGCTGCTCTGTTTGCTAACAGCTCCGAGGAAGCTACTGTTTTAAAGGACCTTGGCCTCCAAGAGAAAAGAACGTGCCCAGAACCTCTTTTATCTCCCAGATAAGTGGGTCTGAAATGCCTTCCCTCATGGGGATCCAAAGCAGCAAAACCAGTGCCAAGTCAGGAGAGAGGCCAGGAGAGGATGATGAGGAAAAATCCGGGGGTACAGAGGGTTTAGGGAGACGTGAAGGGAAGCAGGGCCAGGGATAGAGCACGGGAGGCACAGGGAGAGAGATCACAGTGCAGAACAGAGAGCACGGAGCAGCAGCTGGAGGAGACAGGGAACTCCAGGCCCCGGCAGACAACGAGGCAGCTGGAGCAGCAGGGTGGAAAACAAGGCTGTGTGAGATAGGACATGGAGCCAGTGGAAAGCAGGCGGCCACAGGGAAGCTCGTCAGCAGAGAGGGGACCCCAGAGGAAAAGGTGACAGGAGGAGATAAATCCAGCTGGTTATGGAAGAGCTGGGGGGGGGCTGTCTGTGCTTGGGCCCTCAAAAATGCATGTGCAGGACTGACACAGTGCCGGGGGGGGGTTTGTTTCCAATTTCTGAATGTCCTTCTTACCCCACACCCCCCCCCAAGCTGCCAGCACCAGAGGCCCACACACGCTGCAGGACTCTCCTCCTTTTGGGGTGGTGAGGTCCCTCTGGAATCAGCACATCCTTGCACAACTTGGATCGGAGGGAGAACTCCTTGTTACAAAACTCTTCTGGGCTTTGTTCTGGCCCTGCTGTTCGGGTCAGTGTGGTCTCACAGCCTCACCTCACCCTCCTCTGCTTCCACTTCCTCACTGAGTAATTCCCCTCCCCTGTGGGTTCACAGCCTTTGGCTGTTCATCGTGTTCCTGCAGCAGCTCAGGCTCTGCATACAGCTCCCCTCATCCCTGCTCCTCAATCAATTCCCACCCCAGCCCTCACAGCAGCTCCTCGGCCCCACAGCCAGAGCTCCAGGCAGCAATGGGGGCTCTGGGTGTTCTGTTGGTTTTCTTTGCTCTCACTCAAGGTCATCAGCAAAACATTTTGGGAATGTCTGAGCAGACAGAGGCTGCTTCAATTGTCTCCACAAAGGGCAGGGGAGGGTCTGGCATTTCTGTGAAAGGTTAGTCTATGCAGAGCCTTTATCAGCCACGGAGGAAGCAGGATGTGTCTGTGCTGTAAAAAAGGACAATTACAGCGGTGCTGGTGGCTCCAATTTTCCCCGGGATCTTGAGCACATCAGACAACTCAGGGGTGACAGTGATATTTGAGAAACGAAGCAGCGTGAGCCAAATATTTGGAAGTCTTTTGCTCTGCAGAGCCAAGGAGGAGATTTGGGCTAAGGGCTGAATAATGACTTTCAGAGTTTTGCAAGAGGCGAGGATGAAAAGCTTTGTTAACCCACATTTCCCCGCAGCTCTCACCCTCGGGATTTGTTTGGAGGCATCAGAACCAGCAAATCATTGTCTGCCAGGAGAGCCAGGGAGCAGGAGGGCAGCTCCAGCTCTGCCTCTGTTTGCTGCCAGACCTTCTGCAGGGATTTACTGAACTCAGCTGCCTCAGCCTCCCCTGGCCGTGAGAGCATCACCGACCTGAGTGTTGGGGCTCGAAGGGAAGGACAGAGCCTGGCTGAGGGCTGTGTTCTGTATTCTCCCCCCTTTCCAGCACCAAAACTGTCAGCCAGTCCCATCCACTCCCTTTCCCAGTTTTTCCTACTTTTTAAATCCACTTTTCCTGGATAAATTCACATCCATCTAGCTGGGCACACTGCAAAAATCCACGCTACGAGCAGACTACAAAATCACCTTTCAAAGCAAACGAGAGTGAGGAAAATGCTCTTGCAGCAGGGAGCCCTGTCAGGAGGCAGAGAAAAAACTGTGGACAGCCCCAAATTAATGAAACACAGTTGGGTTTGACCTGAGTCACCTGCAATCTCTGCCAAGGCTTGAGCTGGCAGAGCAAATGACCTCGAGGAATCTGCTCTAGAAGGGGCAGCTCTGAGGAGCTGCTGCTGCTCCTGGTCCTCCCCAAACACCCAGAACTAAGGGAAATGCTTGTGAGGATGTGTGCCTTGCCTGCCCAGGTTGATGACGCCACGTGGGATCCCAGTGGGGGTGTTGAAGGCTGGCAGGAGTTTCTCTCCGAGTTCCAGAGCTTTACTCTTGAAGACCTGTTAGAAGAGAGGATGAATATTCGATGACACGAGTCACGCAGGATTCCTCCACGTCCCCTTTTCACTGCAAGTGCTGCAGTCTAAGAACCCCCTGCTCCAGGTGTGCTGTGCCCTGGTTCCCCTGCGCAAGAGATCTGAACCAAAAGTCTCACTGAACTCTGGCATCTCTAAATGTCCTCTAAAATCTGCACTAAACCAGCACCCAGTCCCCTGCCCAAGCCTCAGCCTGGAGCAGAGCAGCTCACAACAGCCCGGCACCCTGTGATCTGAGCTGATCCAAAGAGCACTCTCCAAATTCTTCCTGTTCCCAGGATGGCAGAGAACACAAGGAGCTGGAATGACTTTGAATCTATTAAAATCAGAAGAAACCTTTCTAGGCTGCAGCACTGTTGATTTACAACGTGGGCTCGCCCAGCCCGTGCCATCTCCTGCCGTAAAAACCACGATCTCCAACGAGCCATCTTCTCCTCGTGGCTCTCTGCCCAGAAGGATTCGTGGTTTCATGGCTAAGCTGCTCCTTTTCCATTTGTAATGCCTCAGTTCTGGGCCTTCCAGTCAAACTGCAGCTCATGGTGGCTTGCAGCACAAAGCAAGCACACGCAATTATTTTGGGACAAACTGATACGAGCACTAATCTTCACTGCAGAGATTAGTCCTGATCTGGAGAAGCCTCTAAGTGACTTAGGAGATAAAGCACAAGCCTTTTACCTCTAGCCCTGCCGTGGTGGCTCTCAGAAAGCAGGAATTTATTGCTCTAAAAATACAGCGCTGAGGAAACCTGAGCTCTCCTGTGGGCTCGCAGACCTTTGATACTCTCACAAGGAAACAGGGGGTTGGTTCAGAAGGGAAAGCAGGAGACAGGGACTTGGTTTCTGCCTTTCAGCCCGGTGACACTGACTGGGTAAGTGACAGGCACTGCCCCAGCTGCTGATGGGACTTCAAGAGGTCACTGCTGGAGTTCTGTGGTTTAATGTGGTTTCTTTTTGCTCTGTTGATCTGAAACCTGTTGAAGTTGTCGCTGAGACAGACTCTGAGTCGGGGCACTGAGTCTTTGAGAGTTTTCCCTGGAGGGGAATCACAGAGGGAAGTCATTCCTGGAACTCGTTTAAAATGCAACTGAAGTAACAGAGCTGCTCCTGGATCAGTGGTGTCACTACGAGAAGCCATCCCACCCTCTGTGGTGGGGCAGCACCAGAGCCGAGCTCTCACTTAGGGCCAGTCCTCCCAGAACTCCCCCCTGAACCGGAGTTTCAGCTCACCAAAGACTCCCCGGGCAAAGGAATAATCTCCTCATCTCCCTGCAGCCAGCTGTAAAATTCCAGCCCAGGCACATTATCAAACAGATTATGGCATTATGCCCCGGCCTCTGGCAGGGCTGGGGAGGAGGGAGGGAAGTGGAAATGAGATCCTCCTGCTTTATCCAGGGCTCTGGGGGGATGCAGCATCCCCCACAGGGGCTGTGACACCCACGGGGCACTCTGTGGAGCTGCATCACTTCGTCACAGGGGCTGCCAGGACAGAACCACGGAATCCCAGAACGGTCTGGGGGTTGGAAGGAACCCTAAAGATCACCTCACTCCACCCCCTGCCGTGGGCAGGGTCACATCCAGCAGAAGGTGGTGTAGATCCAGGTGCCCTGCCCTGTTTGCCACCCTCCTCCTCTGTATCCCAGGGCACTTTATCTCAGGAATTCCTGCTCCAGAGGGACTCCAGTTCAGCGGAGTGTGGAGCACCTGCCCCGCAGCAGCTGCCCTCCTTAGCCCGAGGCAAGATCTGGGATGATGCCTGATGAAATCTCACCCGACTCGGACTAGAGAGGAACAAGCGCAAAGACAAAGATCCCCGCAAATGGCATTCCCGCGGGGAGCAATGTGTCCAACTGCAAACGTGCCTCGCTAGAATTGCCCACAGGAGAAAAGATCTTCGGCAAATGAGCCGTGCACGGTGTGTGCAAGGTAATTATGCGAGGCTTAATTAAAGGAACATTAGTGGCATTTCCATATTCACAAAAACGATGGGTTTAGCCTGTTGTTATGGGGGGATTATCTGATGCTCAGGGAAGAGCTGCTGGAGAGCCCTCCCAGCTCACTCCTGGGGGCTGCGAGGGACGCTCAGAGCTGCGGGGACAAACCTCCTCTCCGGTGAGGTAGTAGGCGGCCAGGAGCCCTCCGATGTAGCGGATGTTCACCTCGAACAGGGACGCTTCTCCGTTCTGCAAGGACACAAGGACAGCCCTGAGAGCAGGGTGTGCACAGGCAGCCAGGGGGGAACTGCAGAGCCCCCGGTGCCCAGCCCACAGCTCCGAGCCCATCTCACAGCACTCTGTTTGCTCTGCAGGGACAGGGGGGGAAGAGAGGCACCCAAACTGTCCCACTGATCAGCCGAGACAGCCCCCGAGTCAGGCAGGGCGGATCACACAATCACACACTCACAGATCTGCTGAGCTGGAAGGGACCCACAGGGATCAGCCATCCATCCCTGGCCCTGCCCAGACACCCAAAATCCCACCCTGGGCATCCCTGGCAGCGCTGCCCAAACGCCCCTGGAGCTCTGGCAGCCTCGGGGCCGTGCCCATTCCCTGGGGAGCCTGGGCAGTGCCCAGCACCCTCTGGGGAAGAACCTTTCCCTGATAGCCGGCCTAAACCTCCCCATTCCAGCCAACTCCCCAGCTTCAGGCCATTCCAGCCCTGTCTTGAGTCAGAGCTGTGAGTCAGTTTGACATAAAAATTTGCACCTTGAAACATTTTATTTAACTGAAAACTGTACAGGCCCATGAATAAATGACCACCTCCATTTTCCCGTGGAGGAGGCCCTGCACTGGGCAGACGTAATTCACTTCAGGGAGGTATTTTCTGCCACTGAGGGACTCGCTGTGCAGGCTGAGAGGGGAGCAGAGCCTGTCAGAGGGGCTGTGATGGTCAGAGAGGCTGCAGGGTGTCCCTGTGCCCCACACCCAGCGAGGCTTCACTGCATCACTCCAGAACCCTCTCACCCAGGGCAAGCTCAGCTCCACCACCTCGGCTGATCGCCAGCAAATGTCAAAAGGGGGGCATTCTAAACAGCCCTACCAAAAATACCTGCTCCTGGCTGCCCAACCTGCACGAGAAAGGACTCCCACCCTCACACAGAGGCACCAAGCCAGACCCCAAAGCCACGCAGATCCTCCACCAACACAGCACCTGCAGTGAGCAGAGGGGCACCTGAACCTGTGCCCTTCACCAGTCCCAGCAGGAGCTCCCTGGAGATGAGGAGTGGAATTGCTGGAGACAGGTCACAGCACCCAGTTTCAAGCAGAGCTCGTGGGTCCTGGAGTCCCTGTCTCGCCTTTCTGGACTATGAGAGCTCCTTGTACAGGGCAATATTTAATTAATTTCCCCCTTGCCTCCCTGTGCTGTGCTCCCTGACTCCACGGATCAATCCGCAGCATTCACTCCTGTCTTTACCGATCAATCTATTCTGCAGGCCAAGATTAAAAGCTTTTATGAAATCCAGATAAATTATCTCCCAGTTGATTTTGTCCCTTGTTTATCGATTCAGTAACAGACTGAGACCATTCACCAGATTTATCAGATGTGGGCTGCCTTTTATGAATCCACGAATGCCAGTGGTGCCCTCCCAAATGATGCTTCTCCATAAAGGCAGCTGCAGGCATTGTTCCCGTGGGAGAACCATTTCTCACAACAACTAGACTGGCATTAAACAAATAAAAGTTTAAGCTGCACTTTGGTTTTAACATTCTCTGTGTGTGCCACGGATGAGATCCCATCAGCTGGGCAGGAGGAATCCAGGAGCTGGCTCCAGGGACAGAGGAGGGACAGCACCCTTCAGCTGCCAGCACTGCTGCGCTGCACCCGGAGTCCCAACACAGCTCCAAGTGTCCAGGAAAGCTCCAGGAGCCCCAGAGAGAAGCACCTCTGGCCATTTTTAGAGGGGATGCCCTTCCTTCCCCGCCCTGGCTCCCTCTGTGCCCCCCCGAGGTGTCACACAAGTCCCAGCAGTGACACCAACAAAGGGCCCAGACAAGGGGAGCTGGGTTTACAACCTTCATCTAATTTAAAAAAGGGAAACTCGTCTTATCGCAGGCAGACATTTACCTGAGATGAAACAGAACTTGCTCTTTGATGAGCAAAATTTCCTTGGAGTCTCTAATAATGAGTGTCTGTTTCCATAACCCAGACCAAAACACAAGAACCATTAAACACTGAACCTTACTTTCAGCCAGACTCGGTGAGGCTGATCTGGTGGCCCCTGCTGGGACCAGCAGAAAATTGGGGTGAATCACTGCACTGCTCCCTTTGGCCTCAAGAAGAAAATGATCAGCTGAGTGGTTTCTTCCCCCACAGAGCTCATGGTTTCCCTCCCAGGGAAGACTGTGATCAGGACTGGCTGTTCAGGTGACACAGGCAGGCATTCCCAGCAGCTGACTCACCACGTTCAAGTCAAAGCTCTTCTCCACCCACTCCTTGGCTTCTTGGAATTCCTCCTCGAGTTCCATGATGTAGAGGGTATCTAAGGCATCGATCACAGTTGCTCCTCGAAGGCCTCCTGCACGGCAAAAACACAACGGAGGGATGAAGGCACAGCTCTGAATCAGCCTGGGGGGGCTGGGACAGGCAGCAGCTCCCAGTCCCAGTCCCACCCAAAATTGGAGAGGCCCAATTTTCAAAGGCCTGAAAGAATGCTGAATTCTGGAAGAATTCCCCCAAGGAACAGCTCGGGGTCCACGCCTGAAGCCTCCAGGCACAACTGCAAGCCTTGGCCTTGTTTCCAGCCCTGTCTTGGCCAAAGTGGCTCAGCACTTCCAGCTTTAGCCACTGTTTAACTGCGAACCTCCATCCAGCCCCTTCCAAGCCACTGCCAAGCACAACCTGTGGGAGAACCGAGTTTTATTGTGCAAGAGCACCCAAGGCAGGACTTTGATCCTTCTGCCCTGATGCAGAGTTGGTTTTTTGGGGCACGAATATTCCCGCACCATGCCACAACCAGCACAGACACAAACCCCAGCCTCTCCTGGAGGCTGAGAGACCAGAATCTCAGCGAGCCCTGAGCAGAGTGGGTGATTTAGGGGCCTGCCCTTGTCCAGCAGCACCTTCCCTGTGAGCCTGTTCCCCAGCAGATGGCAACGGGGCACACGCAGCTGAAGGAAATTCCAAGCGGGAACTTGGACCAGCCGTGTCATCTGTGTAACAAACGTCCTGCCAGGCGCTGTCTGACGCACACAGAGCTCCCAGGGAGGCACTGACGTGCCAAGGAGACTGCAGGGTGTGTGGGCACACAACCCCACAGCAGCGGAGATCCCGTGGAACCGGAGGTGTGAGAGCCCTGCTTTGGAGCAGCCCAGTGCCAGGGGTTTATTTCTGTCCAGGTTCCCTGAAACTCCTCCTGCCACGGGGCAGCCCAGGGTGTGAGACTCGTGCTTTCCCAGCCCTGGGCAACTCAGCAACACAAACCCTCACGTGGAGGGCTCCAGTCTGGAATCATCACCACTCATCCAGGGCCCCAGTCTGGAATCATCACCACTCATCCAGGGCCCCAGTTTGGAATCATCACCAGCCACCCCTCCGGGGTGTAGCACAGGCGTGAGGCTGCCTCTGCACCACCACACACTCACTCACTGCTCAGCTGAGCCACATTCCCACCCACCCCCTGGCAGACCTTTGGGAATCTCTGCCAGCAAAGATGCTTGGATGAGGTTCAGGTTTTGTTTCTGCAGCAGAAGCTCCTTGTAACCAGCCCTGTCCCCATCACCTCCCTCTCCACAAAGACTCACTCACTGCCGTGCCCAGGGATTTTCCTGAGACTTATTTCTGCTTGGCTCAGGTCAGTTCCTCCTCCTCACTCACAGACTTCCAACTGCTCTCCCAAATTCCCCCAGCCTTTCGCTGCACGCTCACAAGGGTTTGGCACTTTTGTAACACCTCCAGTGCTAGTTCAGTTCCAGTTCTGCTCAGGAGAGGAAAACCCAGCTGGGTGCACTGCAGAGGAACTGCTGCGGAGGGGAGAGGGAGGCAAAGGTGAATGGTGTGCCACGAACCTTTGGTCTGCTCTCACTGAGGGACAAAGGGACCCTGTCTGATGTGCATCATCCCTCCAGCCCAGAGCAACGCTCACATCCACCCATTCCGGGCTCACTCCTGCTCTCAGCATTCCTCTCCCCTAGGGAAGGATCCTGCCTTCTTTTGTTGATGTTACAAGATTGCAGTTTTGACACTTTTCAGCCAGCCAGCACATCATTGCTTTAATAAAAACCCAACCAGGACTTTACTGCTCAACTACAGATTGCTGCCTTTCGGATGCTGTCTGCATCAGAAGCAGGGGCTGTGGGAGAGGAGGGAGGCAGCTGAAACAGCCTCCAGACATCCATTTACTCCCGCAGGCCTGGGAAATGATCGTCTAACTGGAGCCATCTCCGGGAGCGATGGATGGACGGAGTCAAACAGTCACTGGATCAACTGGTGGGCTCTAAAAAACAGCCGGGCTGATGCGGGCCTGGAACGTTTGCCAAGAGCACTGACCATGAAAACAACATCATCGCAGGCAGCGCTGCTTTTACCAGCCCTAATGATTCTTCGATATTAATGATTATGTGATTTTTATACGCGTTCCTGTTAGCAAGGAGAGACGTGACAGGGAGGCAGGGAAAGCATTTTAACCAGGGAAGGAAGGGCAGTGGCACCTGAGGCACAGCCTGTTACTGTGATGTTCTGAGAGGAAAATCACACTGCCAGGCTCGGCTTAATTTGATGATATAATCAACAAAAGCTTTTCATAATCTGCGGAGAGACAATGAGGGAAGTTGGATTTGCTCAAGCTAAATGGAGACAAAGAGACAATAAACTCACCATTTTCTGGGATGATTAATTGAAGTGAGAAATATTGCTGGAATTGACAGAGCCTTTTATGTTTTTAGCAAGTCAGGCCTTTAACTCCGTGAGTTGCTCTGGGGATTGGGAACACGCTCCCATCTCTGCTCCGAGTGGCTCAGCTTTCCTGCCTCTTTGACAGAGTGGAGGGCAAAGCTCCCCTGCTGCTTTGTCTTTGTGTCACATTAAACATTTGTTTTAAATATTCCCTCACCCTCTGCATCAGAAGAACCCCGGGCTGTGTGTTTTGTACCAGGGGCTGGGCCGTGTTTCCTCTCTTCTGCACCGGCTTTGAAGCAGCTGCAAACGCTCAGTGACTCCTTTCCTCCCACCAGAGCCCTTCCCAGCACCCGGAGGGGCCGTGTCAGCTCCGGTCTCAGCAGAGGGATAAAAAGGCAGCTCCTTCCCCTCCTGAGCCACGGAGCAAACCAGGACCTGGCTGTGTCCATGTCTCGCCTGGACAGAGGGCACCCAGAGGGTCCCTGACCCCCAGTCTGTTCCTGCTTTGCTAGGGGAGCGTCTTCCCTCCTTCCTGCTCAGACTTGGCTTCATCAGTGCAGGACAGAGCCCGTGACACAGCAGCCAAGGGCAGCTGCCAGAGCTGCTGCGTGCACATCCCAGCCCGTCCACTGCAGCACCAACACACCCACCTGGGAGCGTGGTGACGCCTCCTGCTTGGGTTTGTTACAAAATCAGCACCTCTCCGGACCTGCACATCAGGATGGGAGGGGTGTAATCAAAGGGGAGGCAGCTCGAAACCGAGTCAAACCCCTCGCTGTCACTTCTGACTCTCGCTGACACCCTCGTCTCGAAATTGCTGGTTTCAGCCTCACTGTACTTGCTCTGAGGGAGCTTTAAAGTAGGAACCAAGAAACCCTCGAAAGAAACCCTCCAGGAAGCGCCCAGAGTGGGGGCAGTGGCTTTTAAGCAGGACCCCACGTCTGAGATCCTGCCTGTCTCCACAAACCCAAGTGTGCAATGAAAAGCCCCTCCTGATCCTGCCCCCAGACTGGCTTGGAGCGGGGATACCTTCACCCCGGAGGGGCAGAGTCCCTTTGCTGATCCCAGAAGGGCAGGTGGGTCTTTGGGCACCGCTCTGGGATCCACAGCAGCTCCTCCAGCAGCTCCTCCCTGCCCAGCGAGAGAACAGCCACGGAATCACAGACCCACCAGGATCATCCAGTCCCGTTCCACTGGGACCACAGAGAAGAATGGGGACCTCGGGAGGAATTCAGAAGTCTGGGGGCATTTCTAACTGACTGTCACAGCAGCTCTGGTGACAGGGCCTGTGCCCAGAGCTGTCCCCTGAGTGATGATCGGGGAGGAGAAGCAGCAGCTGATGGGAGCAGACAAAGGTTCATCTCTCCCCGAGCCGAAGGAGGGCCGGTGCCACCCTGTATTTGCTCTTTTGTGCAGCAGAAGAATGGAGAGAGGAGCGTGGGCAACAAGGCTGCTCTGTTCCTGCTCCCACCCACCCCAGGAGCGTGCTGAACCCTGCCACAGAGAGCACTAATGAACATTAACTTCATTACCATAACGCTGGGGAAAGGTGCTGGGTGGAGAGGAGCTGGCGTTGGTGGCTGTGAGGGGGTTTTTGCCTTGTTTTGTTCCTTCTTTTCTTAATTAGTTTGTTTTTTTTTTTGGGGGGAAATGACTCAGGCTCTAGGAACGAATTCTGCCCCAAATGAAGCACCCCTTGGGGCGAGGTGTTTACAGGCTGGGGATCTACGTGTCCCAAGTCCAGACTCACCTGCCCCTGCCTCTCCCAACACCTAAACAAGTGGCCTAACCCCAGCACTTATCCAGCACCCAGAGCTTAGCAAACGTCTGGTTTTCCAAAGAGAAGCAGCTGTGATGGGAGGGATGGCGAGCGCTGCCTTCCCTCGCTCCCCTCTTCCCAAAATAGCCCATGTGGAGCATCACAGGCCAGAGAGAGACTTGAAGGGCTCCCAGCTGCAAGTCTGTCCCTTGAGAGCCTTAAAAAAAGCCACAGAAGTGATGCTTCAGCACCCAAGTAGCTACAAGTGGGGTCTGAAATAGCCCTTTTCCTCAGGAAGGAGAGATCCTTCCAAAGGCTCTGCCCGAATCCATCACACTCCGTGCCTGGGGAGCCACGGAGCATGAGGACCCTGCAAAGACCCCCACACCACAGGCAGGACTCTCCCTGTCCCACCTCCCACCAGGTTTGCTTTGGGGTCCAAGGAAGAAGGAGGAGTTCAGGGTGTGCCTTTGCAAAGCTGGACACGGTGCAAGGATCCCCGAGCAGCAGCAGGAGACGGGAGCATCCTCACCGGTGTCTTCACCAGCTTCCCAACACTCCCTGACAGCAGGGTTTAGCTCAGATAAAATTATCCTTTCACAGGCTGGTTTGGGTTGGAAGGGGCCTTAAAGATCCTACAATTCCAACCCTCCCCTAGAAAATCCCTTGTGCTGTCTCACCCCTGTTCAGAGCCACCTTCCCCTGTGGCTGCCATCACTTGTGTGCCCCAGGGATGGACAGAAGCCCACGCTGACCTCACCCACACCCACCAGCCCTGCCAGAGCCCTGCAGCTGGCAGGGAGGTTGGGGAATCTCGTCTCTAATGCCCTCAGCCCCAGGGGGCCTGGTGCTGCCATTTGGCAAAGAAGCCTTCATGAAGTTAACTCAGCCAACAGAAACCAAATCCTTCATTTCCAACAAAGGCATTTAAAAATCCCTGCAGTAACGCATGGTGCCAACGCCTCAGACGAACAGCACAAGCCATTAGGAAGATATCAGACCTAATCTTGCAGACAGCAGGGCTGTTTAAATGCTACAGAACAGGGAGTTTCAAACAGCTCTTTGCTAACTTTAATAACAGAGTTTACAACCGAAAGGCAAGAGCAGAAGGGGGAGGAATTTAGATCAGCACAATGTAAACCCAGATCAAAAACGAAAGGTCTTGACTCCCACTGTTCTTATGTCAAATCGCATTTGTCAAAACAGAAATTAGTGCTGAAATCTTGTTTGGAATAAAAATTAGGATGCAGTTTCTATGAAACATGATGAACTTGTCAACTGTGGAGGCACAAGGGGCTCTGGTTGTCACTGGTTGTTTACCTTCACCTCTCAGGGTGCAGGTGGGAAAACATGAGATCCCTTCCCCTGGTTCTGCTGGTCTGGAGGCTTCAATTCAAACCAGTGCCCTGTTACAGCAGCAGTCTGAAAAATGACCATCTCCAAGTGCTGCTTCTCCTGTTCTTTTTGGTCCTTTTTCTCCCTGACAGGGCTTGGAGGGCAGCCTGAACTCCTGACATTTATCCTGAGATCCGTGTGAGAAGCCTGGGAGCTGCCGGGACCACGTCACCACACAGCTCCTCCTGGCTGGTGGCAAACTGTCCAGTTCTGGGAGAAATCCACACAGAGACGTTTTACCCGGCTCAGGATTATCTCGGCAACAAAGTAAACTGTGAAAATCACTGCAGCTCCTTGAAAAATCCGCCCCGCAGCCAAGATTTGCCAGTCCCTGTGCGGAGCGCCCCGGGTCAGGCACAACGAGAGGCTGGGAGCCTGCAGCTCCTGAGGTGGGATCTGGGTTTAGGCCAGAGCTCCCTGCCTCCTCTGGGCTTAGCTTCTCCTGCCAGCCAAAAAAAACCAGGAGGAATTTTCCTCAAAGTACGAAAAGAAAGAGGGTTTAAGGAAAGAGAACGTGCTGGTGAGAGAAATAAAAATTAATTTATCCACCACATCCGACCTGGTGTCCCCGTTCTTCCCAAGCACTCTGCACCAGCCATCCATCTTCCCTCTGGAATGGTGCAGAAACACTGCCCACCAGGTTCTTTTTTAACATTTCCTTTCAGCACTGCCACCTCACACCAGGGATGGGCGTGGGAGATAAACTCCAGCCCCAGGAGATGCTCTCCAGTGGAAAGTGACTCTGCTCCCACTGCAAGGATCAACCCCAGCTGCCAGGGATCCCCAGGACAGGGCTGGCACTACTGGTCCAGCTGACACAAATTAAACACAAAATCCAAATGGAACTGGGAAATGGGTTTTCTTTTCAGGAAGGAAGAAAATTTCTCAGTTAAGCCCACAATCATCTCATTACAGCCCAGTCCTTCAGCTGCCTGTGAGTGGCACCTACTGCAGATGAAGCCAGAAACACCAGACCTGAGCTACAGCCCTGCCAGAGCCTTATTTATTGAGATTTTTGTCTGTGAACCTGATAGCTGTAACACAGAGTAACTACATCCCCTTTATTTAAGGCAAACTAAACAAATTACATCTGAGCAACAAGGTAGCAGAAGTGAGAGATGGAGGGGACAAAGCAATAGTCCAAGAATTAGAAAAGATCTATTTCTTTTTGTATCAGCACATTCTCTTGCAGAGTTAGACAAAAAAAAAGTCCATTAGCTTTTGAGCAACCTCATTTTTCTTTGCTTTCCAAATAAGCCACTGCACCTACACTTCAGGGACCTCATCAAAAAACACTTCATGGCCAAGGTTATTTTCCCATCTTCCTCACATTAATCTTCCTCACTCTCCTCTCCAGGTACCGGTCAAAGGGTCACCCCCTGGGCACTCTCCATGCCAAGAGTGCCCCCCTGATGGGCAGCAAAGGCCACCTGGCAGAGCCCTGCTGGGTCACGGGCAGCTCTGTCCCTGTCCCTGCTCCTGCCCCCTCAGCTGGGAGCAGCCACCCATGGGGGTACCGGGGCGGCACCTGTGCCAAACCCCACCCCCCACATCCCAACAAACCAGCCCCCACCATCCCAAAACACAACTTCCCCCCCCGATTCCAGCTCATGTTGCTCTGGCCTCTTCCACTTCACGATCCCTGGCAGGATCACAGGATGCTGGCCCTGCTTTGCAGGCTACCAACAGGCTACCAACCTCTTCAGCCATCAGTTACCTGGCCCTGGAGATGTGGATTTTCCTGCAGCTCTGGAGGAAACACCGGATCCATGGGAATTCCATGCATTTGAGGTACAGGACATCACTCAGACCGTGCCGAGGTTCCGTCGCTCTCCGAGCTGCACACCCAGAACCAACTCACACCCTCTGCGCTGCAGGGGGGTTAAAGTCACACCTCCCCCAGCTGAGGAAGGGTCAAAGTGCTGATCGTTCCCCGAAGAGATGCAGGAACAGCAGAGCAATAGTCCTGGAGCACGTGGCTGGCAAGAGGCAGAGCCCAGGGCAGACCAAAAGCGACCGAGAGGCAGCACGGCCCCGAAAGCTCCATCTGCCAGCCCAGGCTCAGCCTCCCCCCTACAGCCACGCAACTCTGAAGACTGGCACGAGGGAAATCACCCAAACATCTGGCTCACATGACAGCTCGGTCAGGTTTTCGTTGTCAACAGGAGAGATCTTCCAAGTTCCTGGGAAGTGCTAATGAGTCCCAGTTCCACCTGCAGCACAGCATATGGGCTGCACAGGTAAAGCTGGCACCGCAGACAGGCAGCTTCGAGTGCTGCCTTTTAGGCTGCTATGATCAAATTTAATAGAGAGTGTGTTCCAGCTGGGGAAGAAATGGCTTTTTTGGATTACAAACCACTCATGTTTCTCAAATATCAATTTCCCCTGAAGAATTAAGGCTATCGTTCAAGCTGAAGCAGCAGTGGCAGCTCTGCCCTGAACCAGTGATGGGTGAGAGACACAAAACGAGAGCTT
The DNA here is from genome assembly GCA_013397865.1 of Struthidea cinerea. Classification (NCBI taxonomy): domain Eukaryota; kingdom Metazoa; phylum Chordata; class Aves; order Passeriformes; family Corcoracidae; genus Struthidea; species Struthidea cinerea. Next base: position 282,806 of record VZTI01004866.1, read on the forward strand.
GGGCTCATTTGGGGACGTGGCAAAGTAGGCAGAGCCTGGAGGAGAGCAGGTTAGCAATATTCTTATTACGCACTGGGAAAAAAAGAAAAGGAAGGTGCTCGGCACAGAAATGAATTGCTTGTCACAGCACCAGCCCTTCAGATGAGTTACTTCCTTCAGAGGAATGGGAGAGGAGACATTTGATAAGCACCTATTGCCAACTGATTCTGAAGTATTTAATACTTGGCTGCAGCTCCCCAGTTTAATCCTCTTTTCCCCAGTTTCTCCAGCCACCTTTCAACATTCAGTGATCCTCCAACAACCAGCTCTGGTTCATCCCTGCACGACTCCAACACCTCCTGGAGCTCAAATCAAACTGTTCCCGTTTCAAAGCGTCACGGAGGAGGGGGAGGTTTGACTGAGCCTGGGAACGCAGTCCCTGATACAGCAGAGATGCTGCAAATCCACTCTCCACGTGCCTGCCATCTGTCTCCGTGACACGCAGACTCCACTGCAGGCAGCTCTGTGGGCCATGGAGAGCTCGGCAGGAAATTGCAAGTGATAATCGTTCAAATGCTCCTCTGGGAAAGAGCTTTCCTCCTGGTTTTGGGCAGTGGGGCTCAGATGCTGGCGAGGCAGAGGTAATTACTTCTGACAAAGACGGGTCATTTGACAAGCCAGGAGCACTTCTGGGAGGAACAGCCCAAGGAGGTTAAGCAGAAGACAACAGCTGGGACAAAACACTGCTGGTGCCTCCCTGTTCTGGATGTTTGAAATTAATTTTGGAGTGGTTAAAGGTAATCTGACTATATTCAATTTATTGCTCCTCCACTGACCTCCTGGAGGACCTGCAGCATTTAATGTGAGGGGTCCCAAGAGGCCCATTAAAACAAACACACACGTCCTACCTGCGACTATTATCCTGCTCTGCCAGAGCCACAGGTAGCAGTTAACGAGCAGAGACTGCTAATTCACCTCAGTTCAAAGGGGAGATGCTTCATTACAACAATCAGAAGGTGCCCTTCTATCTCCCAAACACACTCCCCAAAAAGTGGCAGATGTGTTATGGCAGCACAGCCTGGAACTCCTGACAGTGATGTTCCCCCAGATCCGCTCCGCTCCGGATGGGCTTTGCAGAACAGGCACCACGTCGGAGCTGGGTTATAAAACCACTCATCCCTGGCGTGGTTTTATCCACAGCCCAACCCAGCCCAGCAAACATCGCCTCCCAGAAATGATCTGGTCCTTAACACCAGCCCAGGTGTGAGAGAATTCAGAGATAAAGAAATGAAACCCTTTGCCTCAAAAATGAATTAACAGGATTAACTGTGCTGTTCCACCTGCTGAGCACTCATGAGCTGAGCTTGGAACCCTCATAATCATCGATGGAAGAATCTAAACACATTTTCTCTGTGAATGCAGTGGGTCAGGAGAATGCAAATGGTCCATTACCATGAGCACAAACACATTAAGCCACGGTAACTCCATCACTTGGGACCATCTGTCCGTGTTCTTCCCTTTCTCTCCCATATTGTTAAAGTCACACCAACAAGACCCCAGCTGAAAGCCTCCAAATGCTCTCCAGTATGCTGCTTGACAGGATTAGATATCAAAATAATCTCGGCAAATTGGGAAAATAGTCAGAAACAAGCGGGATGCAATTCAATAAGGCCACGCGGCGCGTTCCGCCCCGGGGGAAGCACAACGAACCATGAAGCAGAAGGAATAAATGGTGAGGCAGCACTCTGTGAAAGCCATACCCAGGCTGCAGCCCTCGGAAATGCAGCTCAAACCAACGATTTCCAGCTCAAATCAACGATTTCCAGCTCAAATCAACAACGCTGGAATGCTGGAAAAAGGAGCAAAGCCCCCCCCCCCCCCCCCCGTTAAGAACAGACCCACAGGCAAGAAAGGGCCCTGCTCTCCAGGCCAGGGCACAGAGTCTCCTTCCAGCAGCATCTGGAGATTCCAGAGGGAAGCAGGAGGAATGTGACCTGCAATTAAAGCTGGGAAGGTCGGGGGCTGCTCAGCCTTGAGGAAACCTGACAAATGTTTTGCAAAGGCAGGGGGAGATGCTGCAAAGAACGAGAGGGTAAAAGCGCTCTGCACATCCCCAGGGAAAGGCCAAGGAGTCACAGCTTAGCTCTCTGCAGGAGAGCGGGGTCAGGCACCAGGACAAGCTTTAAAGCTGGAAAGCACTGGAGCAGAATCGCCTGCCAGGACCTCCCGGCCTCGGGAAGGGAAGGACTCGATGACCCCTCGCTGCTACTTCTGTGTTTTGTTGCTCCCTGAGACGAGTGGGAATTGCAGGTCTCCAAAAAGCCTCCCGAGGATGCCCCCTGGAGATGCAGCAGAGCGGTCCCGAGGGAAGGAGGTGCTCCATGATTTGCTTTCTGATGGCTCCATTCCCTGCAAACCTTTCCCAGAGCTACCTTAGTGACAGAGAACATCACAGCTACAATTTGGGATGCACACACAAGTCAGGAAATTAAAAATGCTGGTTCCCACAGCAACCAGGATGGAGCCTGCCAAGAGAGAAGGAATGTTCTAGCCGAGGCAAAAGGTGTTAATTTTAATGCCTGAAGGCAACTTCCACTTCCAGCTGCCTGAAGGAGAAGTCCATGAAAGCTCTGCACTCGTGCACGGGCAAACCTCGATCCTCAGTTTCTTTGTTCCCGAATTCCCTCTCTTCCTGGCAGAACACAGCACAGAGCGGAGCTTGGAAATGGAGATGAAACGGAGCAATCACGGCTGCTGTAAAAGCCCATCCCCGGAATGCTGTGATCCCCCACTTCAGAACTCACAGAGTTTGTGTTTTCCCACCCCCCAGCTCTGTGAGGAAACGATCCCGGTGCAATCCTGCGTTCAGATAAAAGCACCGTGGAGAGAAACGGGAGTAACTCAGGTGTTCTTAATCCTGCGTTTGTACCTGAGAGGTAAATTCTGGGTATATTGAAATTAGTAGGAAACCACCTCTGCCTTTAGAACTTTCTCTTGAAACGCTTTCATGTTCCTGCACTGAGCTTTTCCTCTTTTTTTTTTCCCCTCCCTTTTGGGAGCTGCATATCAAGTGTGTTAGGATGCAGAAGTGGTGTTGAGAATAAAACATCAGAAGAAGGGTGAACAGTTTTAGTCAGCCCAAAAAAAAATCCTCCCCGTGCTTCACACTGATGCCTCAAGCAAAGGCTGAGGGATTCCCGTGAACTTCCAAAATATCCTCTCTGGAGACAGGAACAATCCTGGGAGGCTAAAAGGAAGTATTTTCTGAAAGCATAAAGGTCTTCGAGTGACAAATGCCTACCACAACATTCTGAGCACACAGAGCCAGCCCCGGCAGCAGTGACAAATCTGAAAGTTGATGTCCTGTGGGAGGAAGTTAAACCCACTGATTAAGTGAGATAAGGGACTTCTCTCCCCCGAAAAGGCAGCAGAGATGGGAAAAAAAATCAGGAACAAGCACCTGGAGAAATTACAGAGGAAGAAATTTTGCAGCAGGACCCATTTGATATATGATCTCCTGGAGGTGAACAGAAAAATGTCAAAATCTAACACTAATCCAGATGAATATCCAATGAGATACATAATGAGGGTGGAAAGAAACCTCGGCAGCGGCACAAAATGATGTGATAAAGCAGTTGAGTTCTAAATGTGAAATCCAACACAGCAAAGCCAGTTTGGAACCTGCTTAATCTCTTCAGAAGTTTCAAGAGTGGAAACCAAGTGAATTAAAACCAAAGTAAGTGTTTTTTTTTTTTTTGCTGTACAGTTTCCATCTCCTCTGAATAAACAAGGGAAAGCTAAAATACAGAGGGATAAAGGTAAGAAACCCAGGAGTCTCAAGACACTTCCAACATTAAAAGGCATAGCTGAAAGTGTATTTTTAAAATATTCTTAACCTTCTCTGGGTTTTTATGGAGTTCCTGGTAGTGCAGGGAGGGTTGTGTCTGCAAACTCCTCCTGGAATAAAGCTGGAGCCAGAGTGGGGTCGGGCTCTGCTCCCAGAGAACCAGGGACAGGACAAGAAACGGCCTCAGGCTGTGCCAGGGGAGGTTCAGGTTGGATATCGGGAAAACTCCTTCACTGAGTGGGTTATCAAGCCTTGGAACCGGCTGCTCGGGGATGTGGTGGAGTCTCCAGCCCTGGAAGCGCTCAGGAATGTGTGCATGTGGCACTTGGGGACGTGGCTTAGTGGTGAACACCGGGGTGGTGCCGGGTCAGTGGTTGGACTTGGGCGTCTTTTCCAACCTTAATTTGGTGATTCTGGCTAAAAACCTCCTAAAGCATCTGACTGCAGAGTGGCCAGGAGACACCTGGCCCTGAGCGTTGCCAAAAGACACCTTCAGCCCAGGCAGGGCAGTCAGGAGCTCCAGGTCTGGCATTCGCCTCCCTACGGAATCCCAGACCGGTCTGGGTGGGAAGGGACCTTAAAGCCCATCCCGTGCCACGGGCAGGGACACGTCCCACCCTGCCAGGCTGCTCCAAGCCCCATCCAGCAGCACATTCCCTGTGATTCCCAAGCTGACACAGCCGTGCCCAGGCCCCTGGAGCGGGTGCTGGATGTTTGCTCAAACCAGCTGGAAGTGCCAAGCCTCCAACTCAGCTTTTGCTGTGGAGTTGCCACCAAAGCCTCCTAATCCAGAGCTGGATCTGAGAGCAGTCCAACTCCACCCACTCTCAGCTGGCTGCCTTTTAATCACACGCTCAATATCTCCGAAGATTAGACAATTATTTCCGCATAATTAGTGTCCAGAATGAGGCACAGGCAACATCCATAATGGGGTGCTTAAAGAAAATATTAAAAGAAAAGAAGGAAAAATCCTGAAGACGAGCTCACTGTGTTTTAAATTACACCCAGAGCCCGAAAAAAGGATAAAAAAATAGCTCCAGCCTGATTGTTCCCCGTGTGCTCGGCCACGGGGCCGCTCACGTGTGGCTTCCTCCACATCGCTGCCTGCTCCTCTCCTCAGCAGCCCAAAGAGGCCCCACAGAACCCTCTCCACCCACAGCTCAACGCAATTTTCTCCCTTTTCCTGCTTCCATTTGCTGCTCTAATGGCTGTTTTTCTACTTCTTGTTTTGTTTCCTTCTCCCCCGTTCTGCTGCGCGAAGCACTCCTGACAAATCCCAAGGCGCTCTCTCCTACTTCTAGGCCTCATTAAGCTCCAAACTCTGTTTGGGGTCAGCGGAAAGTTCAGGAAGCTGGTGAGGAAGCTGGGATGATTAATGGGGTTGCACGGAGACAACGTGGAGTTTGCTGCTCAGGACAGGCCCAGGCCAAGCTGTGCTGTCCAGAGCCCCCAGATCCCCCCCAGCCCGGGCTCTCACATCTCGGGTTCTCCACCCCGTTCTCCTTTCTGCCCTCATCTGTTTGCTGAGGTGTCAATCCCACACCAATCCACTCGGTGCAAATGATGTCTTCTCAACAGTCACTGCCCTGCTCAGCCCCAGAACCAGGGTTTGAGGCAAAGGTGTTGGAGGAGGGCTGGAGGCCACTCCGAGACACTGGGGTTTCCTCTGTTTTAACTTTTAAAAATGAGCATTTCAAGCTGAGAAGTCAGCTGAGCCCCCGTAATCAGCTTAAACCCCGTGTGGGGTTTAGGGTTCAGTGGAGCCCTGACGTTTGAGCCAGCAGGACCCAAGGTGAGAGCGGAGGGGGGACAAATCTCCTGAAGGATTAATTAGCTTGGGATTGATCTCAAAACAGGGGAAAAAAAACCCCACAATAGGGAACAATGTCAGCTCCAACACACAGCCAGACCCCAGTGAGTTTGGGATATGGAGGAAATCCTGATTCCCTGCTTCCTGCTGCCAGGAAATAAAGTTTGTTGCTGCAGATTTCACTGCCAGCAAAAGCCAAAGTCAACTCAAAATGCCCTCCTGAAAATTATTCATCTGGGGAACATTATACATGAGAAAAAAAAGAAGATGATGCCAGGGAGCAACAGAGTTCCAGCAACACTGTCATTAATAGGTATTTTTCTCTTTAAAGAGCCCGTGGAGCCAAGCATCCACTGTCATGTGCAATAGGCAGCAGGCATAATTCAGCACAGAAATTAAGAGAGCCATTATTATTATTATTATTATTATTATTATTATTATTTTAATCACATAAAAGGACTCTCCAGGGTTTTGCAATTCTGTGATCACAGGGAAAGAGACCCAGAGACAGAAGAGCAAAGGTGCAGCGAGCGATTGCACAACTGGAGGTTCCCGTTTCTCTTCTGGTGGTTGGGATGTTGCTGAATTAATGCTTTCATTCAATTACCTCTCCTCTGTTATACATTCATAGACCAACTCCTGTCGCCTCCAATTGAGGTGGGAGTGTTTCCTGCCTATTAAATCCTGCCTAAACCCTGGACTAAGGAAGCAAGTCTTTGGAAAATGCTTGGCTCAGCTGGCCAGACTGGGTGGTTGGAGGGACCACCCCTGGGACATAGAGATTTTGGGGTTTTGGGGTCCAGCACCTGAGGTGGGAGCCCCAGAGCAGCTGCTGTTAAAAGCTGCTGTCACAGCAGCTTGGTGGTGTCAAATCCAGTGGGGATTCCTGGAATTTCCAGTGGGATTCCTGGAATCTCCATCCAGATCTGAGCCTGGCAGGTCACAGTGCCACAGGGCAGTGACAAAGTCTCGTGGGATTCACGAGGCAGAAGAAACCTGAAGGTTCTGGACCTCAGGACAATCAGTTTGGGCCCTTCCAGAGGCCTCTCTGGGTACACTCCTGTGGTCACTGCTTTTCTTCCCCAGCCATTTCTTCCCCTTTTTTCATCCTGGAGAGCCAAGCCAGCTCCATTTCCAGGCAGCTGAGGCCAGTGACCTCCCGTCCTCAAAACAAACAGCTCAGGCCAAAGTCTGAGCCCGGCACACAAACACAGCCCAGGCAGCCACGGATTGTTCCAGGAATTCCTCCACCCTGTGCCCTGTCACTGGGCAATCAAACATGGAGCAACACGAGGGCCCTGCTGCAGGATGAGGTGTAAACACCTCATGTCCCTTCAATCCAGCTGCTGGCAGAGCTCTGGCACCCGGTCCCGGAGAGCGGGCAGCGTCCTGGCTGTGCCCGTTGTCACATGGATTCCCATCAGCTAAAGCTACACAGCCTCACCCTGCTGCAGAAATTCAGCATATGCTGAGAGGAGCAACGGCTGCGACGAGGCAACGCATGATGATTTCAGGCATGATTTCGAGTGGGGAAAGAGAGGAAAAAGGGGAGAAACCTGGTTGAGGATTGCTATTTTTAAACTGAAATTAATATACCACCGTGCATTTAGGTGCTGAAGAACACCTAGCAGCACAGCAAGGTTCCATATTTACTTGCTGTCACTGATTTCAGAGCGAATTGGCTCAGGTTATGAGTCAAAGACGGATTCTTCTGCTGCCAGCACTGCACACTTCAAGAGATATCTGAAAATCAGGCTTCTCACCTTATCATTGTTAAAAGACTGTGCAATCAAAATGTAACTGACAATTCAGCTGATGCACGGGCAGAACGAGATGCCAGCTCACTCTCCCGTAGCTGCAGAAGCTCTGTAAAGCTAACAGGATTTTAAAAACATTTTGTCAGAAAAATAAGTGGCTCTGACAGAGCTGGGGAGTGGGCAGAATAATAATCCAGTGCTCTGGAGCTCTCGGTGACGGGCGCATTTCAGGGGCTGTGACACGCGGAGCTGCCGCCCTCCCCAGCAGCCACCTGCCAACATCCGTGAATTTCATGCCCACAGCACCAAAGGCAGGAGGGCTGAGAAGGGTTAAAACAACCGCATCAGCACTGGGAGCAGCATTTGTACCTGCAGATCTCCAGTCTCACCCTCGGCTCAGCTCTGTGCCATTTTCCCCTGAACGTTCCTAAATCAGCGCGCTCGGGGCCTGGTTTGAACGGCGCCTGGCAATGCTGCAGCTCTTCCCTGAGCTGCACAGAGAAATCTTGCAGGCAATCCTGAACTCCCCCCTGTGCTGTGCAGCCTTTGGAGCCCCTGGGACCTCGTGATGTGGGGTTTGTTCCAGCAGCGATCATCCCTCCACCCTCGCGGAGCACTCTGCCCACTCCCACAGCTTCATTTCCAGGGAAATCATGGCACATCTGAAGGTCTAACCCATGTTTACCCCACTGGAGGGCACGGGCCGGGCTGGTTAGCCTGGCACAGCTTATCACAAGCATCACTGATGAATAATTAATGCCGATGAAAGGAGCACAGCTTGTGGGTTTAAGGAAAGGGCTCTCGAGCTGCAGCGATTGTAAATGACAGCAATCACAGGAGTTCTGTGCAAATAAACTCTGTCCAGAAACGTGGGAGAGCCTGGATGAAAGTGATGCCTTAGAAACAGGAGCTGGAGAACGTCGAGCGCGAGCAGGAATGTGAGACCAAGTCACCAGATCAAAGTCCAGGAGAGTGGGAATGCTGCCTGTGGAGCAGCTGGAAAATACTTGGGAAGTGGCAAAGTTGGATCTCTGCAGAGATTAACTGGGTTGAGGATCCAAGAGTTTTCTCCCCAGGCAGGAAAAGGGGGAGGGATGCTCTCTCCTGGCTGTCAGGAGAAGCAGGACACTCTGCAGGAGCAGAATTCAGAGTTCATTTTTATTTCTCTTCGCATTAGAGGGAATATTTGATCCAGAGCAGCTCCCCCCAGGCTGAGGCTGCCAAACTGAAGGCTCCAAGTGAGCAGCAGCACATCCACAACAGCAAAATGTATCGCCCTTCAGGAAGCTGATTGCTTCCCGTGCACACAAACACGCTCGAAAATAGCCCCAAAGAGGTTCCTCCCCTCCCACATGGAAGCAGCTGCAGAGAAATCTCAGCTTAATATTGACATTTCCAGCCTGCAGAGCACCCGGTTTGCCTCCTTTCCATCTGGAGTTTGGAATAAAAAGACACTTGATGTGACAGGAGGGGGAACGGGCAGCAAAGCAGGGCCACAGCGCCCTGCCCTCGTTTCTCAAAGTCTCTGAGGGCAGGAGGGATAGAGGGCTGCAACAAGGGACTGCCTGATGCTGCCCTCCTTCAGCAGGCACAGTCAGAAGCAGGAAAAGCCTATTAAAAGGCTGAAATGCACCACGTAGCTGCTTTTCTGCAATTGTCTGCAAATCCTCGTGCTCCAAAGCATCTTCCCTGAGAGTGCTCACAGGCACACTACAAACAAGCGTAAGTACTGTCAATTGTTTTAGCATGATAAATGCATTTTAAAGCTCTCAATATTTTTGTCTGTTTACTGGCACACTCCTTGAGGAATTTTGACAAGCTTGCCAGAGTGGAAGAGCTGCAAAATGCTCCAACTTGCTGCTGAACTCCATGCAAATCCTCAAGTAAAGAACCTGGCTGCTGCTGGAGGGGGTTGGAAGAGCAAAGCAAAGGCCAAACCCGCCCAAATCAGGGCTCCTGGCAGAGTGGGGCTGGGCAGGCCATAATGAGGCCACCCCAAACCTTCCCTTCTCCAGGCTGGCGGTGTCAGAGACACCTGATGCCATTTCCACCCTCACACTTCCCTGTCCCACGTCTCAGCAGGATTAGGGTTGGGGTCCACACAAAGCAGATCTCCACAGTCTGAAAGTTCCCCCCCCCAGGTCCTGGAGCTGATGTGGAGAGGGACCTGGACACCTACGGGGTGTAAAACAGGATGGGAGTGTTCTCCAGACCCTCAGTCCCATCCTCTGCACCGAGGAAATCAGCTCACAGGGGTAATTTGCCCACTGAGGAACTCTGCCCTGACCTGGGTGAGGAACTCCAGGAGATAATCTCTGCACAACAGATCCCCTGGAAAGGAGCCCAGAGCCCTCTGCACAGCAGGAATTCCCCAGGGATGGGAAGGGAAGGGAAGGGCTGCTGAAGCAGATTGTGCTGGGATCCCCATGGCACAGGCAGGGGCTCAGGGAGCAGAGCAGGGAGATGCTCTGAGTGCAGAGGAGTAAAAAGACAATTTATATTGTCAAAAAGTCAACAAATACCCCAAAAATACAACAAGTATCCCACCAGAATGAGCAGGGGAATAGCACTGAAAGTGGCTCACATAAAAAAAGGTAATCTGCTAAAGAGTGGCATTATACAAGCCAGTTAGCACGTAGCATAAAGAGCTTTTAATATTGATTTACTCAATATTTCATGGAATTCACATCTTGCTCAACAGCGGAGAAACGAGAGAGAAAATGCTCCGTTTGGTCGGGTCCTGAAGCCTACAAGCTCAGACAAATAGCAGCATTGTCAGCTTTGGACTGGCTTCATGTTTTAATAAAGACACTTTGGTTTTAGCTCTGCTCCCGAGCACTCTGTGCTGGCTCTGCACGGAGAGGTGACCCGGGCTGGCACCGGGAGCTGCCTGAAGGGACGAGATTCCCAGCCCTGGTCACCTCCAGGACACGGATCCAGAGCCCTGCTTCACACCGACAGCAAGAGGGACGAGATCAAAGCTGCGACAGCATGCTCAGTGCACTGCAGAGAGAGGAGCTGCCCCGGACACGGCACCTTCAAAACCTCAAAACGAGTGAAATCGCAGTGAACTGAGCCCCACTCACCGAACATGTTCCCGATGTGGCCGTTCCTCGTCAGCGGGCGCAGCTCGTTCTTCCCCAGGGCATACTGCTTGTAGTTATCCCAGGCAAACTTCATCATCTGGGAGGGGGAGAGGGAATGGAAGCAGTCAACAGAACTGAGAATCTTCCAGCCTGAGCTCTGGGAATCGCTGGGAGTTTCCCACCCACTGCCAAAGCCACGGTCCATTAATTATAAAATCTTAATTCACGAGGAGTGGGGGCTGCATCCAGAGGTTGGGTGAAGTCTCCAACTCATCATTTCTGGTGAAGAACCTGGCATATCTCACACCAAAACCCCACTTTTCCCCCTTGGCCCTGCAAACCAAGTGGGAATTGTAGAAAGCTGTCTCCACCTCTGAACTTCCAACCTTTTTCAGGCAGCATCAGTATTTCAGAATGGTTGTTAAAATGGGCTGAAATTGTAAGGCTGAAGCTGATCTGTCCCTAAGTACAGGGAGAAACTGGCCTTAAGGACTGCACAGAGGTTTTCATTCTATTAATTAACAGAATACAGTCACAAAGGGCAAATCCATGACATTTTGTTATCTTCTATCAAAACTCCACAGTGCTTTCTTCAGAGAGCTCTGCACATGGCCTGGGTGATTTCTGAGCAACCCCTTCCAACTCAAACAATTCCTTTTGGGATGTTTGAACTGCCCTGCCTGGGCCCAGCACACTGACCTTCCCCTGAGGGCTGCGAGGCAATGCTTGTGCAAGTTCCAACACACACACACACACACATCCCAGCACAGCTTTTTCTGTCCTCCTGTCCCTCTGGCTCCAGCTGGGAGGAAAAATTAAACCTACAAGTGTCCTTTCTTCGTGTGGGAGAGACTGGGACTTGTCAGCTTCTAAGGAGTGCCTTAAATAAAGCTGCCTTTTCTAACCCCCCCGGCCTGGCTCTGAGCAGTTCCACCCCAGCATCGTGCTGACCTGACATCCTTTGATTCAATCCCTGGGCAAAAAGATAACAAAGGGGAAGAAGGGGCTTCAGAGGATCAACCACGCTCTCCACCAAGCTCAACAAAGATGAGAGAAGTCTGAAATGCTTCCCTCAGACCAGACTTTTGAGGGAAAATGACAGTTTAAACCAAATCCTTCCTCCACGGAGCGCTCCCGTCTCGTGTCGGCAGCAGCATTCGCTGCTCTATTTCAGGATCAGAATCTGCAGGTTACTTTGGTCTGAAATTCCTCCTGTCATCTCAGTTCTTGCTCTTCCCTCCAGCTGTGTGTTTCACAAACCCAACATCACAAGCCCCTGGCAGTATCCTCCTTAATTAGCAAAAAGCCACATCCCCAGATTCCCCCCTCCTTTTCAAACATCAAGCTTCCAAAGTAAAGTTTCCTGGAGCTGTTCATATGGAGGAGGATAAACATTTGCTGAACTGATTGATAACATTCAGGCTCCGACACCACCAGGCGATGGAATGCTGGACAAACAAAGTCAATTTGGGGTTTAAAAACTCACTGTGGGATGAATTAGCGGAGAGCTCTGCTCTGAGGGAACTAAATAATGGGGTGGGGGAAGAAACCCTCCACAAAATGCACTCAAATATGTCCCAGTCATATGACCCGGGGTGTTCACTTTATTTTTGCCAAATCTCTGGGGTTTTTTCCCCAGTGGCAGCAGATTCTAAATGGGAAGTTCTCATTCTTCATGAACGTAACAGGGTGAATCTTTGAGGAGCTCTGGCCTCTCTCTGGACAATGCAGAGCGAAGGCTTTTATGTGTCAAGAGCTTGATCCTGAAGCTCCCAGCAGGTAGGACGGTGTTTTCCACACAGACAGCGTTTCCACAGCGAGCAGCAGGGCTCTTGCACCAAAAGGAAACAGCCAGGCACCTCCTGGGCTCATTTCTCTTCTCAGTCAGAGCTGAGGAAGGAGGACCCACCCTTCTGACACACAGGGAGCCTGGACACGCAGAGGATGTGGAAATGATTCTGCTCTGCTCCCTGAACTCCTAATGCTGTAATTCTGAATCAGCCTCATTTTAAGCTGAGTATGAAATTTAAAGTTATTTCCTTCCCTCAACTTCTTTAACCCCTCCGTTGCAGAAGGTCCAGAGCGAACCCGGCCGTCTCTGCCAGGCTGGCACAGATCCCTGAGATCCAGAGTCTGCAGACACCTCCATCCCAGGGAGGCGATGGAAAACTACCCAGGGCTTTCCCTCAGCCTCCAACAGCCACACCTCCTGCAGGGGAAATCTCCTCTTTTCCTGCCTCCTCACGCAAGGAGGGAGGGCCTGAGGCCTGCCAGGCTCCCACAGTGCCCCGCTTCACCCAGGGCTCCCAGTGCTGATGGAGCGAACACGGTCACCCCTCATCTGCCCATGCAGCCGTCCCAGCTGCCCCTCACGCTGCTGCGAGAAGCTCCCCCACCAAAAGATTTCTGTCTCAAACTCTGCCTCTGTGCTCAGTCCTGAGCTGATCCTCAGGGAGACAGGGGATGGATGGCACTGGAAGTGCTGCCTCATCGAGCTGCCAGGTTCCCTTTAGGTGAAGCACACTGCGCTGGCTGCCTTTAAACCCCGGATATTTGGGAGGCAGGATACAGAATGTGGCAGCTTTTCATCTCCCAGCATCCCAGAGCTTTCCTCTCTCCACCGACAGCTCCAAAAAGCAGCAACTGGAAAAGCTGAAGAGCCAAAAAAGCATCTGCACCACTCTGCCCGTTCTGGCTCCCTGCAGCTGCCTCTCCAGTCCCAATTTAGCACCTCAGCTTCCAAACCACTGAAGGGATTCAGCAAGGTCCTAAAAGTGGGGACTCCGCATTCACAGCGGCTTCCTCTGAGCAGAGATCCCAGATTCCAGGCTGGAAGGGAAGGGATGGAGCCGAGAGGCGCAGGAGGGAGGGGAATGTGTGTGGTGAGGTGTTCCAGGCACATTTCTGATGAGACACCAGGATCAGGAGTGAATATTTTATGCCATTCCAGTCCTGGCACATCACAATGCATCAGCGTTAACATTGTGCCACTTTGCATTTGAAAAATGGCACCAGAACCACAAAAATTATGGAAATAGATCCATAATTTTAGATTTTGTTCTCACCAGTGAGCCATCTGCCACCTAATAGATAATTATCTATGTGGCCCTGGTATTCTAATCACTGCAGGTCTCAACTGATTTGTAGCAGAGACTTCCAAATTTATAACTTCATTTGTCAGATTGATCTTTCTTTTCTTTCACCTGCAAGTCACTTGTTACTTTGGAGAGTTTCAGCTGCCCAGCCAGACAATTCTGTATTAAAATCAACTAGAAACAACAAAACTGAAATCTGAAAACCTGCACCATCATTTTCACCATTCAGACCCCTATCTTTTCTCGTGCTTTGCTCCACCCAAACCCAAAAAGGACCTGCCTTTCAAGCCCACCTGTGTTTCTTAGAGGCAGCAGCAGAACAAAAAGCATTTCGAGGATGCTGTGATCCAGGTAATGATGAAACAGGTCTCGGGATGAAAACTTGACCAAGGAAGCATTTTCACTTTGAAGAGATTAGCAAATCTTTAGCACATTTAACAACTAAGCCACTCCAGATCTCTGGGTTTATGGACTTGCAAAAGGCAGAGAGATGAGAGGGGGAAAAAAAAAAGAAGAAAAAGCTCCCCTCCACCATCACTTGCCCTCCTTTTGTTAACAGGGAAGATTTCCAAAAGCAGAGCATTCCCAAACAGCTATTTGATTAGTTTTATCCATCTAGACTGGGATAATTAGTAAATGCTTAAAAGATGAAATCTAAATATACCAACCAATCAGCCCCTTTCAAGCACTTCCAAGGAACATTACACAAAGCCATTATCTTCACAAGATAACCACTTCTGTGGCTCTTTAGCCTCCTTCCTTCAACTCCCCTTCAAATATTTAACTATAAAGTATCAAAGAAACTTCCAGTTTGGGTGAAAAAAAGAAGAAAAGAAAAAAAAAAAAAGAAAGAAAGGAGGTGGGGGGGTTGAGTGTTATTTTAAATATTTCTTTCCCCATTGTATTCCTAACTTGTTTTTTCCCCCACCTCTCTTCCTTTTCCTGCAGCTGGAAGCAGATTATTTGTCCTATCAGTTTCAAAAGTAGGACCTGTTCTGTTCTCTCCCACCTTTAACCTCCTTGCTGCCCCACAGCAGCCCTGTCCCAGTTTGGGTTTTTAAGCTGCAGTAATGCCATTTATCTTCCCCTGCTGTATCAAATATAATTTGCCAGATGACAAGAGGCAGAGAAAAAGAGGAACTGCCAGTCTTGTAGGAAGAAGAAGAAGAAGTCCTCCTGAACACATTGGGATAACTCATTTCTGTTTGGAATAATGGATGCATTTTTCCCTTGTCAGACTTGCATAAACCTGTATAATTCAGGATCTGCAGAAAAGGTAATGAAACAGCATCATGTTTATTTTGTGCTGCTGCCTTTAGTATTATCACACAGAGATACAAATGTCCATGCAAGCAGCAGGGCAGAAGGCTATAAAAAGGCTGGGATTCATCTGAAAACCTTTAATAGGAAGCTGAGCAACTTCTCAGGTTGCTTCTCTGGGCCACTGTCCGCGGTAATGCTTTTATGTAACAGCAAAATGATAACAAAAAGGCTGTGTGCTCACCCCAGTGGATGGAGATGTTCCATTTAGGCAGACACTGATATCCAGAGGCTGCCACTGGCTGGGTTTAAAAGCCTGGAAGTGCAGAGCAGGAGGAGCTGCAGCTCCAGGGACGTTACCAAGCAACTCCCGGAGACGGACACCAACATTGATAATCCATCCTAAAGTAATTACACTTTATAATTAAAGATTACAGTAAATCCAATAGATCCCAACAGGAACTCGAGCAATTTAAAGACACGCTGGCTAACCTGCCTGTTTTCCAGCAGCCATGTTAGCTCCTGCCTGGAATGAAACACTCGGGGAATTGCAGAGCTTTCCATTTAATCGGCCTTCACACGGCTGCCAACCACGAGAGCCTCACCTTGGGATGTGTTAATCCAACACCCCCCCTCTTCTCCCACTTTCAGTCAAACTCATCCCTTTAACTGATGGCAAAGGGGTAAAACCTGAGCCTGTCACTCCCAAGGGAAAGCCAAGAGAGCACAATCCCGACTCCAACTCCAGCTATTTCCTCTGTGCTTTCCACTGGTGACTCCGACACATCCTCTGGGCAACTTCCACTGCCCTGGGCCTCGGCCCCTCCATCGACAGCACAGCCTCAGCCCTTTCCTCTCGGATCACTGGGCAAGGTGGGAATACCCACAGGGTACTGCACACAGAAACATCCAACTCGAATTGAACACAGAAATATCCAGAGAGCACTGGAGAAAGAAATACCCGGGGTGCATTGAGCCTGAGCTCACTTGGTCAGTCAGGGTGCCCAGAGCAGCTGTGGCTGCCCCTGGATGCCTGGAAGTGCCCAAGGCCAGGCTGGACAGGGCTTAGAGCATCCTGGGACAGTGGAAGGTGTCCCTGGAGCACTGGGATCACACCCTTTCCAGGCTGACTGGCCTCCTAGACAGCACAGGGCTGATTCCTGTCACGAAACAGCTCCCTCAAAAGCAGATTTCTGCAAATTCACCCTTTGGAATGACACCCAAAGCTCAGGAAAGCCTCACCTCTTTGACACCTGCCACTGTTCTACTCAAGTTTTCCTTTAACACAAGATAAGGTCTCGTTTTCCACACCTAAAGCAGCAGCCTGGGCACAGAACTCTGCCCCGGGGTCTCCAGCTCTTCCTGGAGGATTCTGACCCAAAACCTCCATCTCTGTCAGCTCCTGCCTGCAAACACATCAGCTGATAGCGGAGATGGCAGATAGAGGCTGGGAATTGCAGCTTTATCTGGGAGTAAATACAACAGAGCAATTCCAGCAGCAGCAGGTGAGTGGGGCTTTGCTTCAGATTTTTCCTGGCAAACTCTTGGCAGCTCCTTCTCAAACCGGCACGGGTGGATTTTTCTGCCATCAGCTGCTATCACAGCTCACCCTCGCTTGCACAACAGCCAAAGGCACCGCTCAGAAAACTGATCTCCATCACTGGAACAACGGGGGACTTCTTTAGGAACTCAGAAGAAATCACCTTCCAGCAAGTTACAATATAAAAAAACATAAGCTTTAAGCTCTCCTCGCTGCTCCCAGCCAGCCAGTCCTGCTGGGTAACGCTGAGCTCTCCAGACCTGCAGAGCCAAGCACTCCCTGCCCGCCACGACCAGGGGAAAAGCAGGTCTGGAAGCCTGACTTGCCCTGGGGGCACAGAAAAAAGCCCAGCACAGAGCAGCCCAAGGTTGTCAGTGTTAGTGGAGAGCACAGAAATAGAACTCAAGAGCCTCCCCGACTCAGTCCCTTCTAGGAAAGCTGAACGGGAGAAAACAGCTCAAACCACAATTAAACTAACACCTAATTAAATTCCTAATGCAACTAGATTTAACGGTGTCAAGAGGGGGAAAAAAAACTAAAACGCTTCTAGGGCTATCTGAGGCATTAAACCCCAGCTGGATCCAGCTGCATCTAAATCAGGAAACATGTCAGCAGGAGCAGTTGATTCTGCAGTTGGCTCTGTAATGAGATGCTGGCCTGCAAGAGGCCGACAATGGTTTGAGAACAAATTTGCAAGTCTAGACCAAAGCACCCGATGATTTAGTGGAGAGATGAGGGGAGCTGCAGCCTCGGCTCCTTCGCTTCCCAGAATCACAGCCGGGGGGAAAATTCTGATAGGAGTAAAAGGAATTTGTGTTCCTGGCCACCCTGACACTTCAGCCTCGCGTTCCCCGCGAGCCCCTGGAGCTGATCAGACTCGGGATATTCCAGAGCACGGCCAGGCTGGCGCTGCACAGCCACATCAGCAATAAACACCATAAATATTCCTTCTGTCCTAAGCTCGTCACCTCCAATGGCCACTCAGGCACTGCTGCCACCAGCTCAGGGGAGCTGGCAGGAAAAGGCAACCCCTGATGTCTGCTCTGCAGCCGGCAGCCCCAGCCAGGGCAGCCGACCCTGTTGTACCAGAGGGATGAGTTCTTCCCTAGATGGACGCTCCCCAGGTCAGCCTGGCATGCTGCAAAAAGGATTGGGGTCAGCGTGGCAGGGCAGGTCCGGCCGGGGCTTGGGTGAGGGAGGCCAAAGCGAAGACGCCGTGGCAGCAAGCTCGGAGAAGCGAAGAGCAGAGCACAGGAAGGACTGGAAACTGAAGAGGTGACACTTCAAGAAAGATGAGCTTGAAACCAAAGGAATAGTTCTGATCGCCCTCGCTGCCAGCACAGAAGGCAGAAGCAGCTCTTTGAGCAACACCTGTAAGCGTGAGGAAATCAGGGAAGAAATGTAAGGTCCTTACAAAAGGGGTTTGGGGTTTTTACACCCCGATGTCCCGGTTCACCTCCCAAGCTGACTCTTGCTGTGCATTAGGAGATGTCTGTCAAAAACAACAACTGCTGAGCTGCTGCCAGGGCTGCAGGCACACAGGACAGCAGCAGGACCAAACAGCCACCAGCACACATTGGTGACACTGCTATTTGCATTTTTTCAAGTTCTTTTCACTCCAGGTTGGGCAGTCTGGCTTTTCTCAGTGACTGCTATTGCATTCCAGCACGCTTTAAGGAAGGAAAGTGGGGGGAAAAAATTACTTCCCTAGTAATGATGCTCCTTCAAATGTCACCTCCGAGTCTCCTCCTGGGTTTTGTGCCTGAAGCACAAACCACGCAGGGAATTCCCCGAGCTCTCAAGATTTTGGGCACTGTCTCATTCCTGTAGGCTGCCTTGAGGGCTCTTCCATTTCAGCTACTTCCCTTCAAGCATGTACAGCACACGGGCCTCGTAAATCCCTAATTACACACAGGCTGCAAATTCTCCTTGAAAGAGCCCAGCGTTCCAGGTGAATGATGGGCAACAGCTGAACAGCCAGGCCAGGATCCATCAGCTCCTCCCCAGAATCCCCCCGTGCTGAATGGGAAGGAGGATGGAAACATGAACACGAAGCAGGATTGTTTTTACAGACCTGCATTATGACAAGGGAAGGCTTTTTCCCTTCCCCTACAGATACCATCTGCACAGGATTCTCATTTCTGGAGAGCCACAGCCCAAGGGGATGCTCAAAAGGAGCTGTAGCCATAAGTAACCCAAAATGCTGCAAGGAGAGGGAAGGAAAGGAAAAGGTGTGGAAACATTTTGCTTCTCTTACTCAAGGAAAAGAAAAAAAGAGAAACAAAGCCTCTAGAACGTGTCGGGCCTGTCTGTTTGACAAGCTGTGGGACGAGTGTCAAACGGATCAATAACGAAAAGAAACAAAAGATAGGAGCCTTCGTACTCGCGAGCCTCGGATGCGGGAGCGCGGCAGGAATCCTCGGTGGGCTCGGAAGAGAGAGACTGAACAGGCTCCAGAGCATCTGTGTGCAAATGTGCCACGGAGCCATCCCGAGGCAGGCCAGCAAAGCCTTCCCTGCCCAGAGCAGGACACCCCGACCGTCACTGTGTGGGGTGGAAATCGGGACGCACCAGAGCTGGGGTCCCGTGGGAGGCTCCGACTGCAGCAGCCCCGGCTGGGCGGCTGAAGAGCTCCCGCTCAGCCAGGGGAACCACAGCACGCTCAGAGATAAAAAGTGAAGATCAGCCTCACAACCACATCTGCAAGAGACAGAAGGAGTCCCTCCCATCCGAAGGGAACAGCCCCGTCCCAGGTTCCCTCAGAGATCAAATCACTCTCCCCATTCCAGTCTGGCTCTGCGGCTCCAAGCCCGGCAGCTGAGCTGCCTCTCCCCCCAGCACCCACAAGGTGTGAATTGCTTCTGACACATGGATGGCTCAGGGGCCCAAAACACAGCAGCAGCAGATGGGAGAACTGAAGGAAGGAAAGAAGGGAAGAAAAAAAAAATGTAAACACGGGCCAAGAGTTATCCTGCACCGCTCCTGTTCTGCACTGTGAGAATGGATTTAGGGAGCAGGAGGAACATCTGTTTGGAAACTGCCTTTGTCTCAGTCCAAATGCTGGAACGGGAAAAAGAGGGAGGCTGAGGACTGCCAGCACACCTCGTGCTTTATCTCACACTTGGATGGCTTAGCAGGAGAGATCTGGGAGGATGAGTTTAGTTTAATGATTTCTTGCTGGTTCACCTGCTCCCCATCTGTCTTTGTAGTCCTTGCTCAGAGGGACAGATTGGAGCACTGCTGTCCTCTCCCTCTTCCAGAGCTCCTCGTGATCAGAACTTCTGAAGAGAGGAACAGAGCAATTCTCAAGTATTAAGTAGTCAGCTGAGATTAGTCCAATAATTTATCACAGGTAATAGCTAATAACAGACACAAGCAACTCACTCAGAGCCTTCCCAGAGCCACATGTCAGAGCTGTCACCTCACAAAAGCGGTACAAGAAATTCTTGGACCACAGTCGCAAATTTATTAGCCAGAGGCTGATAAACCCTTCCAAGAGTGCCAGAGCCCACAATTAATCATACAAACCAGGTTGCAAACAACAGATCTCTGATGAAAATGAGGTTGGTGGAGTGGATGTGAGAACAATGCTAGGATTCAGCTGGCAGGATGGAGGGGCCTGGCTTGCATTGGGCCTGACCTCCCATCCTCAGGGGGACCAAGGCTGGGCCCTGGCACCACTCCAGCGCAGCCATCACACGGCAGTGACTGATGAACTGCTGACAGCATAAAGCAAGGAACGGCACTGAGGGGGTCTGGGTAATAAACTGCAGAAAAGAGCCATAAAGACTCATCCAAATTAGAGGCAGGAGGCACCTCCTTGCTCACAGACTCCACATCAGTGCAGAAACGGCACCCACAGAACTGCTCAGGCCTAAGGGCAAGCCTCCACTTACCAGATCCCACCCCAACATTCAACTCAAAGTTTTATTCAAGCCTTTGAAAGCCAGAAATGAAAGAACCAGACAGAGAACAGAGTTGTCTATGGCTTCATCCTACGCCAGCCAGAGCTGCCTTTCAGAAATCAACCTTTTAAATTATTCTGCTGTGCAGCCACCGATGAGAGTGGGCAGAGCCACAGCCAGCAGTGACAATGTTCTGGTTGTTTGGGATCAGCAACACCCAGAACAAACCTCTGAGAGATAAGAAAATCAAGCACAGCCATGGTGGATCAGCACTGAGGAGCCCTGACATGGTCTTGGTGCTGGAGAACGGCCTTCGGGAAAGCCAAAACAGCACCAGAAGGCAGCCAAGGGTTTGTTTGGGTTCATCAGCACTGAATTCCAACATAAATACGTGTCCTTCCTAGATAACTCCAGAGGAAAACAGGGCTCAGATGGAAGGAGAGCCAGAAATCCCGTTTCCACTGGAAGTATTTTATTTGTATTTTATCCTGCTGGCTAACCCAGGCAGCAGGAGGGTTCCAGGATGGATGAAACACGATTACTTCATAATTATCCTTTGTTACTTCGCAAAGTACACGGTTCTGCACTTCCCTCCCTGCCCAGGGAAATCATGTTAACACAATTAGAGCAAGAGCCCTGCTTTAAACACGGCTGCTCGGACGTTGCTAACACGGCTCCAATCCTCAGCACAGACAGCCTGCAGAGCCATCCTGCTCCACAAATCAGCGGGAGTCCTGTCACCGAGCCCCTCTGAAGGGAAGGGACACTCTCTAGGAGGAGCATTCACTGTATATCATCATCCTGTGCTAGTGCTGCTGGCACGAGGCGCTGCAGGATTTCTCCGTCTCTTGCCTTTAATATTCTTTGCAGCCTTATTCTTGCAACATCTAAGAGAGGAAATCTAACAACAGCTCTAGGGCCACGCAAGGCAAGTGGTGGAGGCCAGATTAGAACTAATGAGCTCCTGGCTCCCACTCAGTCCCAGCCTTCAGAACAATTAGCTCAAATAAACTCAGGAACCGTTTTCTGCTCTGCTGTCGTCTGCCCGTCCTCCCCAGCAACTCCTGAGCTGGAAAACTTCAACTGGGTTTGACAGAGGGGAGAGGTGACAGAGAAACCGAAGTTCAGTGCAAGCTGCCAGCACTGGGAGACCCCCAGAGTGCCCCACGGAGGGGGGGCCAGGGCGAGGTTCCTGCTGTTCCACCGGGGAACAGGCACCGGGAGCAGGATCGGTGCCTGTGGCTCGCACAGCCAAGGGGGACACGGGGCAGGGACGGGTGACACCCGAGGAATCACAAACACAAGGACGGGGAAAGGCCCCAGCTGCGGGACAGCTCTAAGGGGGTTCCAGCACGCAGGGCTCCCGTTCCTAGAAAGCTGCACTCCGTTACCTTTCAGCTCAGGGAAGGAGCCTCAGGAACACACCTCCCCTTTCCAGACCCGCTGCAGATCTCTCCTTTGATTCCAGCACGCAGCAGACACTCACCCACACAGGGGACCCTGCAGCTCTGCTGTCAGGATAAGGAGATGCAAAAGGGAAGCACGGAAGTCACTTTGGTTTAGTGCAGCCTCTTGCTGTTACTCACGCTCCAGTGTCCTCCCAGGGAGTGCTGGAGAGCCCAGGAGGAAGCAGTCTTGCTGCACGTGATCCTGCTGGATTAGGGATTAAGCAGTGTGTGCCCATTTCACAGAGGTGCCCGCTGGCTGCACACGGTGCCACGATGGATCTGCCCTCAGGAACAGAGCACAAAGTGTCCTGCTTTAATTACCAGAGGGTGCTCTGCCCCTTCAGCCAGGGTACAAATGAGTGCCATCCTGCCCCATAAATAGGGGATGTTTATTATCGAGCACAGTCCCCACTGTGCTCTGTCTCCTGCCATGCTCTGGGTCCATCATGCACAAAGCCCTCGCATTATGTGCGGCTCACAGACAGCACTGCCCACGACAGCTCCTCTGGAGCCCTTCCAAAATGTGGTGTCAGATGATGAACTCCAGTGCCAGGGGACCCAGAGTAAAGACAGCAATCACAGCAGTGTGTGCTCCTCGTGCCAAATCCACTCACAGCATCCACTGAAAAGTATTTTTCTGGGGAATGTAAATGTAGTCTCTTCCTTAAGTTTAAAAATCAGAATGCTCCCAGCACCAAGATTTCCTCTTCCCACCACCGGAGTGAATATTCCTTCCTGCCTTCTCCTTCTGATAGCTCCATGTCAGCTTTATATTCAGGTCAGTCTCTCATTCAGTACTCAGGTACATTTCCCTTCCTCCCTCTCAGCCTCCCCATCTAAAATCTGAATTGTTTTCAATACTGGAAAACATATTCAAAAACATCAAAATGATAAACAATCTATACAATAACAGAATCCCAGAGTAAACCAAACGTGATGGAGTCACCTCCTCTGGCAAAGCCTTGCATACAGAACCAAAGGAAAGAACACTTAGCACGAAAATCTTTCTCCCATTAAGGGGCAGATTTAATCATTGATTAAAAGCTAATCGTGAGTCCATAAAAATTTTGGCTGGGAAGGTGGAATCTTAATGCAGGTGACTGCTTTTCAGTAAATATTTGAAGACCTGGACATGCCCAGGCCCCAGACTGATGGCAGAGCAGGGAGGTTACAGCAGGATGTCACTGACAGCTCACAGCCAGGCTCCATCCCCCCGCCCTAAACCTGGCTTCCTATCCAAGGAACTTCAAGGAGCTGATGTGTATTTCCTGAAGTGATTCAGGAAGATGCAGGTCCTTCAGCACAACACATCTGTGGGCATTCTAGAAACTCATCTCCCCACGCCCAGCACTTGCCGTCACTCATCACCCGCACGCCAACAACTCTGCAGCGCTGGAGCCGTGCGCTGGCTGGAAGTGGCAGTTCAGAAACCAGTCTAGCATCAAATTCAGTTGTTGTGGAACAAGTGCTTTCAGTGCTGGATTCGGGGAGAGAAGAGCAAATGTCTGCAAATTGCAGAGCACTCCCAGATTCCACAGTGCCCTCAGCTCGGGAGAGCTCTGAGGTGCCACTGAGGCAAACGGCTCTGCAGCGCTGATCACAGCACGCCAGGCATCTCCTGGGCTCACGCACTCTACCAACAGAACAAATACATTTTTAGTCAATTAACTGTATCCCCTACAGCTGAAACAGGCTCGAGGTCAGCTCTAAATTCTGTTTGCATGAATCCACCGGGGGCTACTGAAGCAGAAAACCCACTGCATGCACCATTTGTGGGATTTACACTACAGTACCCCTTTCACAGGTTCAGTAAATAAATGCATGAGGAGCGTGGAGCAAAGGAAAATTCCAGCAAGGCTGGAGCCAGCCAGTGCTTCAAACTGCAGAGAAATTCTCTCTTGCAGAGGTATTTCTACCCCAGAGAAAGAATTACAGTCTGATCACAGCACAGCTGACTGGTTTGAGATCGTAATTCCCCTCCATCATAGTAAATATTTTACTGAGAACTGGTTTCCTCACCCCCAGCAGCCTGAGCGAGTCTGTTGGAAGTCCTGGGGTGTCCATCTGGCCAGCACAGAGGATCAGACATCTCCCACATGCCTCAGTGAGGAAGATGTGCACGGAGGTGCATTTCCAGCTGGAACTGTGCGTGGTGCTCCTCACGTACCGAAACCACGGGCGGATTACACGACTGGCCCGGAGTGCTGCTCAGCCCCAGATCACAGCAAGAAAAGGCACTTCCTCCAAATGGAAGAGTAAAAAGTTGCACAGTGCAGGCAAAGGGAGAGGTCTGACATCTTTTTCCTGCTGGCTGTGGAAAGGAGAGGGTCAGAAATGACCAATAATGGGATTCACAGCCCGGCTCAGCCTGAGAACTGCTGCGAGCCCTGCTTTTGACAAACTGGTGATCACAGCCCACCCCCGGTGCACCTGTGAGCTCCAGGAGACCACCCACACCCACGCAGGTGTGCCAGAGGCAACCAGCACCGGAGCCCAGACTTTTCCTGGCAGGGGTCAGGGCCGTGGCACAAATTCAGGAAAACCTGCAGCGTTTCCCCAGCTCTGCCCCAAAAATGAGCACTTTTTTCACTGCGGTCACAGCTGTCAAAACCACACAAAGGGAACTCAGCAACCAACACCAAGGGACTTCCTTGGCGCAGAAGCCGAGCTCCCGATAACATTCCTGCTTGTTGGTAATTATCTTCTAGTGATAAACTGTCAAGATATTTGTGTCTGAAAGACTGATCCACCTGCTGATGTGCGGAGTGATGCAGGGTAACTGTGTACACCAGCTGTGGTGGCCTCCTTTCCCCCAGGGGGTGATTTCTGAGAACAAATACACCCTCAGAGCTCTGTTAGAAGAGGACAGGCGACAGCCAGGTGAGGCAGGTGGAGGTGGGAGGAAAAGCCAGGATGAAGAGAACTGCACTGTGAAACAAACAGGCTTCGGTATCACTAATCCAGAGGAAATGAACGCAGGTGTCAGACCCACGGGTACAGTCCCTGCCTGGATTTGACACATTCCCTTATTTAAAAGGGACAGACGACACTGCCAGATTCAGGCGTGAGGCATTCCCACACCTCAGGCAGGGAAACATGCCTTTTGCACCCAAAACAGAAAACAAAAACTAGTAAATCTCTCTGATCATGTTTTTCTCCATGACTGAGCTAGAAGTATTTAATGATGAGCCTTCTGCTCTGGCTGGTTCCAGTGGCTGGCATTAGCAGGGTCGGCATAAAAACACTTTAAAGAGATGCTCTTCCCTCTCTCCCCACTGCTCCCCCACCTCTGAGCTCCACGAGTCCAACGCAGCAGGAGTGCAGCAAGGAGCAGCCTGTTTGGCTCCATCCATCATCAGCAAAACTGTCAGCTCAGCTCCACCAGCGAAATCTTTATTACTGGTTATGATGCAGAAGGCAGGAACCACACGGTCTGATTTCCTCAGATCTGAGGCTGAGTTTGCAGAGGCAGCAGTTGGAGGGGAAATAATTTTGACTTTTCCCTGAGCCAATTTGATCTGGAAATTGTTGAGAGCAAATAAATATGGAATCCCACCGTGGCATTTCTGCAGTCACTCTCCAGCTACAACCACTTCTCTTTCTTTCCTGAGCATCAGTGATTTGTATTTGGCACATGTAAAAGATCAGCTAATCCCCAAAGCCATGCCTGACTGATCAATTACACAACTAACACCTTTTCCAGAGGTCATTTTAAGAGATGAATAATCCCTTCCAAAATTTCCCAACCTGCAGCATGGGGAGATTTGTTATTTGGCTTTCTGCAGCTCTCCTGGAAAGGTCAGAGTGCCCCAGCCCTGGGCTGCTCACAGGAGCACACAGCAGCGTATCCCAGACCATTCTCCAGGTGACCAGCGAGCTTTAGCAGCAAAATCTGTGCAATACAAGTGCTCTCTTTTTTTATTTCTCGAGAAAACAACTGTTAACTGACCCCGGGCTTGTCTTTATGAGGCAGAGGTACCTGCACACATCAGCCCGGCTCTCTGCAGCATTTACTCCTCTTAACAGACTCCCACGTGCCACTTCCACCAGCTGAGCCCCCTCTTTTTCTCTCTGCACCACGAGGAAACAGCACTCAAAGCACACAATGAGCGAGGCAGATCCACTCCAGCCCAGCTCCTCGCTCTGCAAACAGCTCCTCGCGCTCCAAAGGGCTTTCCCAAACAGCAACAAAGTGGGAGAGTCCACGGGGCTCCACACTCTATTTTTCAAGCAGGAAAAGTCTAGCAGGGCTACATGAGCTGACACTTTCCACACAGAACAGCCTCTTCTTTAGCTGAAGCATCAGGCAGCTCAGAGGTGGTGGGAAAGAATGGGCAGCAGCTCGGATTCCTGGCTGGAATTCCTCAGGCTGAAGGGTCCTGTGGAAAGCAGAAAGCTCCAGCTCTCTAGGCTGGGCATCACCTCTGGGTATCTTTGATCATGCACCAGTTTTTCCTCCTGGCCTTCAGCTGGCAGGCAGGGAAAAAAACATCAACAAATCCCATCCACATCCATCCTCCCCACTACAGAGGTGCTGACCTGTGAGAATGGCCTGAGGGAAGGTAAAGAAAATAACAAAACTTTCAGCACAAGGACAGTTTGGGACTCGTTTTAGCAAGTTATGGGACTTAAAGCTCTGGAGGAAGGAGAGAAAAGCCACTTGCAGCTCCTGCACACACCTCAGAACAGCCAGCAAAGCCACCACCTGCCCTGCTGGCATCTCGCATCACGTGAGCAATGTTTGCTAATCCAAAGGCTGTATCACCACTTCTTCCTTGCAATTCTTTTTCTTCCCTCCATCTGCTTCTTTTTACAGAGCATTTGTCTTCCAACCTTCCTGGTTTGTCTTCCTCTTGTCTTTTTGATGAACAAAAAAAAGACACACCTTATCTCTTCCCCAGGCTGCACTACCCTCCCTTGTTCTGCATGTTCAGCCTCGTATCTCAGCACCATATTTGTTTCTCTCTCTCTGAATAAATAGAAGTGTAGGCACTTTTAAGAAATAAGGGCTCTGTTTGAAGAGTAATTAGCTGTCAGCATAAAACTAATATTTATGGATTCTCATCCTTGAAAACTCTAACTCTGCTACCCAGCACTGATTATGGCTGTTAGAAACAGATGGGGCTGAATCCATACAGCTTGAAATAATGCGATATTTAAAAAATAATTAACTCCAAATGAAGGACTGAATGCCACTCGCTTCCCCTAAATTTGATTTTTTCAATTTGATTTGTTTGCACAGAGTGGAAGCTGGGTTATATTCCCGGGTATGTCGTGCTCCCCAGCACACCTTGGAGGTGGGAATCTGCAGAGATCCAGGCATACGTGAGGGCTGGGTGCTGGAATATTCCAAACACCCCGCGGCAGGAAAGGATGGCTCAATCCCACCTGGGATCATAAAGAAACCCGGCACCCCTGGGTGTGTTGTGTCTGGTCGCCTGGCAGAGGAGTTGGAATTTCACCAGCGGTGCAGCCTTTGTTTCAGTGTCGGACAAAGACACCAGGAGGGGAGCTTTAAAAACTGTTTTTCAGATGCAGGTTGGAGAGGACGAAAGCCCTCGGTGTGTTACTCCCTGGCTTGATTCTCTCTTCAACCCGGGGCAGCATCGTCGCTGGATGCCTGCACCTCTGCGAGAGCACAGACCCAGGAAATTTATACTCTGCTTAATTAAATCTGTGCTTTTTACTTATTGGCACCTCTTCCGAGAGCAAAATTCCCTCCAAGTTGGTTATCCATCACGGCAAAGGATCCGACAGCCACAATCGAATCCCACACAAACCTGGTTAACTGGGTCACAGCCTGCTCCGTGATGTCTGTGAGGCTGCCAGGCTTTTATGCACCAGCCGGAGGCACGGGGCCAAACCCCCCTCGCCCCGACACCCCTGGAGCCCCCCCAGCGAGGCTACCCCGGCTCAGCGGGGTCAGGGCCGGGGCAGCTCCCGGCAGTGGGTGACAATTCCAGTGCCAGTCCCACAGGGATCTACAGGGACAGAGCCTCCCGTTCCTCCCCGACTCCTGCGAGGGCACATCCTGTCCCTCCATCCCTGTGGACCAGCCAAGTTCTGTCATCTCCCAGTTTCTGTGCAAAGTCTGACCCCCCCAAGGGATGGAGCCTCTTGCACAACCAGAGACATCTCCCACCAAGTGAGTTTTTCCCCCCCTATAACCCTCTTCCCCTCCTAATAACCAAGCTGACATTTAAATTTCCCTAATTTCAGTCACACCCCACCAGCCGGTGTGTGCTCAGCGACAGGGACACTCCCTTGGAAAGGGACACCCCAATTCCTGCCACCTTCCTTGGGAAAAGGAGGGAGAAGGGGACACGGGCGGCTTGTGTGAGAAATGGGGGCGAGGCTGGGGAAGTGAGGGGTGGGTGAGGAGAGTGGGGGCAACGAGGTGGGGCAGTGACAGCTGATTGAGGGGGGACACAGATGTGACGGCTGAGGTGGACACAGCCCCGAAAACTGAGGGCAAGGGGGCAAGGGCTGACTGAGGAGAGACGGGGCTGTGAGGTGAGGCGAGGTGAAGGCTGACTGAGGGGGGATGCGAGCAC
>VZTI01004866.1:313133-340597 GCA_013397865.1 Struthidea cinerea
CATTGGCTGCTGCCCGCGCCAGGAAAGCCGCGGGCCCCGCCTCCTTGTTTACCACAGTTGCCCGGCTCGGGCTTGGAGAGGGATGGCCGCGCCCCTTTCCTTCGGCCGGGGCTTCCCATTGGCTGCGAGGAACGCCCCGTCCGCTCTGCGATTGGCGGAGGGGGGGCGCCGCTACTTTAAAAAGGGGCTGCGGGCGCGGGGCGGCCCCAGAGGCGCTGAGGGCTCGGCGTGGACGGGGGAGCTGTCGCCACCGTTTCCGAACTTCACGAGCCGTGAGGGCTCTGAGGGACCGATTTACCCACAAATTCTCCCGTGAAAGGCTCCATACCCGGTGCGTGCCACGGCCGTGGGGGCAATGCCTCGCTGCCTGGCACGAGGAGGGGGAGCAGGAGTCTCAGAGATGGGCTGGAGACATCTTGGGAACCCCTTTTCTGGTTTATACGAGCCCTCGTTCCAAGTGCCGTGAAGCACATCTCAATCCCAAATCCTTAAATCCTCACCACGTATCACCAGGTAAATTTGAGTGACCCTGTGAGTTAGTACTGCACCAGAGGGGAAGACAGTGAATCAGAGTTTCTGCTCGTAAATGTTACAAAAAACGCCCTCAAAACCTGCAGAATTAGCAATGAAAGGGGAAAAAAGGGGCATAACCCACATCCGGCGGCATCCGAAACCCCTCAGGAATAACTGGATGGGTGGAGGGGGGCAGGATGAGGCACCCGGGAAAGGGCGAACGCAGCCACCGGAGAACGGCTGTGACTAAACTTGGACGAGCTAAAAGGGAACATTTTGTAGGCTGGAAAGGAGCTGGAGCTGCGAGGAAAGAAATCATCTGCTGTTTGCGTCTGCCTGCGCTCAGTGTGTGCCTCCTGCACAATAACCAGCACGGCGGGGGACAAATACCTGAGCTGATTGCTGGGGCTGCCGGCGGCGTGCTGCGGGGCTCCGCGCTCGCTGAGAATCAGAAGCACGACTAATATTGTCATTTTTCCCGTGAAAAGTGCTTTAAGGGATATAAAGCCGGTGGCATAACAGGATTGCGGAGCTGCCCTTGACCCCAGGCCAGCGCTCATCCTTACTTCCCCCTTCCCCACACCTCCACAACTGCTGCAGGTTTAGTCCAAACAAACCCCAAAAAAACCGTGATGCTTTTACCTCCAGCGGCTGCCCGGCAGACTTTGAAGGCAGCCAGCCTCCGAGGCGGATCTGCCTCTGGATGATTTGGCTTTGGAATCGCTCTTTCCGCCGTCCCCCGTGGTTGGCAGGCCGGGCCCGCTGAGCGTGAGGGAGAGCCGGGCGCCACGGCCCGGGCACGGCGTGCTCTGCTCGGAGCAGCTGCTGGAGCCACCCCGGCACAGCTGCTCTCGCTGCCCGCCCTGCGGCTGCACCCCGAGGGACAGGAGGGAGGGAGGGAGGGATGGGGCTGCTCCGTCTCGGCAGGTTGGCACCGGCGCTGCCGGCGCACGGCAGATGCTCCACAGGCTCCTCGCGGCCCGTGGGAGCAGCTTGGGAAGGAGGGTTTGCTTCTGCTCGGGAGAAGGGGAGAGAACCCTGCGAGCCAGCTGCCAGCTGCATTATGTTGAGCACGGATGGGTTTTGGCAGGGCTTCTACCTCGGGCATCCCCCAGGGACCTGCACCAGCCAGAGACCATCGCTCTGTGGGCTTCCCACATCCCTTCTCCCCACACCTCACCTCAGACTGAACAGAAATAATCCTTCACCTTCCTTAAATCTCCTCTTCCCTGGGGAAGCCTCACACGGCAGGCAGGCTGCATTTTGTCTCATCCTTATTAAAAAAAAAACCCTGAACCAACCAAACAACACCCCACCAAACCAAAGCTCTCTGCTGTTCCAGTGGTGGTGGTCCCTTGATCTTCTTAGGGATGGCCCCAGGATGGGAAAGGTTGGATAGCTCCGCTTCCTAAGAGGATTTGGGGGCATCAAGGAGGATAATAAATAAAAATCGACAGCAGAGAACAAGCCAGAGGGATGATAAAATAGACAGTTCTGAGTAAACCAAAGGGCTATGCCTCGCTCCTCATTCCAGGCAGCGGCGGTGGAAAAGTTGGAGGCTTATCTTTTAATTAGGTTAAATTAGGAAATCTTTTTGTTTTGCTTTGTGTTTAGCATCACATTGTCTTGGAGGTAAAAGCTTGGAAATGGAAGGTTTTCTAGATTAGGTTAAATTAAGATATTATGCTTCTTAAAGAAGACAAAGCATTGTCTTCAAGGTAAATGTTTAATTACATTTTAAAAACAATTTAGTCTCTGCAATAATAAGACAGAGCCCAGCTCTGCCTGTGACTGCAGTTCCAGACGGAAGCCAAATAAATTGAGAAATTGGTGTTGAAGGAGTTAGGAGGCAGAGTGTAATTACTGGGGAAATGGGGGTCCTGCTGCATTATGATTCTTGTTTTTTAGCAGCTCTGGAAGAAATAATTTAGAGAAAATTACTTTTTTTTTTTTTAATGGGTGTAAGAAAAATAGAATTTAATATCCACCTTTCTGTGAGGAAGCAAACTACAGAGTGATAGATGACACTCAGGGCAAAGGAGTTTGGCCCGATTATTGCACTCCAGCCTCCAGACTAGCTTTTAAAGAGCCTCGATGTTTATTCCTCTCTCAGAGCAGAGAATGCTCCTGGTTCTGGCTGCGGGAGCAGCCAGGATGAATCCCAGCGCTGGAATAGCACTCCAGAAACCCTCTCTGGCTCCCGGAATCGCTCCAGACGAGGATTTTTGGGCATCGCAGCCGCGAAAGGATGGAGCAGGCAGATGGGAGAGAGGCTCTGTGGCAGTGGCAGCAGGGGCAGAGCCAACGCAGCCTGGGGATGGGGAGGGGAGGACGGGGAAGGGAAAAAGGGGGAGAGGGGAAAGGAGAAGGCAGAGGAAGGAAGGCAAAGAGAAAAGAAGGAAGGCAAGGAAAGAAAGGAAAGGGAGGGAAAGGAAAAGAAGGAAAGGAAGAAAGAGGGAAAGGAAAGGAAGGGAGGCAAAAAGAAGAATGAACAGGAAAGGAAATCAACCCAACAAGCCAGCCTTGTTCCCCTGTAGCGGAAAGGGATCGTACATCTGAACGCATCCCTGGAACAGGGCAGCCCCAGCATGTAAACCAGACGTCTAAACCCTGCTGATAGCTACTACAAAGCGCAGGCAGTGACAGCAAACCCTGCTGGAGTTGCCAGCCGTGAAAGGGAAGGGATCCTTCCCCTCCCGGGGAACAAGCGCGGGGCTGACAGAACAAGGAGCCGTCTCCCAGCGCGGCGCTGGAACACTTCTGACACTCCCCGGGGCCGCGGAGCCCAATTTGCGGCTCAGCTCTCCGCAGCCCGGTC
This sequence comes from Struthidea cinerea, assembly GCA_013397865.1. Lineage (NCBI taxonomy): Eukaryota > Metazoa > Chordata > Aves > Passeriformes > Corcoracidae > Struthidea > Struthidea cinerea. Next base: position 316,465 of record VZTI01004866.1, read on the forward strand.
TCAGCATCCCGCTGGGAGCGGAGCTCCCGCTGCCGGGACGGACCCCGGCTGTCCCCACCCTTCTCTCCCTCACCTGCGGCCCGGCGGGGAGTGCTTGGGGAAGGACAAAGCTTCCAGGACTGCCGTTCCTCCCCTGCAAGCAGCGCGGGCTGGCGTTATTTAACGTGCCAGCCCCACTGCAGCTGCCCCTGGTTTATCTGCTTGGGAGCAGATAAGGGGAAACCCAGGCGCCGAAACCTGGCTGAGGCATTGTGCAAACAGCCGCCCTAAACTTCTCCGAGCGGGGCTCATCTCCGCTGTGGGCAGAATGAGCAAAACCATCCCTGATGGTCTGTAATGACTCAGGACAGGAGAAATCTGTGTGGTATCGATTATTTTAAGGCTTCAGAAATAGGAGCAGAGGACAGGAGGCTGCGGAGAAGCCTGGGTAATTAAGGAAGCTCGTTATCTGCTCCCTGGAGGTGGATTGCAGGGGTGCTGAGTGCTGCTGCCTCGAGCTACTCAAGGAGCGGGGAGCGAGGGGCAGGACTGCTTGTCAGATTAAACCACGTGCTGGGGGATCACCGGCATTGTTTGGGCAGGAATTACTCTAACTAAACAGCTGAAAGGCTGAACTGTAGTGGTAATCCAACCACAGCAGCGTCACCTGTGCAGGGTGGCTGGAGAACGCAGAGGAGTTCAGCCAACACAGCCTGGGGCACCGACCATGGTGTGGGACAACTGATGGATAAAGTGGGAAAGGAGGGCAGGAGAAGGATAAAGGTGCAGAAAGACGTTCTTTGGAGCAGCCTTTCTCCTCCTCCTTCAAACGATCCCCTCAGCATCCCCTGACCATCCTGTGCTGCCAAGGAGGACGTTCGCAGGCTGGAAATTACAGAAGGGGATAAACTGGAAGCGGGGCTTGCCCCAATTTCATTCAGAGAATTTTAATGAAATAACCTGCAAAAAAGGGGTTCCTCAGCCCCCTCTCTGCCAGTCAGGAGTGAATGGCCAGGGCAGAGAAAGCAGCTGCCTCACCTGAAGCTACAGAAATGCTACAGCCACATCCAGACCTCAGAAAATGGGATAATTAGCCTCAAAAAACTCTGAATTCAGGCGCATCATCACACACTGATCTGCAGGTCTGGCTGCTTTGCTGCTAACTCCACATTCCTACACCCAAGATATTAATTATCTGAGTTAAGAGTCACACTTAGGGATGCACAGAAGCCTTGCTGAGAATTCCGACGGTTCCCTGCAGGCAGGAGGGAGACGTTTGCACAGCGTAAAGCCCATCACCTCAGCCAGACTCGTGTTCTGTCCCAGAAGAGGGGGGAAAAAACCCATTCACATCTGAGATAACAACCTGTTCCGAGCCCCTCACGCCGGAATTGTGTAGGAACGAGCTCTCACAAGAGGAGGAATCTTGCTTAATTATGGTAAAGGTCTACATCTCAGCAATCCTACCTCCTGTGTGCCAGGGAAAATATCAAACATGCTGAAAAACAGTACAAAGGCAGAAACACAACATAAGGTGCATGGAGGAGAGAGCGGGAACATTTTAGTTTATTACTTTCCTGTAGCACCAGGTGACTAATGGAGCAGGCTGCAGCTTTTTTTCCCCTTTTTTTCATTAAAATCAGCATCATCAGAACGTCTGTGTTCCATTTTCCCCTGCTTAAATAAGGAGGGGGCCGGAGGAATGCCATGAGTTTGCTCTTGTGAATGTGGAGCAACAGCCTATTTTAGATGGCTTCAGAAATAAGATCCCAAGTGGGAAAGGTCTAAGAATAATTTTCATCCAAAGACTTCACCTGCCAGGAAATGCAGCTCAGGCAAACCAGACCCGAAGGCAAATCAGGGAGGAACTTGGTAGAAGAGAAACAAACCCAGTTTTGGACAGAGGAATTAAGGAAACCCAACAACCTTCAAGCAAACTTAAATATTTGTTTTGTCTCAAAGAAGCAGCTGGAGTCAGTCCAAAGTGGATTTGGCCCCGATGGCCCCTGGGAAGGAGCCACCTGCTGTCTGTGGCAGGATTCTGTCTGGAGCTGGAAGATCTCCTCTCTTTTTCAGGTAAAATCTGGCTATTCAATGTTTCCTAAGAAGCCTGCAGATCCCTGAACTGTTTGGAAAGAACCCAGGAGGTGACAATGTCCTCGGACATCGGTGGGGACCGAGCAGAGCCCAGAAATGAGCCAGGGGACCCTGTCTGAGAAAACGCAGGAATTTTCCAGCCACAGAAGGAGCCAACCAGAGCAATGCCTTTGGAAACTGCTGGGCTTTGTAGAAGTCATGAAGGACTGGTTTGGTTTTTAAGGAAAATAATCTCCCAAAGGTTGAATTTCAACTTACTTGACGACCGTGTGCACAATCCATCTTCAATCCTGCATCCAGAGACCTCCTCACATCCCAGCAGCCATCCCTGCTCTCCCCCAGTGGGATAATGTCTGCTCTCCTCCAAGGGCTGGGCTCAGTTCACTCCAAGGACGTTGAAACAAATGCATATTTCACAAAAAAAACCCCTTCTTTCATCATATAAATACATTTGCAAGTGGACTTCAAGGCAAGCCGGAAAATAGGGACCAACATCTCCGAATGTTGGGGAGATGAATCCTCCTGTGGGAGCAGGGGAGGAGAAACCTTTCTGCTCATCCCATTCACTGCCCTCAGACCAGAAGGCAAAAAAAAATAAAAGTTCTTTCAGTTCTGCTCTGTGTTTTGGCCAAAGATGAAGCACAGCCATACATTTCCATGCCTCAGAGCTCCTCAGGAACAGCTCCTGCATTGTCCCCTCATCAATGATTGGGATTTCAGCAGGGCTGGGGCAGTTTTCAGCTCTGGTTGGGTCTAAGAGGATCTTTCCCAATGGGGAGAGTTCCAGATGAGGATCAGTGTGTGAATTCTTCTGGACTAATAGATAAGTGCTACAATAATGTAGGACACATTTCCAGCTTGTGGTTAGCAGACCCCTGGGGTTAATTCACTGCTCTGTAGCAATCTGTTAAAAATACTGGGGGAAAAAAAAAACCAATTTCCAATAAACCACGTGGAGAGCTGCACAGAGGACTTTTGTTTTTAGGAGACAAGTCAAAGACTAAACCCCACCAGTCTATGAACATTGCAAAAAACCTTATCAAATCAGCTGTCACAGGTTTGGGGTTTTTTCCACCAGGAGATAACAGCATAAAACCCTTTTGGGTCAGATTAATCAGAACTATTAGACTTAATGGCAAGTGATAACTCCATGAGCCACAGAGCTCCTCTGGCCATTTGTCCGCGGAGAGGATAAGTTACTGCCCGACCCTGCTGACTTTAATTGGATTCTGACTCTGTGCAGGAGAGCCTTGATAAACTCCCTGGGTCAAACCTTCAGCCCCTCTCAATTATTTCCTGTGCTCCTGAAGGGCTGCAGGGACACCCTGAGCTGGCTGCAGAGTCCCTGCCCTGCACGTGGTCACTGGCAGCCTGTGCCATCCCAGGGCCAGCAAACAGATCCGTCCTGGAGGGAAAAGTAAAAACCCCCTTCCCTTGGTGCCGAGCTCTTTTCCCTTTAATGCCTTTGAACTGGGCCGGGAGAAATCAGAGCACCTCAGAGCAACTGAATGGGAGAACATAAATATGTCCATTATAGGGGAAAAAAGAAGCATTTCCAGAGAGCTAAAAGTCCTTTAAAATGGCAATGAAAATCCCAGCTCACAGCAGCGTCCATTGGCCATCCTCAGGCGACTTCTAAGGCTGGGCTGAAATCGTCCCTCAGCTGTGCAGTGGCTCGGGCTGGAGGGTGGAGCAGGTCAGGAGATTTTTCTGTCGAGGTTTATGCACAGAGTGTTTTATTGGCACCTCTCAGGTGCCACCAGCCCGTTTCTGTGGTGATCCAGGTGATCCACGGGGATAAATTCCTGCCGTGTTTTGCACGGATCCCTGGCAGGTGCAGCCCCTCCCCAGGGGCTGTCGAGGCAAGCAGAATTTAAACCTCCTTCAAAGAGGTCAATAATGTGCAGAGAAGGAGGAAAGATAAGGTTAATGGGGCAGATATTCCAATGAAATATATTTCAGTTCCCTGTGGAGAGGAGTCAAAGCTGTTGAAGCGCTTGGCTGTGCATTGCTTTGCCAAATTACAGAGTTAGCCTTTTCTCTCTCCAGCCACTAACCAAACCAGGAAAACAGAGCCCCCGTGGAGCTCAGCCTTCCCAGAGTGGGAGTTCCTGTGCCCAACCATTGGAACCCAGGCTGGGAACAGGAGTTAAGGTTTTAAATGGTCACGGGAAGGCAACAGCTAAAGCCGTAGCAGAAGACAAACCTGCACTTTGCAGATGTGCTGCTGTCACAGGCCTGTTTTGCAGGTTATTTTTTCCCCCTGAAAGGCAGGTTCGTTGCTCTGTTTTAAAAATGAGCTTTTCCCTGGGTGCCCACATCCCCCTGTGAGGCCAAACCCCCTTCAGCTGTGCACTGCACCAGCTCCCTGGCAAACACTGAAATAAGGAGTGGGTTCTCCGCAGCCCAAAATAACTTTTCAGTCACCTTGAGGGTGAAGTTCATCTGTCCCGACCTGCGAAACGGGTCACTCCCAAGCTGGCTGGGATGAATCACTGTCTGCACTATATTTAACCACAGCCTGGGGAGGTCTGCACCGGATTGCTGTCGTTTTGCCAGGCTGATGTCCCGTGTTCCTCATGGCATCCACAAGCAGAACACGTCCTGTGACACAGCCCTCGGATAACTGCACCAGGAGCTTTCCCACTTCTCCCATCACATCCTGCAGAAGTGAGTCAGACCAGCTCGAAATAAAAAACAGGAGACCACAGAGGAGCAGGTGACCCAGATTCTGACAGACCTTCCCCAGTTTAATCTTGATCTACACCACCAGCTGCCGGCTGGATCACGATGCTTTAACCAGCATGAAAAACAAGTCCAGCCTCTCATGTCCCCTAAAAGCAAAGCTCCTGCCTGCCCAGCACTGGCTCTTTTCACACACAACCACATTTGGCCAACCCACTGCCCCCCAAACTCCCATGGACCCATCAAACCTCAACCATAAACGCGGGGGATCAAATCTGGCCCCACTTAAGAAGCAAATCCCCAGCAGAGCAGCTGACTCTGGCAGCCCCATACCACGGCAACAAATCCTCCCCAGAGCCTGTGGCTGTGGGATTTATTTGGTTACTCTGAGAGGTGAGAAGGTGGATTTGGGGAAGCTGTGAGTCGAAGGGCTCCAGCTGTGGAGGGGGAAGCCTGACCTGATGCCGAACAGCTGGGAGGGAGCTGAGCCCGGGCAGTGACGCTCCAGCTGCGTGCCTGGCTCTGCAGGTCAGGGCTGTGGATTTCTGGGTGAGCCATGCTCAACAACCAGTAAATATTCCTGACTCCAGCTGGACCACGGCTGCAGGAAAGCTCTGCCAGAGTCAGCTGGATCATCCTCTGGCTCGTGCACCAGCCACGAAATTACAGGTTCGTGTTACAGGCTCTTCATTAAAAGGTGATTTCACGGGAGCTGTGGAGAGGGTGATTTTCAAACCTGAGCCGGATCTGCCGGTCCAGCAGATTTTTTGCATCATTCTCAACCCTCTTCAACCACCCACCTTCTGTGCTGTGAGTTTTTAACTCCCATGTGAAACCAAGTTGATCTGAAAGTCGCTGACAGAAGATGCACCTGGCTCCTGTCCCTGCCTCTGCTGCTGTCACCCCGACAGCCCCGTGCCCAAAACCTGCAGCCCCCTCCTTTTCCACGGACAGGGAGCCACCGCCACCCTTCCTTACAGACAAACCAAACCACCCGAAGAATTCTGACACATTTTCCCGGTTTCTAACGTTTCCCTTCGGGCTGGGTGAGCCACAGCCACTTCTCTGCACGTCAGCTGGTGTTGTACAGAGGTTAAGCGATCAGGAATATGTAGTATTTTTAAAGGCTGCCTCTTTCCCCTGTGATTTGCACGTTGTCTGCAGATATCTGCAGGATGCAATGACCTGGGAGTGTTCCACGGGGCAGGAGGGATCAAAGGACATTGAAGGCAAATCCCTGCTGCTCCTGGCCACGGTGAGATCTGGCTGGGCTCAGGACCCTGTTCCTACACACGAGGACATTGATTAAAGCTTTGTTCTTACCCTGAGCTGTCCAAGGGAGGCTGCAAACATGGCTCACTGTCATCATTTCACTTACAATAACACATGAGCTCGGAGGAAGGCTCTCAGCTGCAGCTTTTTATATCTAAACTCTTCCTGGCTGAGCAATCTCAACCTACTATTGATCCACATGACGCATTTGATTCCTATAATTGAGATTGGAATTTAAAAAAAAAAAAAAAAGCCTTTCTATTTCTTCCAGCGAGTTTGTTTCTCACGTTTGACAGCTCAGTGCGTGCACCACTCGGGCTTTTGCCGTGATTAAAGTGAAGGAATTTGGTTAAGGCTGGAAAGATGTAACTGCCTCAGCCCAAAAGTCACGGATGGTGGGAGCAAAACACCTGGGTGTTCTCTCACCCCTCGCCTTTGAAATGTCGAGCAGAAGTTGTTTTCTAGGGGATCATGGGATGGTTTGGGTGGGAAGGGACCTCAAAGTTCATCCCATTCCATCCCTGCCATGGGCAGGGACACCTTCCACTGTCCCAGGGTGCTCCAGCCTGGCCTTGGGCACTGCCAGGGATCCAGGGGCAGCCACAGCTGCTCTGGGCACCTGTGCCAGGGCCTGCCCACCCTCACAGGGAAGGATTTCTCCCTAATATTTAATCCAATCCTGCTTTCTTTGAGTTTTCACCCATTCCCCTTTGTCCTGTCAAGTAGAAAGAATAAAACAGAAATAACCCCATGGCCAGCTGGGAATCAAACAAGCACAGTTCTGATGCTGCAGGCTCAGTGATCTTCCCCTGCTGCCTCCCCCCGTCCAAGAGAATTTCCAGCAGCCGAACCGCACAGAAATTCTCCAGTTTCACACGGAATAACCACTGACTCAGAGGAGAAAGTCTCTGATTCCCGAGCAAGCCTGGAGCCCCCCTCTCTGGGTAGCAAATTGAGCTGGCACTTACTCACTTTAGATCTTTCTGTAGGTATTGCATTGATGGAGAAAGCGCTGTGTATTCGCTTGTTTATTTGCAAAAAAAGGTTAAAAAAAAATTCTATTAAAATCCTGCACCTCTGGGACTGCCTTTGAAAGGCGTGTGATGTGACTCCAGGAGAGAAGTGATCAGCCTGCAATAATTTAGATGTTCCTGTTGCTATGGATACTTTCTTTAAGTGAAGCATACCATTATAATTTAAATTTCCAGTAACTCACAAAAAAAAAAAAAAAAAAAAAAGACAGCACATTAAAAGTAATAAAGGGTGCCAGAGACGCAACTGTTTTATTCCTTGCTGTCAGTTTTACCCGTGCTGTGACAGCGCTGGAGAAGTGATAAAATTGCCACGTCTGAGCAGATTTAGTGCTTTTACACGTTTTATTCCATTAATTAGACCTGGAGTTCGTGGCTGGGATCGACGCAGTGGCCGAGCAACGGGCTGGGAGCTGGGATGTGACACTGGGAGCTGGGATGTCGCACTGGGAGCTGGGATGTGACACTGGGAGCTGGGATGTCGCACTGGGAGCTGGGATGTGACACTGGGAGCTGGGATGTCGCACTGGGAGCTGGGATGTGACACTGGGAGCTGGGATGTCGCACTGGGAGCTGGGATGTGACACTGGGAGCTGGGATGTCGCACTGGGAGCTGGGATGTGACACTGGGAGCTGGGATGTCGCACTGGGAGCTGGGATGTGACACTGGGAGCTGGGATGTCGCACTGGGAGCTGGGATGTGACACTGGGAGCTGGGATGTCGCACTGGGAGCTGGGATGTGACACTGGGAGCTGGGATGTCGCACTGGGAGCTGGGATGTGACACTGGGAGCTGGGATGTCGCACTGGGAGCTGGCGGGGAGGAGGGCTCGCAGCTGGAACGAGCCCTGACGAGCAGCGGGTTCGGGGTTTGTTGCAGCAGCATCGGCGCAGGCAGATGGAAACACAAAGGTACAAGGCAAATCACTCCCTGCAAAGTATCATCAGCCAGGCTTTTAAGCACAAAACTTTGCCTGGAGTGGTGTTGCCATCCGTGGGATTGGAGCAGCTGAGACAGAACCTGCCGCTGTGGCGGGCAGGGAGCGTCGGGAAAAGCCTGGCGTGGAGGCTGGAGTGTTTGCTGGGGAAGGGATTGCTGATGGTGAGGGCTGGAAAGGTGGAAAAAAACCAAACCCTTGGAGGCAGAAAGTGAGAGATGTGGAGTTTGCAGTGTCTGGTTTGAAGGGAGAGGAAGGAAAATCCCCCCCGTGCCCAGAGAGACGGCGGCGGTGGCTCCGAAACAGAAACTGCGATGGCCAAAGCTTGGGACAAACGAGGTGCTTGGGGAATATTTTGGTGTCTCAATAGGGTTTTTCTCACCTGCTGTCTCAGCACCAAGCGGGTGCCAGGGAGGAGCGGGGATGTCAATGACCCGACATCCCTCCTTCTTGTACAGCCTCGGGGCCAGGGGCCGGCTGGGGACGGCTGCTTTTAGCAGGGAGGAAAAATAACAACGAGCCCCCAGAGCCCCCGGCGCTGCCTCCCGTCCCTCCCCTGGGCACTGAGGAGAGAGAGGTGCTGAGGAAATGAATTAATGCAATATTAAGGCTCCCTCTGCCACGAGCAGGATCTGCTCACTGCTGATAAATTGCTCACAGTCAGAGCTGACTGGCTGCTAGAACGGCTCCAGGTTACTCCATCTGCTCCTGGAGCTGCTCCTGGGGGTTCCAGGGTCCCCCCCCGTGCTCTGGAAGGGGAAAACCTCTGGATGCTCCCAAGCCCACGCTGCACCTTGGCTCCAGGTGTCTGGCAGGACGTGGGCATCGCTGACCCCGAGTTGCCACTGACCTGAGGGATCGAGGCCACGGTTCTCAGGGAATCGCAGAATCATGGAATATCCTGAGCTGGGAGGGAGCCACCAGGATCATCCAGTCCAGCTCCTGGCCCTGCAGAGACACCCCAACAATGCCAGCCTGTCCCTGGCAGCGCCGTCCTGCAGCTCCGGCAGCCTCGGCCGTGCCCATTCCCTGGGCAGAACGACACGGCTGATCAGCAGGATTTACTCTGGAGGGGGCACAGAGAAGTTGAATCCTCGACCATTTTACGGATCTTTGGCACTGAAATTACAGCTCTGTCAGGAGCTGCGCCAGCCCCTCCACAGCCCGTGACGAGGCAGGGTGACAGCCCAGAGTGTCGCAGCACTGCCACCTCTGTGCTGCTGCTGTGGCTGCTCCGGGGCACCAAAATCACCCCGTGGCCCCCCTGGAGAAATGTGGGGCTGGGGGAGCAGAGGCAGCAGCCCCCAGCCCGCTTTTCACGGCACAGCCACCCCCCAGCAGTGAACCCCTGGCTGGAGGAGGGAATGGATGCTGAAAGTTCCTGAACTGGCAGTTAAAAAAAGGTCACATCAGAACCGAGGGATCAATTTGTTCCTCAGCAGGGCCATCCGTTATGCATGAGGGCTCAGCGCTCATAATCTGGGACAGCTCACCCTGGAACAGGCGGTTTCAGCTGAAAAACGAACTTTGAGTGGGTTTATTTCTGTTAGCGCCGCGGGAGGGAGGGGCGGTGGCTCTGCAGAGCCCCCCCTGCTCTGCCCACAGCCCTGCTGGGACCCGGAGGGACGGGGGGGCACACGCGGGTTCCATCTGCCAGCACCCCAAAGGGACCCTCCAGGTGCTCCCCAGCCGAGGTGTGGGCAGCTGGGAGCTGCAGGGGGCTGAGCACGCAGGGCTGCGCGGGGCTCCTTACCTGACAGGCAGCTGCCCCCCGAGGGAAGCGCTTTGTGACTCAGGAGCTCCGCCAGCGAGGAGGTTTGGGGTTTGATGCTCCTCTTGGCGCGCAGATGAGCCTGAGAAGCACCGACCTCCCTCTTCTCCCCCTCCTCACACCCTCACCTGGAGGCCAAAGCGGCCGCACAGGGACGGGTGCTGCTCCCTCCGTGCACCCCACGGCGCCGCATCCAGCCCCACGGCAGTCCCTGGGAGCAGAGCAGGCTCAGTGTCCAGCCGCAGCTCTCTCCCCACTCGGATGGCTCGGGAATCACCTCCCCAGGACGCTCCTGATCACATCCTGCCATGCAGAACTCTACCAGAGACACAAAAGCTGCCTCACGTTAAAGGGACCACGGTGAAAATAAAATGAAGTCACCCAGCACAGAGGCTCCAAAAAACGGCAGAGTTTTTATTCCCCTCAGTACAGAATATTCTTTACTGCGTCAGGTTTTCTTAAAAAAAAAAAAACACTCTAGACACACAAGGGTAGTGTTGTGCATTTCAGGATCTGCTGCTGGAGTCTCTAGGAAAGGAGAAAGGTCAGAGAAAGCCTCACGCTCCATCCCACAGCTTCCCGGGGAGATCAGAGCTCCCCGGGGTCGGGCCCAGGGGCCGGCCACGGCACTGCTGGGCTGCTGCAGCGGGTCCCTGTCCCTGCCCTGTGCCCGCAGCACGGCTCCGCTGGTCCCCCCCGTCCCACGAGGCTGCTGCTGCACACGGGATCACGGCAGCCACGGGCGCAGCCGTTCCGGGATGGGGAACTGCGCTGAACACCCCTGTGCAGGAAACCCAGAGCACAGCTTCCATCAGAGCCCCGGTGAGCCAGCTCCACGAGTCCTCCACACCTTCTCACACTCACACTTGGGGGGGAAGAAAATATCTCAAATCTAAGCCAGAGTCACTCAGCCGCTTCCTAATGAATTCTTACAGCTGACAGAGAGGGTTTTTTTTCCCTTCCTGCCAGCAGTTTTAGGGGAGTTCTAAAGAGCTATCTGGGGAATGAATTAGTGCTTCAAACCCAAGTTACAAATCTATAAAACAGATTAGTACACTTCACGTAAGGCCACAAACACTGCGAGATGTCAGCGAGACTGTTTAGGATCATTAAACTTAATCTTTTAATTAGCATAAACTTTATACCTGCATTGCTGATTTTCAGTTCCAGGGGTAGATGGAGCTTCCTGAGCCCCCCTGGGAGCTGTGGCTGTCAGGGAGAAGGGGTGGGAGCACCACTGGGAGGGGCACCTCTTGTTAATTGGACAGCCAGGTACTGCTCCTGCCTGATCCAACTCCACACGACGAGCAACAACCGCGTGGCTTTGAGGCAGGAACAAGTCCTGGGCAGGCAAACCCACAGGGCCAAGCTGGGAACACGGATCTGTGGTGCTGCTGGGCCTCAAATCCTTCCAACAAATCCTCCTTCCCTGGCAGTTTTGCTTTTAAAGCCAACGGTGCGACGGAGCTTTAGGATCTCGAGTCGGTCAGAGGTGAGGGGTCAGCTTTGAGCCAGAGCTGCAGCATTGCCAGGGTGGGTTCTTTTTGGGTAAATAGCTTCTGAGGAGAAGTTCCAGGCACCGCTTACCTTGACAATTCGGACCATCGCTTTCAGTTCGAGTTTTAAAGTGCAAAACTTGGTAGAGTCTTTGGGTTAAAAAGCGTCGATTCCCACAGGGAGAGCCGGGAGCCGCGGGGTGACTGACGGCCGTGAGAGTGCCACAGACACCCACACAAAAGCTCCAGCTCTGCTCCCTCTCTGATTTCACACTGCCAGCAGCTGCTGCAAACCCCCTCCCTGGCCAGGCAGGTGATGTGCTGTTCCCGAATCCGTGGATTAGCAACACTTGGAGCCGCGTTTGCCTCCGCAGCCCTTGGCTGGGGGCTGCTCGCAGAGGGGCTCTGGTGGTGCCCAGGCTGTTTGCAGGCAGGGACAGGCACTGCTGCAGATGCTCTCCACACCTCCCAGAACACCTGTAAACCGGGAATAAATACGTCCAAGAGCATCTCGTGGTTTAGATAAAAGCAAGGTACAAAAATCCGCGTTAGGTTTCTGAAGCTTTGGTCTAAACTGGGCTGTGACATCCCCCGAGCTGCTGGAGAGCCCTGGGAAGGTTCCCTGGCTACAGCACCCGGAACAGCACGATCCAGGCCACAGGCTCCGAGTGGTTTTCCTCTCTCGGATGCCTCCGCCCTCAGAACATGAACAGATCGTCCTTCTCTGCCGTGCCGGGGTCGATTTTGTTCCAGTCTACGGGGGACAGAGTCTCTGCACTCTGGATGTCCTGAGCCGTCAGCCCCGTGTCCAGCACCTGCGGGTTCGTCCTCGACTGGGCCAGTCTGAGGGGGCACAAAAACACAGAGTCAGACACAGACCCGGGTGGTTTCACGCCCGCTGCTCCCCCAGCGCCGCAGCTCCGCCTTTCAACACCCTCCAGGGAGGGGGGAGCTGGCACCGAACATTCGCAGCACTCCCCAGTCTGCTGCAGCTTCGCTGCTGCCTTCTCTCAACAATTCCCCTGCAGGCATCCCGGGAATTTGCAGGCTGGACATCCCCCCGATTACTGGCCTGGCAGAGCAGCGTTCTCCTCCCCAGAGGAGCAGCCTCGGAGCAGTGACTCAGCTCTGCCCCGGCAGCAGCTCCCTGGCTCAGGACTCCGAGGGCTCAGCTGATGTTTCACAGCCCCAGCAGCCCAGACGTTTCACAGAACCTAAGGAGCCCCAGTTTGTTGTTGTGTGATTTAAATCCCCCCCCCCGGTGAAAATACTGCGGGGCTGGGGCTTAACTCAGACATTCGGGGTTTCATCCAGGGGAGGCACAACGTCCCAAAAAGCCTGAGATGAAGCCCCGATTTTTAATAAAGGAGAAAAATGCGCAGCGGTGATGAAGCAGCAGGAGTGGTTCCGGGAGCGCCGGAGGATGAGCAGCCCGAACTCTGAGTCACCAGAGGGCCGAGGGTGATGTGACAGCTCAGCATCCAGCAATGCAGAACAAACCCCAAAAACAACCACATCTGCTGCAGCCAGTGGGGCGAGGAGAACAGGGAGACCAGGACATAAATCAGCCCCGTTATCAGCCGCAGCCTGGGACGAGGCTGCCGGGGAAGGGGAAGCTGTAAATCATCCCTGAGAGCCAAACAAGACCCCAAGGGCTGAGCAGGAACTGCTGCAAACCCTTCTCCTGCCTCACTCCCTCCTCCAGCACCTGCCAGCCCGAGGGGGAGGAAGAGGAGGAGGAAGAGGAGGAGGAAGAGGAGGATGGGACCCACATAAACTCCACCAACCCCACAGGACAGGCAGGAAAACCCACCCGAAAGGAAACGGGTTTGTTTGGCTCTGCTGGATGGCTCAGCAGGCACGGGCAGGGAAGCCTTTAATTTGGAATTAAAAAGAGGAATAAACCCCACGGACTGAGGGCCACGCACCCTGAATTCGTGGGCTGAGGAAGAGCAAAACCCCCAGTGCCAGAAGCTGGGACCAGCAGCCTGGAAAAGCCTCGGCGAGTGGGAGCAGACACACCAACTGCTCGGGGAATTAAATTCCCTATCACACACAGCCTCTCTCCATCCTTAAAAGGTTGTCAAAATATTTGGCTTATCAGGCAGCCTTAAAGCCTATCTTTCAATTACCAGCTGAGGCACTGATGGAGCAGCTGCCTAGGTCAGATCACGGCCCTGATTAGATTAAGGAGCATTATTAAAAGCCAGTCCCCAGTCAAGTCTCTGGGGCTGCTCCCCGGTGCTGAACTCGTGAAGGGAGTGATGAGAATTACCTTGAAAACGCCTCGTCGAGCCCATCATCCATTTCCTTTGTTAAGAGATAAAAAGAGAGACAAGTAGTTGCTAAGAGAACTGCACAAAAGTGTATTTAGAGACCTGGCTCTGCGCTCGAGCGCGGCAGACAAAAAATATCTGCGTCTGTTGGCTCCCGAGTGCCTCAGTCACCTCCTCTGCAATCTGCCTCCTCTCCCCTGCCCGAGCTCCAGGGGAAAAGGTGAACTCCGGGTGGTCCCGGGGCTCGGTCCTCTCCCTCCATCCCCAAACAGGCCGATCCCGCCCCCAGATCCATCCCAGGAGCGGGGCACAGGGATTAACCCACCCCTCGCTCAGGGATTAACCCACCCCTCGCTCTCCCGCTCCGCACGAGGAGGGAGCTGGGCAGAGCTCCAGGAGTCCCTCGGGGCTTTTCTGGATCAGGATCGCGGAGAGCAGCTCTGCACTGGCACAGGGAGGACTAACAGCAGCCCCGGGAGCCTTTATCTCTGCTCTGCTGCCAGGGTTTCCCGGGAAAGCGCTGCTGGGGAGGAAGGTTTTCCCTGCTCCGTGCGAGGACAGACCGGGCTGCTCCCCAAATCCTGTCAGGCACTTCCAGACTTAATGTAATTAATAAGTGAAGTATGAAAACTCCGTAAGCAGGCAGGGATTGGAGGCTGCTGATAAGCCTCCAGGATTTGATCTGGGCTTAGAGCTGATCTGCAGGTTTAACCTGGAAAGCCTCAGGCCCGCCAGGCTCGAGGAACGGGCTCCAGGCAAAGGCATTTCTGCTGCAATTCCCCAAAATCCAGCAGGCAGGGGGGCTGTGGTGGGGATGAGACCCCAGGTCAAGTGGGGCTTCAAGGCTCAGCCCCAGCCTGGCTGGGGATCAGAGAATCCCAGAGTGGTTTGGGTGGGAAGGGACCTTAAATCCCATCCCATTCCCACCCCTGCCATGGGCAGGGACACCTCCTGCTATCCCAGTTTGCTCCAGCCTGGCCCTGGACACTGCCAGGGATCCAGGGGCAGCCACAGCTGCTCTGGGCACCCTGTGCCAGGGCCTCCCCACCCTCCCAGGGAGGAATTCCTTCCCAATATCCCATCCATCCCTGCCCTCATCCAGTCTGAAGGGGACGATGGAGCCCTGGGGCACGGAGAGGCTCCCTGATGGATGCACACCCAGGGCTGCCCCATCACTTTTCGATCAGAGATCCATAAAACAATTAAAGCCAGAGGACTGAGGGCATTTCCAAGAAGCCATCCAAGCTGCCACAGCCAAGAACAGGAGCAGGGAGAAGTCAGAGTAATAATGAACATAAACATAACCCGGTGTTAGCGAGCAGTAAACAAAAGCCATCAGTGTAGTGACTGCTGCCCCTGCACAGAGCAGTGGGGTGGTCTCTCAGTTAAGGGACAAACCACTGAGAAAAGCTGCTCCAGAGCAGGGAATACCCAGTTAGGGGTCAGCAGCGCTTCTCCAGGCCTCAGCTGTCCTGCTCATTTATCCCCCAAGCCTAAAAGGGGCAGCAGGCATTGAACACTCATCGATCACTCCCAACCGGGGGCATCTCTGGAACGCTCCCAGAGCAGCTCAGCCACCCCACAGCTCCGGGCTGATCCCTGGAAAAGCCCCGGGATGGGAGCTGGAGCACTCCTGGCTGTCCCTTACCCACACCACGTTGTTGTTGACCGAGGGGCTGGGCCCGAAGCCGCTGTTGTCCAGCTGGGGGGACTCTGTGCTGCTGCCCAGGGGGGATCTGGCAGGGTCCTCAAAGTCCAGCAAGTTCCCCGTGGCTGCTGCTGTGGGCAGAGCAGAGAGGGAATGAGGGGAGAGGAGCAGAGACGCAGCCAAACACTTCCCCTCAAGAGTGGAACCAGAGGGCTGCACCGAATTCCTTCAGGATGGCCCCGAATCTGAGCACTGAGGAGCTGCACCCACCCCGGTGGGGCTGTGGTTCGTCCAGGATGTCCGGGTCAGGCACCTGAGGAGCTCCCAGCGGGGCTGCAGGGGAGGCTCCTGGCTGCCCGCTGGTGTTCAGGACGAGCCCCAGGCCGTCCCATTCCAGGTGGGAACAGCCCCGGGCGTCATCCTCAGCTCAGCCCACACCACTTTACAAAGCTGCCCCAGTGTTTTGTAGGACTGAGGGCAAATCCTGCCCTGGGGGAAGTTTAAACCTCAGGAAGCCTCAAACCCTCCCCACCCTGCACTGGGGTGGATGCAGGAGCGTCCCAGCTCTGGAGCATCCCCCAGGGCGAGGCTGGAGCCCATTCCTACATCCACAGCAGCCCCAGGCGGGATTATCCCGATGTGCCACCCTTTGGGAGAGATTCCTCCAGTGCTGAGCCTTCCCAGGAAGAAGCAGGACGTGCCAGCCTGGAAGCAAGCCCAGTTCAATGCTATTTTTCTCCATGCCAAATCTTCTTATCCCCGTGGCCAGCTCGGAGGAGGGATTAGCCTTCTGTCCCACTTCTCCCGGCCCTGCCCTTCGGGCCAGGCCCTGAATCGTGGGGGGATTTATGATCTAAATGTTCCATTTCACACACCTCCCCTTCCTCAGGGGCACCCGGATGTCCACACTCCCTCAGGTGAGTGTCTGGGGTCTGACAGAACCCCAAAGCCGAGCTCGGGGTGCGCAGATCCAGGCTGAGCTCATAAGGACACTGCAGCCAGTTTGCCTGGGGCAGCAGCGAACAGATTTGGGGTGGCAGCAGGGGATGTTTACGGGGCAGAAGGAAGCACTCAGCTGCCAGCCAAGAACCCTGAAGTGCTGCTTCTCCTGGCCTTCAGAGCCCTCCCAGGAGCTTGCCCTGCTCAGGAAAAATCCTTCAGGCTGTTCCCTGCCCTGTTCACAGGAATCCCCATCCCTCAGGCTGTTCCCTACCCTGTTCACAGGAATCCCCATCCCTCAGGCTGTTCCCTGCCCTGTTCACAGGAATCCCCATCCCTCAGGCTGTCCCCATCCCCAGAGCACAGCCCTGCTGTGGTGGCTCACGTGTGGCAGGACGGGCAGGAGCTCCTGAGCCGGGGCTGCTCGTCCCCTCTGCTTCCAGGATGGACCTTTCCCGCTTCTCCTTCTCTGCAAAAGGAGGAAACCCCATCACTGCCTGCCAGCTTTTCGGGAGGAGGGGCGGGGGCAGCTCGGCCCGGCCACCTCTGGGTGCTTTTATCATCTCGTGGAAGATGAAAGCAAAAACCCCAGCAGCGCTGGGGCTCTGAGGCACTTCAGCAGGAAAGCAGCACAGCCAAAAGCTGGCTGGGTTTACAGGAACCTGGAAATCTGGGAGGCGAGGGGAAAAGGCCCTTGAAAGCTGGAAAAACCCCAAAGCCACCCCCCGAACTTCCACGTGAAGAGGGGATAACGCTCACCTTCCTTCGCTGCCTGCCAGAACTCGAAGGCGATTTTGAAGGCCTGAGCCACGGTGAGGGTGACAGCCTGAGCCTGCGGGGCACAGGGAGGCAGGACATTAGTGGGGCTGCTGGGGACCGCGATCACAGCGGGGTTTGGCTTTGCAGGGTGGCTTTAACCTGGATCTGAGCGGCCCCTGCTCCCGGCAGGCTGGGGGAGCCATCAAACATTGATGGGAGCAGGGGCTCGCTCGGTGTAGGACACGCAGCTCGTCGTAGACACGTCCCCAGGCGCTGGGGAAGGAGGGGGAGGCAGGGACAGGGATGTCACAGGGATGTCACAGGGATGTCACAGGGCTGTCACAGCCATGCAGCTGATGGATGGGGAGGAGCAGCTGCTCCTGAGCGGGCTCTCCCTGCTCCCCACCCCTCAGCGTGACCCAAACCCAGCCCCGGGCCCGTCCCGCAGCTCCCCGAGGCTCCCACCCGCCGCAGCTGCCGTGGAGAACACCCAGAACCGCCAGCATCTCCCAGGGATCAGCCCCTGGCAGGGAGAGCTCGGGAGGGACACCCCAGCACGGCCAGGGGCTCCAGGGTGCTCCAAGCGTGGGTCTGTCCCGTGCCAGCCTGGCCGTGGCAGGAGCAGGGACACCCTGCCCGAGCTGCAGCAGCACCAAAGCCACTCCAGCTGCTGCGGGTGCATCCACAGGGACAGAAATGCCACTTCCACGAGGAGCAGGCAGCGCTCAGGAGCAGCTCCAGCACCGGCAGGGAACGCTCCCAACGCTGCCGGAGCCGCCGGGCTGAGTTTGTTTTACCAAGCTGAGAATTAAACAAACCCAGAGCCGGGGTGCAGCCCGCACCCCTGGCAGCTCCCGGGGGGGACATCAGGGGGCACACACAGGGTACAGCCAAAAAAACCCAGAAAAAAACCCCAAAACCCAGGCGAGGGGGGCGAGGAGACCCCCAAGGCCATCAGTGCCAATTAAGGCTGGGAAGCAGCAGAGCTCATTTGAATGTCGGAGCTATTTACATCCTTGATGGAAGTGCAAATGCTTTATGGCAAAAAAACCCTTAAATATGGTAATTAAGTATGAAACTCCTCACAGCTGTTTACAATTTAAGCTGTCACATCTGAATCAAGTTTAATAGACCCAGCCACCGTTGAGAATTACCCAGGAACTAAAAATATGGACTAATTATATGCCAGTGACTGGGAGCTGTGGTGCATCCAGGGGACCCTGCCCTGGGGAGGGCTGGCTCCCAGGCTGGGAGCAGGGATCACCTCACCAGCAGGACCTTCCTGTGTTTTACAGACCAGGAAAAAGGAAATTATTCCTAGCTTTTTGCCGCAAAAGGCTTTGGAGAACTTTATTTGGAGGGGGACGCGCTGAGCTGATGTAGCACTGAGATAATTCTTTTAGCAGCAGGAAGATTTAAATTTTAATTTGCAGAGCGAGGCTTATCTTGGCCGTGCAAGGACGGGAGCACATGCCGTGGAAAGGAGAGACAACTTGTAGCTCCCATTATTCTCTCCAAGGAAGAAAAACGAGCTGGGAGAGGCACAGAATATTAACAGAGCCGTGGTGGCCGAGCTCCAGGCATGGGGATGCTGCTGAGGACCACGCGGGGATGCACAGGGCATCCAGAGGGGATTTGGGACATCCCATTCCCCACCAGGGCCCTGCAAGAGGCACCAGGGGAAGGATTTCTGGGGCAGAGGGGTCTGACCTGCCCTTCCTCGCCCCTAAAGCCCCTTCCTGGCACGGGGAGGGGGCTCTGCCCCAGCTCTGGCTCCACCAGAGATCCCCCAGGGCTCTCCTTGCCCCACTCCTGTCTCTTTTCACCAGGCCCCTGCCCATCCTGGAGCGCTGAACCAGCAGGAGGAAATCCCAGGAGGGCTCAAAGCAAGAGCCAGACTCTTCCCACACCCAGGTCTCGGCACGCAGTGGGGTCTCCCGCGGGGAGGACACGGCCCCAGCTACAAAGATGCCACTAAAACTTATCCACGGAGCCTCCAGGGCAGGGCAGGGCCGGGAGCCAGGGCAGGGAGCCCGGAGCTGCTGGCTGGGTGCCCCCAGCGGGCTCCCCTGGGCACCTCCTGCCAAAGCCTCTCTGCCCGCCGGGCTCGGCAGCTCCAGCAGCACAGGGAGGGGGATGTGGGGCAGGGCAGGCCCCCAGCAGCTGGGATGGGGCTTTCGGGTGCTGGTGCAGGGGCAGCTCCTCTCAGCCTCACCCCAGAGAGGCCTCCCCAGCCAAGACAAGGGGCCGGATCCAGGCTGGAATTAACTGCAGGGATGAGCTGCAGGGTAACAGCAGCAGGAGGGACACTGGGAGCTCTCCCTGGGGCCCTGGCTCTGCCTGAGCCCCGATCTCAGCCCTGCAGCCCCTCTCTGCCTCCTCCTCTGGCCCAGCCCCGGCGGCTCCCCTGCACTGACCATTTTCCGCTTGGTGCAGAGGAAGGCGTGGCACTCCAGGTTCTCGTTGAGCTGGTTCTGGGCAATGTAGGCAAAGACTTTATCGTGGGTCTTGTCTGCCGTGCAGTAGGAAATCCTGAAAGACACAACGAGGCCTCTGAGCTGCGGGGAGAGGCTCCAAACCCTCCTGGGGGCTGCCAGCAGGAGCCTGCCCAGCTCCGGGGCCACGCAGGGAGCACAGGGATGGCACCAGGCTTGGGGACAACTTCCCAGAGTGGAGGAGCTGATGCCAGGGGCTGGGCAGTCAGAGAAGCCAGGGTGAGATCCATGGACACAAGGAGAGGTGGGAGAGAAGAGGAGAAGGAAGAGTTCGTTTCACCTTGTGGGAAAGGACAGGTGGGAGAAGGGAAAGGTTCCAGCAGAGCAGCACCTCAGGAGCGCCCTGCCTTCAGAAGAGAGACTCGCTCAGAAGGGACAGGAAAGGAGAAAGGAGCTGCTCTCAGCCTAGGAGTTCATCCTCAGGCCCAAAGCAGAGAGAGAAGCTGATGCAGGGGTGCCCAGGGAAGGCTGAAATTCAGGCTCTGGGAGCTGCAGTACGCACGGGATGCTGCAAGACCCCCGAGCTCAGGGAATGTGGGAGGGAGGCTCAGCCTCCTCACTGAGCATCCCCAGGACCTCTGGGTCTCTCCCAGCCCCTGGGCAGGGCAGGGCTGACTCTGGAACGCCAAGCCAGGCTCTGAAAGAGCAACAGGCTGAGAAGATTGGGGAGCTCAGGCTGTGCCTGAGGGCTCAGCTCCCTTCCGCGGGTCCCTCAGCACCATCCCCCAGCCGGGCTGAGCACAGGTTCAGCGCAAGGTGGGAAGGGCTGGCAGCCAGCAAAGCCTCTGCCCTGATCAAAGAGGGGCTGAAGAAAGAGAAAACCCCAGGAAAAAGTGGGGGAAAAGTTCGGTGGAAGTTCCTCCATGGCCCCACGTTGCCCCTTCAGCTCCTGCTGTCGCTGTCCCCGAGAGCTGCAGGGAGGGGACTGGAAGGTCCCAGTTCCCAGCAGGTGCTGGGGCTTCACAAAGCCACATTCGAACTTCATTTACAGCACGTCAGTTTGTTCCATGTGAGGCTGTCTCTGCCCAGTGGCCCACATTCTGTTTCCCAGAGCTGAGCTGAGCTCTGGATTCACTAAAGAGGCGCCGGGGAGTTCACTCCTTTCTCCCATTTCTCCCAAAACCTCCTGGCTGGTCTTTGATAATTGTGCCAAAGCCGTGACAGATCCCTGTGCTGCACGTGGCCCTTCCAGCACCCCCAGGTCGATGCTGGATGGGAACGAATTCCCTGGGATGGGATAACTCACCCCGGCCCTGACACGAGTCCCAGCTCAGGGATGCTCTGACGCCCTCTGCACCCCGGCCTCGCCGGACCCTCACTGTGCCAGCCCTAAATTTACCTTAATTCCTCACCCACCTTCCTTCCCACCCCTCCGCTGTCCACCCAGGGGTGACGGCCAGCGGGGCACAGGGGCAGCCTTGGGGCACAGAGCCAGGAGAGCAGCCCCAGACCCACCTGTAAATGGAGATGTTCTCGATGAGCTCGTTGGTGCTGCTGTCCTTCAGGACGATCCCTCGGGGCGACACCTTCAGAGTCACTTTCTGCAGCTTCTTCCCGCTTGCTTTTGCCTTTGGGAGGAAAAGAGGGAGGGGAAGCCCCAGGCTTTTAACGCTGGCACGTCCAGAGGTGTGTGAGCAGACTCTGGGGATGCACTTTGGTATCCTCAGCCCCGCTCCCTGGGGACCTCCAAGCCATGCCCAGAGCGGTCCTGCCCCTCCGAGGCTGCCCCAGCCCCGGAGAGCTCCATTCCCAGTGGATCAGAGCAGATGGGAAGGGCTCTGCCAGCAGCTCCCGTTCCATGGATCGATTCCCTCCTTCCCTGGTCCAGCTCAGCAGGTGCCAGGAAAGGATCCAGCGCTCCCCACCCCATTGAGCTTTACGAGGCTGAACGGCTCAGCTGGGGCTCTGCCTCATTCACTTTTACAAGGGCTTAAAGAAGCGTTAATTTCACCCGGAGCCTCGGCATCCGAGCTGGAGGAGGGCTGGGAACCAGGGGGGTGGCTGGAAATGGGCTGGAGGAGGGCTGGGAAGCAGGGGGATGGCTGGAAATCCGTCCCTCTGAGGTTACAGTGGGCCAGTGGCTGCGCTGGCTGGGAACTGGAGCAAGCTGTCCCCCTCCCTTCCCCTCTTAACCCTCCAAATCCTGGGAAGGGAAGCCCAGAACGGCGCTGGCCACGCTCCAAACACTGTCCCTGCCTTGCTGAGGGGAGCCAGCCCCGGGGCAGGCTGATTGCAGCAGGTCAGAGCCTTCTCACACACCCAGGGTCACCCAGGCTTATCGCGGGGAGCCAGAGCTCAGCCACGCACCAGCTTTCCCCAGCGTGCCCCAGCCAGAGCCTGGGCTGATCCCGAGGGCTTCCCAGTGCCTGGAACTGCCTGCAGTCCCACCTGCACCTCTGCAGGGGCTGCAGCTGCAATCCCGAGCCCCCTGGAGCTGCAATCCCGAGCCCCCCAGCCCCAGCTCTGAAACTGTTCCCAGTGGACTCCCCAGAAGAGCAGGGCCAGCAGGGCCACTCAGGGACACTCACGGTGGCCACGATCCTTTTGACAGCAGCTGCAGAGAGCTCCTCTCCCTTGGGCTGCTCCACCAGGGTCATGCCCATGTACTTGAGGCTGAAGAGCATCCCCTCCAGCAGCGTCTCCCGCGTGTCCGTCCAGTTCTCGGGCAGCTCTGCAGACACAAGGGAGGCTCCTGGGTTCACAGACTCACAGCAACACCCCTGAGGGTTCAGCTGCTGCCTGGACCCCCGTGCTGGGAGCTTGGAGGAGGAGATGGGGCTGTGAGAGGAGGCAGCAGCACTTCAGCCACGAGGAGTTCCTGTGGGAGCCTCCCCTGCAGCCCTCCGAGGCAGAGAAAACAAATCCCAAGAAGTTCTCCACGAGCCACAAGGAACAGCAGCAACCCTTTAGGAGCCGCCAGTTTAACTGGGAGCACCCAGGCCCACGGCAGAGCCCAGGGGACCCCAGGGCAGGGCTCGGTGCCACCCACTGACCCTACAAAGCATCACCTACACAAGGAGGATAAGACGGGATTTGCCGCTAAGCCCGGGCGGGCGGGGAGCTGTGACCCAGCAAATCGGTCACCTACAGCCCCGAGGAGCCCCTCACGAGGAGAGGTCTCTGCTCCCCCCCTGCAAACCACCACGGGCCTCTGCCCTGAAGTGCTGGGGGCGTTGGAAGGAAGGTTCTGAAGGCAGAGACAGGCGTGGGGCCAAGCTGAAAGTCAGGTGGGAGTTCCTAAGCCTGAAATTCCACCGCAGGAGCCAACTCCCAGACACGGGGCTGGCACCCCGGCACGTGCAGCTCGTGCTGAAGGAGGGCAAGAAACCACAGCCCTGGGGAGGGATGGGGCTCCCGGAGACAAAACACAGCCCTGAGGCTTCACTGCCTTGAGCTCGGCCTCCTGCAGGCCTTGGGGCCAAACTCCGGAGCTCCCTGCACACCTGCAGGGCTGCGGGGATGCTGCGGACCTGGGCACGCCCCCGGAGCAAGCCCCGGTGACTCAGGCTCCCTGCGGAGGCAGGATGGGAGATAAGCCATAAAAAACCTGCCACCACTCCCAGGCTGAGCCCTGGGATGCGGCTCCGGCTGGAGAGGGGAGGGAGGGGTCCCCAGGAGAGCAGGGCTCTCACCCAACACACCTGGAGAGGGCAGGCAACAGCCCAGGACAGGGTGCTGTGCTACCCTGGTGTCCCAGCTGGAAACGGAGGGTACCAGGATTCCTCAAAAGCCGGGGGTGCTGCCTGTCCCCCCAGCCCTGGCTGAAGCCAGGTGTGGTTCATGTGCCAAGGATGGGCACTGGTCCCAAATCCCTGAGCCCGGGGACCCCCCGAGCACCGCCCGACGCCACCTGCAGCGCGGCCCTGGGCACCCGCAGCTCCCGGGACGGGAACGGAGCGGTCCGAACGCGGCCACCGAGGTGCCTTCGGCGAGGAAGGGCATCCCGGGGACAGCCACACTGCTCCCACGTCCTGTCCTGCACCGCCACCGCCCCGAAGGCACCCGCGATCACCCAGCAAAGGGCACGGGGGAAAGGGGGGGTTTGCCAGGTCGCAGCGCCTCGAGGGACATCCCTGCCGGGCACGGGCAGCCCCCCGGAGCTGTCACACAGCCCCCCCAGCTGTCCCCAAGCCAGCCCCGTCCGTGTCCCGCTGCTGCTGGTCCCTACTCCCAGGTGCAGCACGCCGGCTCGGTCTCATGGGATCAGCGACAGCCCCAAGCTCGATGTCGCCTCGGGGGGTGCGGGGTGGCCCCCCTGGCCCGGAGGGCGCCTGGCAGGGGCCGGTGGCCGCTCGCCACGGGGCCATCGATCGTGTGACGAAGCCAGCAGCGGGACGAGGTCACGAAGCGCCCGCCGGGCTCCAGCCCTTGTGCCAGGCTGGGGGACAGGGACACGGGGACAGGGACACGGGGGCACCGCTCCACCCACCCAGCCAGCCCCGCTGCTGCCCGGGGGATGGGGTGCGCAACACGTGCGGCAAAAAGCGGGGCTAAAAGTGAAAGAAGAGCCGCGGGAGAGACCCAAAGTAAAGCAAAAAGGGAGTGCAAGGGGGCGGGAGAAAGGGGAGAGAGCGGACGGCGCAAAGCAGAGGGAGAAGAAGTGCAAAGAGAGGGGAAAGCGTGCGCGGGGCCCGGGGAGCGGAGAGAGGAGGGCGGGACGCGGGACAGGGGGGTGCGGGGAGGGGAGAAGGGGCTCCGGCTCTCACTCTTGTGCCGCCCGCCGGCCCACGAGGGGTTGTGGACGCTG
>VZTI01004866.1:340784-379822 GCA_013397865.1 Struthidea cinerea
CCCCGCCCGGGGGCCCCAAAGCTCCGCGGGGACCCCAAAACTCCGTGGGGACCCCAGAGCTCCGCGGGGTCCGACAGCGCTGCGGGGACACCGAGGCCCGGCCACACCCGGGCGCTGTGGGTGCCCCCCAAAATCGGGGGCTGCTTCTCCCCACGGATCTTCCCCACTAGAGACCCCCCAGTTACCCCCGGCCCCATGTGGATCGCCCCTTTCCCAAGGGGGTCGCCACATTCCCCACTCAAATTCAGGGCAAGGAACCCTCCCCCCCACTCGCCCCATGCTCAGGTGACCCCAAGGTCACCTGAAAAAAGTTGTGACCCCAAAAAAGTTGTGTTTGCCCCATGAGGGGTTTGGTGCCCCCCAGCCTGGAACGGGAAAGCGCGGTGGGATGTTGGGATACCCTGTCTGATGAAGTTTAGCCTGAGCACACGTCACCCCTGCGTGTCACCGACTGCTCCGAGCTCGGCCTGGACGTAACTGAATGGAAGATTAAGGCCCTCACAGGCTTTCCGAAATTAAAGGGATAATAATGAGGAGGTTAAACCCCGTATTTGGGATTTGGAGAGTAATGCCTCCCAAAGCCTATTATTCACAGAAACATTTGTGTAATTGAAAATCCCCTTTTTAGTTCGATTTTACCGCTCCCCTCTCAGGTTTGTGGCTGGGAGCTGAGGCACGGGAGTCACACCAAGTTCCTCTCCCTGGGACACAAACCCAGGTGAAGGTGAATCCAAAAACCCCAGTCTAAACTGGGATGGAGCCGCTGGTCTGTCCCCATTTAGTGCCTGGTTTGAATCTGAGCATGTGAGGGTGAGCTGGGGAGGGGGACCAACACTGGAAAGGAGAAACTTCCCGGAGCTCAGAGCACCCAGACACCAAAAATGCCCCAAAATCTCTGCATCAGGAACAAATTTCAGCCCTCCCACAGATCCTGCTCCGTGCACAACTCCCTGCAAGCATCTCTGCTGACAGGGAGCTCCCTCTCAGACCTGGAAGCTGCAGGGGTTTTAAGCTGAGCTCAAATGTTTGTGTAAATCATGGATGAGCTCAGCTTCCCCCCAGCAGCCCTCACTGCACCGGGGGGTTCCGCTTCCAATACCTGGGAAGGTCAGGCAGAGGCCTTGGCCATCAATTACCGATGGGCCGGGCTGGAGAGGCACCCTGCAGCTGCGGCCAGAGCTGGGATTTACCGTCCCACTTCTGTATTTGCACCCCCGCAGGCTAAATACACCCCCCCTGCTCCTTGCCACGGCACTTCCACAGGGCCACCGTCCCAAAGGGGACAGAGCCTCATAATTCCTGCTGCCACCACCCTCTGGCTGACCCCCGCAGCTCCTTTTGGGGCACCCCCCTGTTCCCCTGGGGTTCTATTGCAGATCTGAGAGCCCCGGGGCGCTGCTGCCTCATCCAGCGGAGTTTTCCCACCGAGCCCAACCCAGGTCTCGGACGTGGCCCCCTGGAAGTCACCAGTGGAGTGTAAAATATCCCCGCTGTGGGACAAAACTGCAATCGTCACCTCCCCCAGGAAGGCAGCTCCAAACTGCTGCTCCACGCCCATTTCCCTGGGTGGGATTCCAGGCTTTCCTCCAGGAGGAGAAATCCCGGGCCAGGCGGGTCCTGAGGACCAGGGAAGCAGAGTCAAATTTATTTCTTTATTCATTTTTATCTCACGGAGCGCTGAGCCTGCAGAGCAGCGATTTTTGGGGGGAAACCTCCTCGCTGTCTCTCCCTGGGCGAGCAGCACGTGGCTGACCCTCCTGCCACCCATCCGTGTCCCATTTATTGTCCCCTCTCCGCATGGACTCTCCTCCCAAGGTTATTTCCAGCTCTGCAGCGTCACCAAAACGCGGGAATCTGCGGCTCCGGTTGTGCAGCAGCTCCTCACCTCCAGCATCCCCTCTTTTATCCAGGAAACACCGAGAAATCCGGGCCAGTTCCTCCCCACCGCGGCGTTTGCAGCTTTTCAGGGAAACTTCTGCTTTTCAGGAAAACTTCTTCAATATTTCGCACTGCTGATGTGTTTCCCCAGCTGATGGGGGCTGTCCCTGATTGTTTTTTGAGCAATCTCTCCCACGAACGTGCAGCGCTGGCTGCGGCTCCCGCTGCGGGAGGGTGGGTGCTCGTTTGCTCCCTGCTTTAATTAATGAAGTCAGCAAAGCCAGGCTGCCCCAGGCTTTGCTCTCTCCTCCTTTGTGTCCACAGCAAAGTGCGTTTGTGGCACATCGCCGTCTCTGGGGGTGGTTAAAATTAGGGGATCCCTGATGGAAAGCCGAGCCCAGCCGCGGTTCCCTCCTCATAAATCGGCCGAGAGAGAGAGAGAGAGGGCCCCGTCTGATTCCTGGGTGATAAAAACACCAATTGCCGACATTTTCCGCTGTTTTCCCTTCCTCTGACATTTCATTAAGGAGCAGATAACCGCAGCAACTCCAAACGTGCTCTCGTTGACGTTTGCTGGCCCCGATGAAGCGAGAGCCCGACGAGGGGGACGTCCCTGTCCCCAGGACCCCAAAACTCCCCCGGCTCCTCCCTGGGCCCTGCAGCATCCCAGGAGAGGCTGAGCTGCTCCCCCAGCTCAGGAATCACCTCAGCTCACCCCAGCCCCTCACTGCCAGCAAATCTAATTTGTAGGAGTGCTTAGGACTCCAATTACCACAACCATTAACGATTTGTTAATGAGTCAATTAACATGCTTCGGGATCTATGGAGAAAGGGCATTGTAAATATGATGGCATCAAATACTGCACAAATAAGGATCCGAGTGTGCCAGGGGCTGCAGGGTCACACCCCAGGCTGCAGGTGGGACCAGCTCCAGCATCACTGGGGTCCTTCCCTGCCAGGATGCCCAGGAATGCTGCTGGGATGCACAGGAACGCTGCTGGGATGCCCGGGATTGCTGCTGGGATGGCCTGGAATGCTGCTGGGATGCACAGGAACGCTGCTGGGATGCCCGGGATTGCTGCTGGGATGCCCAGGAATGCTGCTGGGATGCACAGGAACGCTGCTGGGATGGCCGGGATTGCTGCTGGGATGCCCAGGAACGCTGCTGGGATGGCCTGGAAGCACCAGGCTGGAGATGGGAAGGAGCTTTGACACCAAACACTCACTTTAGCAGCAGCCACGTGGGTGCTGGGAGCCACAGCCCGGGGCTGCATTTTCCATCCTTATTTCCCACCCAGCAGGAAGGGTTTGAGCATCCTCAAGAACCCGGAGCTGCAGCCAGGCCAGAACAGGAGTCCCCTCTCGGGGATATTCCATCCCTTATCCCTGTTCCAGCGGGTCTGGATCCTCACCCTGCCCCAGAGCTGTGCCCAGATCCCACAGGCAAAGCCCCAGCTGCTCTCCCCCATCAGGCAGAGATGGGGGATGCCAAATTAACACCCTAATTACCATTATTAATTATCCCCTGCTCCCCCAAGCCCCACAGCCTGGATTTTCTATGGTTTGCAGACTCTCCTGTACCACACCCGGGTTTCTCTCCCATCCCCAGCACCACCAGGCTGAGCTGAGCTGCCCCTGCTGATGGAAAACAGGCCCAGGGCAAGGAGCAGCAGCGGCTTAATTACGATCAAAGCCTGTCAGCCTCGTCAGAGGGGCCAGGGCTGAGCTGAGCGGGGTTTAGGAAAGCTGCAGGGGTGGGATGGCCAGGGCTGCTCCATCCCAGCACCACCTGCACGGCTTCCTCCTTGCAGGGGTGCTCAGACACCGCGGAGGATGGCTCAGATCATCTCCTAATCCCCAGCAATTAGAGCCCGGCTTAAACCTGAAAGCAGAAGGTTTAATGTCTCTTAACCAAATTCCATCTATTAATTAGCCCGGCCCTGCAGACTTTGGGGTACCGTGAGTAAATCTCATTCTTTTCTGGAGATCTGCACAGGATTTGCTCTGAGCCCTGTCCTGCAGGGGAAACGCCGCAGCCCAGCTGCTCCCCGTGGCCAGGCCCAAGGAGCAGTCGGGTTTAGCCCTGACAGCAAGCTGGGAATGGGAAGAACGCCCTCGCTGCCGGCTGTGCTGCTGCTGGAGGCTGGAGCTGCCTTGCACACCCTGACACGGAGCCACAGCCGCTTCCTCGCCCTGAAAAACGCCCTTGTGACCGGAGCGGCCCGGGCGGAGCGCCACGGGAGGGATGAGGGATGGAAATTCCAGCACCGCTGGAATGCCGAGCCCCAGGAGCTGAGGGTGCCCTGGATGCTGGGCAGGGATCCCGGGAGCAGAGATCCCTTCGGCTCCCCCTCATCCCTACCGAGAGCGGCCTCGGGATGGGCTGGAATGGTCCCTTCTCCAGGGTCACGTCTGCTCCCACCCCCAAACATCAAACCAGCCCCCCAAAGCCCTCGAGGGTCACTCAGGGAGAGAGAAAACCACAGCAGCCCTTTCAGGACGGTCTTTTCTTAGGGCTGTTGCAGCTTTTTAAACCTTTTGAATTATTCACCGGCAGCGAACCGAAACAAAACGTTTGGAGACAACTCTCTGAAATGCTCTGCTTGAAAAAAAACCCCAAACAAATCCAAAATATTCATCCAGGCACTGCCAGGCCCCATCCTTCCCAGCTGCAATCCTGTTCATCCCAAGGGCTGGAGGATGTTTGCAGGGACATCCCGGGATTTGGGGCTGCCCATGCTTCCATGTGTCAACGTGCTTTGAAAGAGCTGAACACTGAGCTGAAAACCGGCCGTGAATTTGTGTCTCAGGAAAGGTTCAAGCCCTGCTCCTCCACCTCCCCACACATCCGAGCCTCTGGGGCTGCCCTGGGCCCAGCATCCCCCCCGGCAGAGGTAAAACTCCCCCTTGGAAATAATCGCAGTGCTGAGGTGAGGAGTCTGGAAAGAGCCCGCAAACCCCATCTCCTGATTTTTGTGTATTTCCTTTGAAAAAGGTTCCCTCCTCTCCCCATCCCCTCAGGGAAGTTGCTGGCACATTCCCCATCCTCTCCTCTGCCACCCTTTGCTGCCATGGCAGCCCTGGGCAAGGCTTCCCTGCCAGGCCGGAGCAGCCGTGCCGGGGGAATTTACCGGGATGCCGAGGGAGTTCACCGGACCCGTGTGAGAGCCGGGACCTCCCGTGCACCCCCACACTCAGCTCGGTTCAATGTGTTCTTAATTACAGCCATTCTTCGGTTTTCCCCTGCAGAAAACCCCCGGGGCTGCTGCTCCGCCCTCTCCCCGTTACATCCCTGCATTTATGCCGGGATTTCTCTCTCTCCAAGCTGCTTTTTTCCCCTGCAGGGCCCTTTCCCCCCCCAGCCCTGCACCACCAGGGGCAGGTTTTGCTGTTGCTGGTGTCACTGTCACATCCGGGCTGTGCCAGAACATCAAATTCAAGGTGCAGACAGGAACAAAGGCAGCGAGGCTGCTGTGGAACGGCAGATGGGCAGTGCCCGCGCTGTTCTGGTTGGGCAGATTTGGGAGCCAATAATAGTTGTAAACATCTCTCAGCAGCGTGTTTAATCCCGATAATCTCCCTGCCCCGCAGCCCGGGTTGCTGCTTGCTGCGTGTGCCGAGGTTGTTCCGCTGCCCGGGACATCCCCGCACCTCGGCGAGGCGGAGCCAGCATCCAGGTGGGGATTCCAGCGGGGATTTCTCTGCCAGCACAGCGCCCTTCCCGTGGAGAAGGGGCAGGGCTGGGGCAGGGTGAGAGGTGCCCGCGAGCTGAAATAGAAAATAAACGTTTCCCGCTGAGCCCGTGCAGGCAGAGGTCACATTTTAGTGCCGGCTCCGCTCTGGATTTTAAGCTCTGCTGACATTTTAAGCTCTGGCAGGGGCCTGTTCTCACAAGCCCTGGAGTTCCGCACGGCCCCCAGGGCGGTGTTATCGGGTTACAAGCCTCCCTCCCCCTTAAAACATGAGGGCTCGGGATTTTTGTGGTTGGGAAGATGAAGAACACGAGTTCAAAAATCCACACAGCAAGCGGAGAAATATGACTTTTTTTTTTGTTGTTGTTTGTTTGTTTCTTAATCTCTGGATCCGGGGGCCCAGCTGACTCTGGGGTTTGGAGCTTTAAATAGAAAAACGGGGATCTGCTCGCGTGGCCGCAGAGCTGGGCCCTCCCCGTGCCCGGGTCCAGCTGCCCGGAGGGAAGGGGGGGCGCTGACCGCTCCAGAAAGTCACCAAATCCTTTTCTGGAAGCCTTTGCTGGCTTCTCTCATTTTTTATTTTACTTTTCCCCCACTGTGGCAAAGCCAAACGATTCGCTCGGCTTGAGGCAGAGATGCTCAACACCCCCGGCAGAGCGGAGAGCAGGAGCAGGGCGGGCAGCAGAGCCCAGGAGGAGCAGGACAGGGGCCAGGATGGGGACAGCTCCCCAGGGAAGCACCGGCAGGGAGCGGGAGCCGCCCCAGGCCCTTTTTAGCAGCACTTCAGGTGCTCCCCAGCCTTTCCCAGCTGCTGTTCGGGCAGCTGGAGGCACCTGGCCGGGCAGAACCGGCCCCCGCACATCTGCTGCCCCTCGCAGGGAACGGCCCCTCGGGCACTCCGGGGACCTGGCACGGCTTGGAGCAGGGAGAGGCGGGGCAGGGACTGAGCAGGGCCCTCGCTTGGGTTTGGAGCTGCAGCAGAGCCTGCCCCAAAACCCTCGCAGCCCCAAAACCCTCGCAGCCCCAAAACCATCCCGGCCCCAAAACCCTCCCGGCCCCAAAACCCTCCCGGCCCCAAAAACATCCCAGCCCCAAAACCCTCCCGGCCCCAAACCCCTCCCAGCCCAATCCTGACCTGTGAGCAGCACTAATAAATGCTGGAGGGATGAAGAGAAAATGTTAAAAAGCTGAGGAGAGACCAAGAGAGGCCCAGCCCTGCTGCAAGCTCCCTCTGACAATTCAATTACAGCCGGCACTAATTACTGAGCTGACGGCGTCCGCTGCCAGGGCAGTGCGGGGCAGGGACAGTGGCAGGGGAAGGTGGCAGCAGCGGCACTTCCCACCCAGAGATGCCAAACTGCATCAAGGGAGCCCTGAAAGGGAGCCAGGATCCGGGAGGAGCGCGGGGGGAACGACAGCTCGCAGCTGGAACGGGGAGAATCGCCTCAAAATCCTGCCCAGGCACAAGGCAATGAACCAGGAGAGGGTTTGAGATCCAGGCTGGGTTCTTTTAAGCCTGCACTCGGGCACCCGCACTTCTGCCCTCAAACCTGGTGCATCCCCTGGATGGGGAAGGAACGGCCCCATTCCCAAACCCAACCCTGGATTTGCCTCCTGCAGCCCCCTCTGCCCTCTCCCCCTGGCTCAGGCACGAAGTTGTGACGAGGGGACACCAAGTTTGCCACAGCCCATTTTTTAATTTTTTTTTTTTTTTTTAGTTTATTTTTCCATTGTCTATTTCAAAAAAGAAGGGGAATTGTGTTGGAAACATCGAAAGCATCTTAAATCCGAGGTGACATTGTCGCTGCTGGTGCTTCCATGGCAACCTGCGTTTGTTTCTCGGAGCTGTTCCATGATAATTAATAAAAACCTCCCCTGCACGTGGGCCCTGCTCCGAGCGCTGGCGCAGCTTCCCCGGGTCACGCGGAATTTTCACACCAAGGAACCAGAAAATGGAACTTTTCTGGCCCGTTCTGGTCACCGGGACCGGGCAGGGCCACCCGATGGTGCTCCAGGAACACCCTTAGGCAGGGGATAACTTTTCCATCCCGGATTCCCTGCCCGCTGCGGGCTCTGGGGGGGGGTTCAGCTGCTGTGGGGTCAGGAATGGGGTCAGGAATGGGGTCAGGAACGGGGTCACCCAGCAGAGCAGAGCCTGCAGATCCGGGGGCTCTGATCCTGCCAGAGTATTCCACATGGGAAGAAGAGCAGGCTCTCAGCACCTGGATAGGGATGGCCAAGGAAAGTTCAGGTGCAGCAAGCCGTGGCTGGGGGATTCAGAGGTGTTTCTCCACAGTTTTAGCTCCAGCCAGAAGCCGGGGAGGGGGTTGCTGCTCCAGCCTTTCCGGGGATCCATAAAACCGAGTGCTGGGACCCAACAGAGCCATCAAACGCCCAGTGGCACTTCCCCAAGGAGGAGGAGGAGGAGGAGGAGCAGGGCTGAGCCCCGGGGTCCTGGCTGAGCTCCAGCTGAGATAACTCTGCTCTGCCAAGCTCCCTTTCTCCCTGCAGCTCCAGCTGGACACGGGGCTGGGAGGTTTTTCCTGCGAGATGCATTCCTGGCCCTAGGGAACAGCTTCCGGACTCTTCAAATAGAATAAAGAAAACCCCACAAAATCCCGATTTCCCCCACCTGCCTGGGAAGCCTGGGAGGAATCAGCCACGCCAGGCTGAGCTCAGTGCCGCTCCCTGTCCCCTGCTGCCCCAAAGGGGAATGCTGAGACATCGTCAAGGAGCGTGAAGGAGGGCGGTGAAAGGGAGAGACCCCGGCTGCAGCTGTGCCCTGCTGGCATTCCAGGGGCCGGAGGGGCCGAGTGGTGGCTCTGGCAGGGCACAGCCACAGCTGCGAGCAGGAACTGCCCCAGCCACGCACCCAGGGACGGCCGGAACGCTCCCACATCCCTGGGAATTCCCGGGGGAAGGGGGCTGGCGAGTCCCGGCCGGCTGAGCGCAGCGCAGGGCGGGTTCGGGCACTTGCAAAGCCTCTGTCGGCTCGGGGACGAAGCAGCAGCGTTTATTTCCGTGCCAGAGCCCCGCTCTGCTCCCCGCCTGCCTTGTTTGCTGCCAGCATCCTTCCAGCCTGTGCCCGGCTCTCCTCGGGTGCGGCTGCTTTTGGCTGCTCCCTCCTTGGCGCTCCTGGTGCCGCCCCTGCCGCCGTCACCTCGTGCTCTTCCCTCCCTTCTGCGGGACCCCCCGATCGGCCCCGGGAGCACCTGCAGGGCCTGGCACCATTCCCTGCAGCCCAAACCCCAGCAAGGCCTCGCTCCAAGGGTTTTGTTTTACTCTCTGCAGTTCCGCACCCGCTCCTCTAGCACCTGCAGGGCTTGGCACGTCTGGGGCAGCGCCCTTCCTGCCAGGCTCTCGAGGCTTTTTCTCAGGGTTGTGTCTTATCATTCTCGTTTTGAAGGGGAAAAAAAAACAAACCCCAAACAACTTCAAAGCACCGACAGGTTAAATGCTGTGCCTGAAACCACGGGGAGGGTGAGAGGCAGGGCTGGGGGAACTCGAGTACAACCAACCATCACTGCAGGAGGGTCACAACGTTCAGTCAGACTCCTGATGCCCTTCCCAGTTACCTTTCAGCAGAGGAAAACGGTGAAAATGCAGGATTCAGCACGGAAAACACCCTCACAGGCTCTGGCTTGCCTGCGGTGAGCTTGTCCCTGCACGGCTGGAGCAGGAAGGCTCAGCAGCATCCCTTGGAGCTGGAATGAGGAGGGAAACTCGTGCTGGGATGCCCAGGGAAGGTCCCTGTCCCTGCTGGTGCCACTCACCTGAGGATTGTCCCTGGGCGGGCACGGGCAGAGGATTTGGGGTGGCACCACCCAGCCCAGGCAGGGCTTTGCAGCACAGATTGTTGTGAGCGTTTCTGCCATCATTTCAGCACAGGCTGTGGGCATAAAGCAGCGTCCCCTGCTTCCCTCTGCACCTCTGGAACGTGATCATTCAGCCTGTGACCTGTGGGGCTGCAGCTGTGGCAGAGCAGCCCCTCCAGGCTCCTCGGGATGCTCAGGAGAGAGCAGTGGGGAGCTCCAGAGCTGGTCCCGAGGAGAAGGGAATGAATTCAGCTGCTCTTACACTGCCAGGTTTCCTCCCCAGGCTTTGCAGATGACCTTCCCCAATCAAACATTAACTCTGCAGCAAACAATCATTAGGGAGCATTTGCTGCCTTTAGTAATTAAGGCTTTTATTAATCCACTGGCTCCACTTCAAGCAACAGGTGTCTCCAGAATTAATTCTGTTGTCATTTAGGGGAGGAATAAATGAATACCATGGCAAGGCAGAGAGGGAGGAAGGTGTTCAGATTCCACGGCGCTTTCTGGAGGCGCTGGATCTGCTGCTAGAACTGTAATTATGCAGATTATTAACTGCCAAACACACGGCTCAGTCATTTCCAGAGAGAGGTTGTGTTCCTGGCAGCGCTGCAATCCAAAATGCAATCGAGACAGACTCCGAACTTGCAGCAGGCTGGAACTCCATCAGCTGCAGAGCCAGGGGGGAGGAGAGGTCCAGCCAGGCGAACAAACTCCTCTGGAATGAGGGAGAGGAGGGAGCTGCTGCTGCTCGGAGCTGAGCTGCACGGAGCCCACCTGGGAGGGAACAGCTTCTGCCTGTCAGGCCGGATCGCTCAGCCCAGGGATGGTTTTGGCCTGGGGACTGTGCAGTTGTGCTCAGAGCCCCAGGAATTCAAAAAGAATTAAGAAACCCAATGCCAGGCGGACCCCAGAGCTTTCTGCCAGGCAGGAGTGGCAATCCCTGGCCAACTGCTCTTCCAAGTGCCATGACAGAACAGATAAAGTCATTACAGAGTCACCCGGATCGGCTCTTCCAGCCGGGAACAGCTCCGGGGAGTTCCTTTCCCGCTCCTTTCTCTGCTTCCTTGGTTCCTCGGCTGGTTCAGGGCAGGGCAGGCACGGCCAGGGCAGCTGAAACACAGAAACTGCCAAGCAAACTCAGCTCGGGGCAGGGGGGAATCGATAATGTTGGTTTATGTAACTGCTGGTAAACATCAATACTGGAAAAAACGGGCAGGAGATGCTCCCGGTTCATCAGGAGCCAGTTGTAAAGCCAGGGACCAGAGGATACCAGGCTGTTTGATTTAAAATGGGCATAATTTAAACATTCCTTTTGTTGTTGCTGCAATTTTGCTGCTGTGGGTAAGGTAAGACAGAGGAGGAAGCCAAACACTGCACAAAATATCTGCCAGAGAAATTCCTGCCTCTGAAGCAGCCCTGAAAGTCGAGGCCCGGTGAAGTCCCCTCGGAATGACGGAATTTCCATAAAGCTCCAGACTTCCAAAGCAGACATAAACAGGGAGGAAGCGTTCAAATATTTCCCTGAGAAGCCAGGAGACACAAATCCCATTTCCCAGGTGGGTGAGCCAGCAGGGGGGAGAAGGGCAGTGGCTTCCTGCAGGACACTCGCTCATCCCCAGGGACTGGGGATTAAAGTGGCAACTTCTGCTTTCTCGGCACCACTCAAACCCGGCCCCGACCCTCCCTCTGCAGCCCGACATCCAAACTTGAACTTTTGTGGCAAACCAGAGCAGATTCTGTGCCTCAGAAGCAGGGCACACACAAGGCAGAGCTGCTGCCCGAGAGGGAATGGAGTTAATTTGCTGGCAGCCGAACAAGGAATTGTTTTTAACGAGCACGACGCGGTTTGTTTGAAAGAGCCTCACCTGCAGCATCCCCGGGATCTCCTGCTGGAAGCTGCTCCTGCAGCACCTGCGGGTGTCCCCTCCCTCCTCCGTGACCTCCCCCCGTCCCCGGGGGCTGCAGGAGTTGGAGTTCCCTCGGC
Source organism: Struthidea cinerea (assembly GCA_013397865.1). NCBI lineage: Eukaryota > Metazoa > Chordata > Aves > Passeriformes > Corcoracidae > Struthidea > Struthidea cinerea. The sequence continues at coordinate 352,154 of VZTI01004866.1, forward strand.
ATCACCGCAGCGCCGCCCGCTTTAATTGAAATAACGGGCTAAAAGCGAGGATTTAAAAATGATAAACGGATTAAAAGCGAAGCTGCAGCAGACAGACCAACACCCAGCTGATGCCTTAACTGTCCTCCTAGAAACAGAGACTAGAGAGAATAAGGGAATGAAGGTGCGGATTTGTTTGAAAGGCCTTCAGAGGTGCCCCTGGGGAGCCAGAGGCCGCTGCCAGGATGGACCCCGAGAGGGACGGCAGGACACGAGTTCTTCACACTTTTATAGGTTTGGTTCATCTGCATATCAGGGTTAATTCTCCAATTAAAGCTTCAGTTTAATGATGTCATTTCCCCAAGCTTGCCCCCCCTTTAGAGGCTTTGGTTTACACATTTTGGGCCCAGGACGGTCCGAGTGTCCTTGAGAAGCAGCCCCGGAGAGGCTTTGTTGTGTCTGCCTGGCAAGGCTTTGTTGTGTCTGCCCAGCAGAGAGAGCAGAAGTGAACAGGCTACCAGAAACCTCAGAGCTACGCACTAAATAGTACAGAACTTGAAAAAATATAAAAGTTTAAACCTAAGGCATCAAGCCGCTTGCTGAAACTGCCGTCTGTGGACCACGTGAAAGAGAAGAGGGAAAGACACTTCCAGACCGCAGAGACACAAAATTCAGAGTGTCAGGCTTTAGCAATCCTAAATAACAGTAACCTGCCAGGCGCAGCTGCTGCCGCTCACAACCACACCTTAGCGCGCTGAGAAAAAACCAGGGGAGCGAAACTCACCCAAATCCAGCAAATCCAAACCAGCCGCTGGAAAAAACCATCCCTGGGATGCGTTAAGGGGATGATTTGTGCCTGGAAACCCCAGCTGGAAAGAGCCCCAAGGTCTCGTCTTGCTGCACGTTGTGCCAAAGCCACGGGAAAGGGCAGCTCCCTTTTCATCCCCCGATCCATGGAATCCCCGGAGCCTGGACACGGGTCCTTGGGGGCAGCAGCACTCCCAGCCGGGCTTTTGGGGTTTCATTCCTGGGGGAGCTCAGGGAGGGGAGGCAAAGGCAGAATTTGGGATCTGGGAGCACGGGAATGCTGCTGTGGGATGGGGCTCTCCCTCTCCAGAGCACAAATCCAAGGATTTCTGAGCTCCCCGGGCCTCCCAGGTAAATTCCCTGTTCCTTCACACAAGAAGAAGACCATGAAGCGACACTCAGATGTCACGGTCGGGGAAAAAGGGAATTTTTTTCCAGCCTGTGGGGCTGGGGAAGGTTCAGGATTTGCTCTCCGGGCTCATCCAAGGCGTCCTGGGCCCTCTCGTGGCTGCTGGGGACAGGACACGAAGGAATTTCCCTTCAGTTTTCTGTCAGATTCCTGCTCTGTGTTATTGGGAGGAGATTTTGGTTTTGTTTTCGGAGTGCAGAAAAATCCATCCGCTGCGTCCAAATGCCCTCGATAATCAAATGTTTGGAGCAGCTCCTGGGCACGGGAACGGCAGCAGCAGGAAACGCCGAAAGGAACCTTTTTTGGGCCTGTCTTGGAAGCAGTTTTTCCAAGGTGCGATTCCAGAGTGCAATTCCGAGGTGCTGAAGGCAAGGTGGGGGCAGGCAAAGAACTTCCGAACGTGAGTTAAAAGGAAAGAAAAAGGGGGAAAAGGAAAAAATGGAAAAAAAGGGGGGAAGGGGAAAAAAAGGGGTAAAAAAGGGGGGAAAAAAGTGGGGGAAGGGGGGGGAATAAAGAAAAAAAAAGGGAAAAAAGGGAAAACAAGCCCCGAGTTTGATCGGAGGAGAGAGGGCTTCGGAGGAGACAGTTCTGGAGCGAAGCCTCCGGCTGAAGGAGCTTTCTGTGAAATATTAAAAGCAGAACCACCACGGCTTTCTGCTCCACTTGCAGCGAGGAGAAACCCAGAGGGACCAAATCCATCCCACACAAATCCTGCCCTTCCCTTTTCCCGGCTGGAAAAGCTTCTGGGTGCCTCAGTTTCCCTTCGGGGCTCTCCCCGGAGCGTTTATCCCGCAGCAATATTCCAGAACCGACTCTGATGTCACCCAGACATCCGGGGTGACCCTTTCCCAGACCTGAACTCCCCCGACGTTCACCCTGCAGGCAGAATTTCTGATGAGTCATTAAGAGATTTTCCATTCCAGACATTTAAATATTTAAAGATCCAGGGCTTGGCTGGGAGATTTGATGCTTGAATGAGCTCCTTCCACTCGTCCCGGTGCCTGCACGGATTCCCACCTTTCCTGAAGGAATAATTCCATTGGAGCGGGGTGGGAGATGCAAGGGGATGTGTAAAAAAAATTCCAAATTTATCCAGGATGGGGTTTGATTGGAAATAATCCCTGTGTGTGTGTGTCACAGTGGTGGTGCTGTAATAATAAAAAATAGTAACAATAAAATAATAAAAAAATTATTATTTATAACTAAAATTACAAAAAATAATAATAAAAACTATTAATAATAATAATTCTTCCTCAGGGAAGTCCTGGCAGTGCCTCCAGCAGGATCCTGGGATAGAGGAGGTTGGAATTCAGTGGTTCCTGAAGGATTTTACCTGGAGGCTGAATGCAGCCCAGGAGCCAAAGCCAGGAGGGGAAATCCAGGTCCTTCACCCCAAATCCAACTGCAGGATTGCCAGTAAAAGATTTTACAACACAGAGAATTGGGCAGGGACGGAAAACCAGGGAGAAGCTGCTCCTTCTTAGTCTGGAAAAGGACAATGCTCAAACCTCCAAACTGGCTTTGCTTTTGCAGGAAGAATGGAAAGGGCAAAGGCCAAACTTACAGACTTCTGCAATTCTCAAGGAATTTAAATTTACCAGTTTTCCTCTTCTTTTAGAGCCCACGGACAGGGCAAGTTGCTAATTTTATAAAGGAACCCAAAAACCAGCTGCTCTTCCTCCTGTTTCACTGCTACAAAAGGAAAAACTTACCTGGAATAACAACCCAAAGGTGGCCTTTGCGCTGCTAAGGCAGGGCAGTTAAAAAGGAAAAAAAAGAAAATTAAAATTATTTCTTTTTATGTGCAAGAAAATGTTTATTCTTTGTAAACCCCAGAGGAAAAAAAGGAGGCAGCCAAGACCAAGAAGTGAACGGAAATGGTGCCCGAGGGGCAGCAAAATTAAAAAAGAAAAAAAAATTATTTTCTTTTCAGAACTTCCAGGGTCCACTGCATCTTTGCAAAACCCTAAAGTTGGGGTTGGATTTTCTCTTGGCTCCCCAGCCCTCCCACATCCCCACCCTCCCAAGCTCTGACCCCCTGCAGAAGCTGCCAGTGCAAAACCCCTTTGCACGGATGTAAATTTGTGAGTTCCCTTGAAAACTCATCAACAAAAAACCCCAAACTCCTTGGCAGCAGGGCTGGAAACCGTTCAGACAGAAGGGGAGATAAAGTGTGAATCACAGCTGAGTAAAATAAAAAAACCCCAGAACTGCAGCTTTTATTAGCCAGCTTTACAGTCTCTCGTGTACAGAACATTGCACAGCTCCAGCTTCGCTCTCCTGGAGGGACCCGGGGCCTTCCAGCGCAGAACCACCGAGTTACAGAACACCGCTGAGTTGGGACCAAAAGAAACAGAGATGGAAGCCTGGTTCCCGAAGAACACCCAAATTACCAAGTGCAGGTTGCAGTAGGCTCTGTAATGAGCTTTGATACAGAAGCTGGATGACAGTGAAGGGGGGGAAAAAAAATAGTTTAAACCATCAAGTTTCCTCTTGAAATGTCTTTTCCCAAGGCACTGTGAACAAGACTCTTGAGCAATTCTCAATGACTAAAAAACACCAATGGGGATATAAATATTTCACACAACAACCACCATCACGTCATCAGCTATTCTTTATTCCTTCCCTTAAACAACGCCCCTGGAATTTGTTTGGTCCTTTGAGGGGGGGAAAAATCAAATTATCTTCTGCAACATCCACGTGTTTGTATTTAATACATCTATAAATCAAAGCTTTGTTGGATTGTTTAACCCTTTCACTGGGAAAACTGAAGGGTTTCCCTCACTGTTTCTGGATGAATCTGCAAATCCAATTTGATCATTAAATAAAAAACCAAAGGAGAAAGGGTTCAAAATCAAGCAAAGCCCTGTGTTTTTTTCAAGAGGAAACCATGCAAGAGTACATAAAAAGGCAAAATTGGCTACTTGAAAACCAAGAATTGTTTTTTAATGCGTTGGCCAAGGAAAATAAATCGCAAAGTTCTGTGAGGTTTTCTAAAAATTTACAAGAAAAACTGATGGGCAGTTCTAGTCAATGCAGATGCTCTTTTCTCCTGTTGGAAATGACAACAAACACAGTCCCACACGAAACAATTTCATCTTGACTGCAAGAGACTCCCGGGGGCTCCTTCGGCCCCCAGGGCAGAGAGAACCTTGGCATTCATTTCTTCAGGGGCTGATAGACAGAGGCATTGGGGTCGAGTCCAGAGGGGCTGGGCTCCACGAATTTGGAAGAGTAATGTGGGGAAACAGGACTCAGAGTGCTGGTGGCTGCAGTGTACGTGATGCTGGGCATGACTGCCATCACCTCTGCGATCTTCTGTTTGAGCTCCTTGATCTCCTGATCCTTCTGGATGATTTGCCCTGCAAACAGCAAGTCACAGCACTCAGAAGCAGTGGTTTTGCACCCTCCACCAGCTCTCCAGGAGCTCAAATCGTTCCCTTCTGCAGCCTGACACCCCTGAAATCACCACCTGTGCCACTCCTGTTCTGTGCTCAGAGCTGTGTTTAATTATCTCTAATTACCACAGAACAAAGCTGAACACTCCCATTGTAATTTTGCATTATTTGGATTCACAGCTGCACCTCCCCCAAAGATTTCTATTTAATCTCATTTTTCTGCCTTTTTCCATTCCCCTTCTCCAAACTCCTCACAAAAGCACAGCTATTTGTTTATAAAACCTGGTAATTTTCCAAACTGTCCCATTCCCATCATTTTTCTCTTTGCTTTCACAACCCCACTACAGCAATTCCTGAAACCAGGTGAAGAAAAAACCCACTGCTGAAACAAAACAAAACAATTTCTCCCTCTAATTAAATTTTCCTGCAGTCAAACAGCCTTCTGCAGGGAAATTAAACTGGTGTTAAATGCAAAGGTTATTTAATTTTGCTCCATGGTTTGCACAGCTGCACAAAGGCTGGGCTGGGTTTTATGCTGGTTTTCTGCTCCCTCTGGTGGCATCACCAGCAGTGCCCACACTCCCCTCACCTGCTGAGGCTTAAAACAGGTTGGGTTCTTCCCAAATTTAGGTTTTATTTACTTGAGGAGTAATAAAATATTTTTTTTTAGGATGAAAGGACAGCAGCTTAATTTACTTAATTTACCTCTTTTAAAGAAAGAGTTCTGTCACAGCTTTAAAAGATCTCCAGCTCCTTGTAATGGTTTATAAAACGCAGAAAATAATCATGAATTCACTTAATCCCCCATTTTCATGGTTGTTGTCAGTTTGATGGGCTGGAGAGGTGAGGTCAGATGGTTTAGGCTCCCCATTCCCCAAGCTGGAAGTGCCAAACCCCCTCTGAGGGCTGAAATGCTGCGCGGGGGCCACAAAACCCCACCATTTCCCCCCAGTCTGCGTGGGACGAAAGCCCCGTTACCTTGGGCAATCTCGAGCTGCCTTTTTGCATCTCCCAGAGCAGAGAACAGGTCCAGCTTGATCCTGGTCTCTGCACTCAGGCTGTTCTCCAGGTGCTGCGTCTTGTCCTGCATGGCTGAGAGCGCCGACATCAACACCTCCGTGTCCTTCTCGTTCTCCTTGTACTTCCTCAGCTCCTGCAGCGAAAATCGGGACAAGAAGGCCACAAACGTCACCCCTGGGGCCACAAATGCCATCCTGGAGGGACAAAAACGCCATCCTGGGGGGCTTTACACAGCAGAGAGGCTCAGGAGTCTTTCCTCTTCCCCACACTGGGGCTGGTGTTAATGCTAGCAAATTAAAATGCTGGTTAATTAAGGCCTCCGGTATCACCTCCAGTAATTACACGTGGCCACCCTACAAGTGATTAAAGCCCTAATTACAGCACCATTTGCTCTGGGCCTCAGCCCTCCACCCAAAAAGCCCCAAAGTCCCCTTCCAAGAGGGGCCACACAGCACCCTCAGCCAGGCTGGAATCACACAACTGTTCACGCTGGAAAAGGCCTTTGAGAGCATCAAATCCACCATTAAAATACATCCCCAAGTGCCACATCCGTGTTTTTGGATGCTCCCAGGGGTGTGGATTCCATCACTCGGCAGCCCCTTCCAATGCTTCCCAACCCTTTCCATGGAAAAAACTTCCCTAAAATCCAACTGAAGCTGTTTTAAATGGCTGATTAAAGGGATTATTTTTATCTCACATTAAACCTCACTGTGCTGCAAAGCCAGAAATTAAGGGAAGTGAAAAACAGGGAGCAATTATCCTGGATATAAGAGCCAGGCAACCTGTGGCTGGGGGAAAATAAAAATATACACAAAAATATTCTGTACCTTCAAATGGAGGAACAACAGTGCAAAGGGGAAAACATTAATGCCTGCACCAAAAAGCTTCTCTAACAGTTTGAGGATGCTCATAAAATTAAAAAGCTTACTTAGAGCTGGGTTTAATTATTTGAAAGCCATGCTCAAACACTCCACGGATAAACCACACTTGTTGTCAAGGGTTTGGTAAATCCGGGGACAACAAGGCTGCACACGGGATTGGGAAACGAGTCCACAGCAGCACCAGGTGGGTTTTGAAGAGGCATTAAAAATCCATCTCCATGCAGATTGTCAGGCTGAGCACATCCTCAGGACAGGAGTAAGGGCACGCGTTTGAGCTCTTTAGCTGTAACGAGCCCCAGCACTGTTTGCTGCACTTTACCACCAAATATCTTCAATATTCAGGCACTTGCACCAAAAAAAAAAAAATAGCCTGGCCAGTGCTCCAGAGTGCCCTGAATCAGCAGCCTCTAATGCCATTTATAATGATTTATTCCAATGAGACTGGCCACAGGCTGCTTGCATGAGGTGAAAAATGCTGTTGCGGGGATTCTACCCTCAGCCTACATAGACTGCTGGGTGTGGGGGAAAATAATCCCCATTTAAGCAACGGAAAGGTGTGGATTGAGCCTCTGGACCCTCCTTTAAGCAACGGAAAGGTGTGGATTGAGCCTCTGGACCCTCCTGCTGCCCACACCCTGCCCAGCCTGGGGCAGGACGTGCAGGAGGCACCAGAGGAGCTGCACTGCCGAAGGTGGGGATTGCTCTTTTGCTGGTTTGGGAGGGCTGGGAGCTCTCCCTGGGATGCTGCCCCGAGCCCCTGGCGCTCTGGCATTACCTGAACTTTCATTTCCAGCTCTCTGATCTGATCCTCTTTCAGCTTGATGTCGATTGTTAACTTCTTGCACTCTGTCTCCAGCTCCCGGATGCGGTTCCGCAAGGTTTCGGTACATTCCCCTCTGCAGGGAAACAGCACAGGAGAAGGAGATGAAATAAGAATGAGGCTGTCATTCCTCAGCTGTTTGCAACATGGAAATTAAAATAAAAACTGAAGCATGACAAGAGGAAGCCAACTTTGGTCTTCTCAGCAAAATCATTCCCCTCACAGCAACAGTGCAGAAAGCTCCTCAGTGTTACACCTCGAGTATTGGGAAATTCGGAATATTGATGAAACGTGGAGAGCAGGAAAGCAGGAATAATTCTTTTTAGACACTTGGAGCGCTGCAGGTTAAAGTGCCCCCACTTGTGCTGTGCTCCTGTGACTGCAGCAACCCCCCTGTGCTGAGCACTGGGAGCCACTGCCCAGAGCAGGGAAATTGCAGCAGCGTGGCCAGTGTCCCTGCACAAATCCTTGATTCCCAGTGCCCACGTGAAAGGAGATGCTCCTTTGGGCAGGACACCTCTCTGAGAGCACAGTCCAGGAACAGCAGGCAATTTAGAGCACAGTCATCCTTTACATGTGTAAATGTCATGTAGGCACTGAGGCTCAGCTCAGGGGAAGACAGCTCCCAGTCCTCCCTTGTTTTAACTCAAATAAACCTCTCAACACAAAGAAAGCTTTTGTTTTTTAAATAAAAGATCAAACACAGGCTCCTCCTTCCTGCCCCAAAGCCTTCCCAAGGGCAGAGCACCTTGTAGCAGCAGCGAAGGCGACAGCTCGTGCAGCAGTTGCTTCTTCCAACTTCTTCCTTTTCTTTTCTTCCATTAATTGCTTTTCTACAAAGGTTCGTGCCTCCTGCTCTGCCTTTAGCTTCTTCTCCAGCTGGCTGATCATTTGTTTGTCTTTTTGTTTCATCTGTACAGCGTTGTGCAATCTGCAGGGGGACAGGGACAGGAGTGAGCGTAGAGCCTGATTTATTAAAATTAAACTGCCGCCAACGGTGCCCAGCGACTCCGGGTGGATTTGCCTCACATTTGAGGAGGTTTCAATGGCATCATCCCCCTTTGCAGCCCCCAGCCCTGCCCAGGTGGCCCAGGCAGCGGCCCCAGGGCTGTGGCACGTACTTGTTCTGCAGCAGCTCGTTCTCCTGGCGGAGCTGGCCCATCTCGGCGCGGGTGCCGCGCTCGGCGGAGCTCAGCGAGCTGACCTGGCTGCGCAGCTCCTGCTCCACCTGCCTGCTGGCCTGCAGGTCGGCCTTTAGCTTCTTGATGTCCTGTTCCAACCTAGCAAAGACAATTTCAAAGGACAATTTCAGCTTCACAGCCCCCTCAGCCAAAGGTTCGAGCGTGTTCTATAAACACAGCAGAACAAACCTCGCACCATCTGCCAAACCCTCAAACCTTCAGCCTCCAAACAATCAACTCTCACAATTCTGTGACTGCGTCCTTGCTAAATAATCAGCTTTTACATAACTCTGCACAGCTCCATGTAGAGCTCCACACACCTCACAGCCTCCCACAGGAATTCGCTTCCATGCACTGTAAAGTTGTAAAACAAATCCGATGGAATTACATTTTCTCTGAATTCTGAGAAGTTCTAAACCAGGACAGAGCCACATACCAACAAATTTCACTTCTGTCCACAAACACTGAGTTTGATTTATTACCCAGAGCTGAGCTGTGGGCCAGGCTGCTGAATTGTCACCTCAACATGTTGGTATTTTCTTGAAGCACATGATGTGCATGCTGAGTAACGAGGATGTGTTAAGTCATCCCCAGTGCAGGAGTCAGTAAATTTAGTTTTAATTGCTCTTGAACAGAGACCATCTGCTCTACACTTGAAATTGTAGCTTCGGAAAGTTCTTGAAGATTCATGTAATCTTATTAATTAAAATTTTCAACAAAACCCAGTGAAATAAAACACATATTTTGGAAGAGAGGCACTTGGCTCACTTGGATTTTTCCCCCACAAATAAGGTTATTGATTCTTAGAATCAAAACACATCACAGGTGAATAATCAACCTTTTAAAACTCTGTTACGCACTTATTTAAAGCAAATACACCTCAGCCATTCTCACATAATCCTCCTTTGCTCTGCCACGTATTGATTTGAGAGTTTTTAAATGTCCATAAAGAAGATGAAGGTGGTTGTATTTCCTAGGGTTCCACTCTGAATTAGAGGCAGTAGGACATTAAGATGAGGAGAACAATCACAAAAGGCAGAAAGAGCTGCCCTTGGTGACACTTGGCAGTGCAGATGAATGGCTGGAGCTTTTTGCCTTCCTAATGAAACATTTTTGGGCTTCTGTGCAGGGAAATCTCAGCCTAAAAGGCACTGGGAGATGAGCAGTGAGAGCATCCTGTGCCAGTGAATCCCGAGGGTCAGTGTGGAATCATCAAAGCTACAGAAATCCACAAAAGTGGGTTTGTAACAGCTAAAACAGCCCCAAAGAGATGAGAGGGTGGGTGAAGAGCCGGGAGCAGCCTCTAAAGGAGCGTGGCTGGGCTGGGACACCTCAGACCACTCAAATCTCAGCCCCCTCCTGCTCCAGCTGCACTCGGCTGCCTCTCCAGTTCTATGGCAGTGCCCTCCTGGGAAGGTGAATTCCTCCAGTGCAGAATAAATGGTCAAAAGCACCCTTAAACAGAAAAAAAAAAATCAACATACAGGCAAATACTAACAGCACAAAGCAAATAGCCACCTCAAAAGGGCACGAATCATGTCAACACCTGGTGCTCTGCTGTGTGAGGGGAATAATCTGCACACTTGACCAAATATTCCAACTACAGCCCTCAGCCCCAAACTGGGAACACCAGCAGCTGGCAAGTGTTGTCACCCTGCTCAGTGTTAAATGATGGACTGGGCGGTTGCTGGGCAAAGAAATCAGAGTTTCATTTCACCTGCCAACAAGCAGCAGCCCAGTGTTTTAGAGAGAGCAAATTGTTTAATTAAAGAGAGTAAGAAGCTGTAGGAACCACTACCAGACTGGTGTGTGCCAACAGCTGATTGGTTTTAATCCAGGTTTTCCTAAGCAGGTGGAAAAATGCTGGGTAGGACAACGTAGAGGAACACACCTAAATCCCACTTTACACTGAGCCATAAATAATTTCAACATCCGTGCCTACAATGAAGTGATAGCTGAAGATAAGAGCTGTAAATAGCTTTTACCTATAGCTCAGACTATGCCAAACCAAGATACCCCAGGATTTATTTTGGGTATTGAGTATTCCAGGAAAAGAAGCCCTGAGCAGATAAAGCCTGAACAGCTCAGAGGCGCTGGCACAGGACAGGCTGAATTTGTGCTTCTGGCAGCAGAGAACTGCCGCGAGTTCAGGATTGTGGAGCCATCTGGTTGGTGGCATTCCTGCACCTGAGTGTTCCCAGGGCTGCTCCAGACCGTGCTGGAAAAAACCTGCAGGACCCATGGGGAGCAGACAGGAGCCAGCCCTCCAGACCTGGAGCAGAGAGGAGGCCACAGCTTTTCCTTCTGCGTGTACAGAATTTGTGGGGTTGGGGCTCAGGGAGGGTGGTACATCCACGAGACATCACTCCAAAGGGCCACAAGAGAATTACCACAGAAAATTCATCTCTTTCCAGTCAATGCCAGCCAAAACCATTGGAAATTGCTTTATCAATGGGCTTGTTTAGAATGAGTTTTTACAGTAAGATTTTAGCAGGTTTTAATTACCCCTTTTCATTACACCGAAGGTTTTGCTCCAGCTTTAAATACCAGAGCAGAGAATATCTGTTTTCTGCCAATTACAGAGCAAATGCAGGCTCCTCTCTCCTAAAACGAGTGAGGAAGATCATAATCCATCATCATGCAAATGTTCCCTGGGTGGTTTCCCTCCCAGTCCTGCCCCAATTAGGCAGAGACACAACTTCATTAAGAGTGAAAAGACGTGCAGGGAGTTACCCCTCAGCCCCACACGCGCTCCTTGCGCTGTCACAGAGGTCACCGCTCCCACAAGGACATTAAACCTGCTCTAAAATAAAAGCACATAAATACAAAGCCATAAAAATTCTCCACTGCTGCAAGCAGGGAGCAGCACAGGGAGCTGTCCCTCCTCCCCTCTGGAATGGGCTGCACTGCTGTTACAATGATGAATGACCCACTAAACCAGCATGTTTCAAACTATTGTTATTCTTGCTCTGATTTCATTTGCTGCTTAAATCTCTTATTTCCAGGCTTATTGGAGAAAATTATTTACAGAGGAGGGGGAAGCAAAGAAAACCCGAGTTCTGGAAGATGCTTTTCTCTGCTGCTGCACATACCACCAGTCACTCTGACACAGAACTGCTTTTTAAATGAGGCTTTAGTTGCAGATTATGTTGTGCTGTTTATACAAGCGAGGTCAATTCCTTCAGTTTGTCATTCCTCTAACTGCAGATTTACCCATTCCCTCTGCTGAGCACCACCTCCGATCATTTCTGGAGAGAAGAATTAATCAGGGATCACCTCAGAGTGAGTATTTTTCCAAATGCCTCGGGGAGGATTGATGGATGAACTTAAAGACAACGCAATTCAGCTTTAATGCTCCCCACTATTGATGTCTGGTGCATAACCCATGCTGGGTGCTCAGTTTACTCCATCCCATAATCACCTGGCAATGGCACATGAATGAAACACGGTTTATATAAAAAATATCATTTTAAAGGACCCAGAATGCACTGAGATGCTCTCCAAAAGCCCCAGTTCTGCCTTTGTTCTGCTCTGGCACAAGCAGCCCCTGCAGTGAAGCTGCTCTTTGAAGTGGCCACTGAGCTCCTGCAGCACTGAGCTGCTCCTGCTGGAGCTGACAGGCTCTCCCTGCAGCTCTGAGGAGCAGCTTTCATTCCCAAAAGGACAGGAGAGAAAGCCAGGCTCCTCCTTTCCCTGCTGGAACTAACAGGCTCTCCCCTGCAGCTCCGGGAGAGGAGCAGTTCTCATTCCCAAATATCCAGGAATCACAGGAAGCCACAGAGAGAGCCAGGATCCTCCTTTCCCTGCTGCACAGCACTGCTCCAAGCAGCTGCCATTTCCAAAGGTTGCTCTGACTCTGAGCAGGCCGAGCACTCTGCTGCCTTGGAAAGGGTCTGCAGGAGGGATTGGCTCCCACATTCCTCATTTACATTCCCAATCCTTCTGATTTCTGTTCTGTGCCTGCCTTCCGACGACAGGAAACCCTGGCCATCACCCCCCCTGCAGCTGACAACAGGAAACCTTCTGGTGCCTTAATGCCACTCCAGGCAGGGGGGGTGAGCAAGAGGCACCAACCCCTCTTTGCCTACCAGTGATGCCACCAAATTTTACAATAATTGGCACCAAATGGCCACAAGTTTCCATTAAAACCTTCCAGTCTGCCTCTGCAGGTAACACAGTTTTAGGAAAGCGAAATAAGCTGTGCGAGAGCAGCTTTTGCTTCACCAATAATTTTCCTAGTCCAACAGCCAGAAGATGTCCTCGTTATCTGTGGGAATAATTAGTACATGAGACAGCTTGTTCATCACCTCGTGTGCCAAAGGCAGGACCTCTATGGATACACACAGTTCTGCCAAGCTGCACTGCCAGGTTTTTTGTGTGGTTTCAGTGCAGGGATTTTTAAGGGTGATAAAAGGCAGGGGCAGGTCACGGGTTTTGCTGTGTAACGTGCAATAAACAACAAAAAAAAATAATTCTGCAGCAATTACAGCTTGGACTGGTTCCCTGTATTGAGGCTCTAAATCTGTTTCACCTCAGAAATGACAGTGAAATGGTAAAAGAGATGAATTTGCTCTGTACCTCCTGACAAACAGCAGTAAAGCGCAAAGGGACACCAGGGTGATCCCAAATGGATCCCTCCACTGGCCCCATGACCAGAGAGCTGGGAAAGAAGCACTCAGATCACAGAGATTCAGTGATGAAGGGCTTGACAAGCACCAGCAGATCTCAGCACCCTCAGAAGACGTCTCGGAAGAACCCAGAGGTTCTTGCAGGGCTGAGCCTCTGGGATCCCTCAGCTCTGGCTATCGAGAACAGAACAATTCCCAGGGATGGGCATCAGCAAGCTCCTCTCCACAAAAGCACTCAGGCCCTGACAATCCACCAGACACAGCAAAAATAAAAGCTTAGCTTCAAATAAGAGCAGTACCGTATATATAAAATACATACATAAACCTTAACTAGCAGTACCCTTCGAGACAGATCACAGCAAGTGTTTCAAAGTTAAAAACTCCTGTTCTCCAAAACCTCCTGATCTTGACTGTCTGCAGCCCTGTTAATCCCAAGTCCCCAGCAGCAGAAGGAATATTTCACATTTGCTCCTGGTTACTCAGCTCAGGGCCATCATCTGTGGACACAAAAGGAAAGCAGCTTGGGTCTGCCATCCTGCTGCGAGGCTGCTGGACACCGAGTTATAAAAAGCAGCTTTATTTGGAAGCTGAGCAGATCTGATCTGGGCCTGAACAAATGCAGGACTTCACTCAGCCCTCTTCAGGCTCCAGCAGCAATGCAGACTGAAAGTTTAATAACAGGAATGAGTAACGCTCCTGGAAGTGGAAAAGATGATAAACAAATGCCTGGCACTCCAGGGACGGGATAATTGACAAGGTTAAATTAAAAAAGCACCATGAATTTTTAAATTTAAGTGCATCCATCCCATCCAATTTGTCAGGTGAGTTTAAGCTCCCACTGGTGTGGGAGTTACACAGCCAGGCTGAGCAGAAACAAGGTTTCATGAATGATTTCAGTCACCAGCTGGAGCAGGATGCTGGTGTTCGGTGTTCCCCGTGCTCCTGGGCTGCCTGCACAAGGACACCACGGACCACCAGGGATTTGGAGCACAACTCCACACCCACACATCCCAAAAACACTCGTCTGAAGAAGTTAATTCCCTTTCAGGGCAGAGTGAGGGACTTTCAGAGTACAGCTGTGTTCTCTGTCCTTCCCCAGTGAGTTCCAGGAGCTGGAATTCCCTAAGGACACGATCTGGTTTGTTGTAGACTCATTTCTGTGTTAGAAAATCCACTCTGGGCAATTAGTGACCACCTGCTCTAAGCTTCCACAGCAGCACATAAAGCTTTCAACGTGAAATTTAAAGTCTAAACACACCAGGTTTAAATCTCAGTCCCTGTCACAGCCACACAATTCTCAGTCTGGCCTAAAAAGCTTCCCTTCTCTCTTCTCAAGACCTAGGAACAAAATTCGGAACCGCAGCACGCTGAGCTGGCCCTTGTCTCCCTGAGGGAGCAAACAAACCTTATAAAGAGTGCAGAGCTGAACAGGGGCTTGGTGCAGCTCTGCTCAAGGCAGAGCCATCTGCATCCCATCAATCCTGCCTGGATTTGATTCACAGATCAGATTGATTAGCTGGGTTCTGATTTGCCTCACGAGTTCTCGACAGACGTTAGGTATCAATTAGTCCGGGTGTTTAATTGGCAGGGGCACGTCAGTCAGGGGCAGAGTGACTATCAGAGGAGAAAATAATACTTCCATTGAAGTAATTGTGTTCCCACAGCACAAACCCTCAGAGACAAAAGCCCAATTATCAAAAGGCACCTGCAGGGAAAACAAACCTGATCTGCCAATTAAGTTGGCCAACACTGATTTGGTGGAATAAGGAACAAGAGAGACACGAGCCAGGTGGAAAATGGTGGAGAAGGGCATAATTGTGGAACAGTTTTTTGTTCCAGCCATCTCTCCATGCACAGTCACACCACTTTCCTTGCTGGTGCTTTTTCTGGCAGCACATGACAACACCATCTGTCTCAGGGTGAGACTCTGCACCTCACAAATACATCTTCCTCCCAACTTCCCAGGAGCAGATGTAAAGCTGTGACTTCTCCATGCTGACAGATTCCCAGGCAGCCAAATGAATCCCTGTGACCTGTGCCTGCACCAGGGCTGTGAGCAGAGCCTCAGCTCAGCACTGGCTCTTTGCACCCTCTGCCTCCACACTCGGAATTAAAGATTAAAGCCAAACGTTTCAAAGGAAAAACAAAACAAAACACCTGTTCAGGCACCAAGAAACCCCACTGAACTCCCTGGAGAGGCAAAGGTCACTCCACAGAAGAGCTGTCAAGGACAGATGAGCTGATTTTCTCCACATTTTTCTCCTGCCTTCTACCAGAGCATTTGTGGTGCCTCACAGCAGCCCCGTGAGGCAGGGCAGCAGCAGATTCTGAGCTAGGAATGAAGCAACCTGCGCCAGGCTGCACATCAAACAAAAACCAGGAACACAACTCCACACATCTCCTGGAGACCTTATCCCACCACTACACAATTCTGCCTTCTCCACGTGATCATAAATGACGTTTTTCTCAGAAAAACCAAATGAAAACCCTGATGTACCAACGGAGGATAAGACAAGGCTCAAGCCCAACTTACCTTACCAGTGCATCTGGTTTGCTTAGCTGGTTATTAGGAATACAGTTTTCCATTAAGTCCTTATGTGTGCTCGGGCTCTTGCTGGCACATTTCTGTTTTTTCTCATTTTTAGAGGATGAGGAGGGGATGCTCCCGTTGGTTGCACTGTGGCTGCGGGGTGAGGAGTTCACAACCCCACTGACATTTTTGTAATTTTTGGACGAGGCAGTGCATGAGTCCTCTTTTAAGAGGTTTTCTGTACTTCCTACAAGATCGTTATTTAATCTTTTACTATTGATATGGTTCTCCATATATTCAATTTCTTGTATTTTAGAGTCTACAGGTTGCAAAATGTTGTTGTTTATTCCAAGGTTGTGTTTCTTCGCATCCTTGTCCTTTTCTTTCCCTTTTTCTCGATATTCCAGCTCTGGCAACGTTGCAGAGATTTTTTTATTGGCTGGAATGCCTCCATTGTGCTGCAGGAGTATTGAGGAATCCATATCAGATAATCCTTTGGCTGCTGCAACACCAAAGTGAAAAAAAAACCCAACTTAGTTCATTAAATCCATCAATACTGTGCCACAGAAACAAAAATCATTATGGACACATCCCTCATTCCTGCAGGAAACAATCAGTATTGGAGACTCTCTAGAAAAGGGAATCCAAAGTCACCTATTTTAAGGCTTTTTGCCTCATTACAGGCAGGAAACAGGGATTTAATAATAAATACTGGTGCTCCACACAACACTGACTGACCAGATTGATGCAGCTGCTAATGAAGCACTGAGCAGAGGGGCCATAATTCACTTTTTCTGTCACATTAACCACTCTGAAATGATTTCATTTCTGCCCCTCTGAGCTCACCCCACTCCCACCAAACCAACCCGGGCTGAAGCAGCTCCTCCTCAGCACATTTGGGGTTCGTTTTTTCTTGGAACAGCAGAGATCAGAGAACACATGAAGGAATAACTTGCCTTCCTCTGCCTCCCTCTCTTGCCTTTGCAGCATCTGCTGCTCTGGGGGCAGCGCCTGCTGCAGGAGCTGCATGTAGAACTCGTTCTCCTTCTGCACCTCTTTCTGCTTTCTCAAACGCATCTTGTAGCTGACATAACTTTTAAAGCCAAAGCCCAAAGTCACAACAGGGTAGCCAATGCTAAGGGGGAAAAAAAAAAGCATTATTATTAATCAAACTGTAGCCATGATAGCAAATTAATAAATTATAAACATCTGGGTGATAGCTTTCCCCAGAAAATAATCTATAAAGTGGTTTTTGCTGTTCCACAGCTCAAAATGCAGGCATGGCTTTATCAGCAACACAATTCTGGGAGCAGGTTTTTTTGCCTGTCAGCTTCATCACCAAGAGTCTGAGTTCTTGGGACAACTGCACCAGCACAGAATGCACACAAATCACACAGTGTGTTTATTGATGGGTGCTCCACCCATGAGCAAACAGCCCTGTGCAAAGGGAACCTGTCTTGGACAAGAATTGTAAGCACTGGAGGTGTCCTAGAGCAGGGGAACACTGATGCAGATGAGTGTTAACCACTCAAATGTTCTCATTCCTTGGTCAGAGGGCAAATTGTGTTTCTGAGGGAGCTGCCAGCACCATTTGCATGTGCATCTGGCACGATTTTTGCCAAAGCCCCTTTTGTAGTGCCCTGCAGAGGCAGCTGCGGCTGCAGCTCCCAAACCCTGGGGACAAACTCCAATGTTTGCACCCGTGCAGCAGCAAAGACCTTCCTTCCTTCCTTCTGCACAGCTCCTGAAGTGCTTCTGGGGCCTATCACAGAGTTTAACTGGTGTTTAAGGGCTTTGTTGCACTGCGTGGATGATATAAACTCAAATGACAGATGTCTGCTTTACTGCCCGCATTTTAAATGTAGATCAGTGAATGCTACACTAAAAACCTGTGGAATAAAAGTGAATTTCCTCCAGATCTGGGCACTCTGCACATCAGGCTCTGGCCTGGAGTCACTCTCCTCACTTCAGTGTAGTAAGCAGTGTTTCTCATTTTCTGCAATGATTTTCATCCTGAAGCCTGTTCATTGCTTCTGGTGAATTATTAAATCAGACACTCACGAGACCCTTTCTGAGGGAAAAAGGAGAGCCCTCTGTCCCAGAAAACGATTTCTGTAATAATTTCATAAGTTATCAGGGAAACCTATTTCTTTTTTTGTTGCTTTTATCACCTGCTCACTATGTGAATACAAAAGTTGTGAAGTGAAGGCAGGAGCTTTCAAGAAACGCTTGGAGTATCCACACTACAAATTCCTCACAGCACAGAGAGGTGGCACTGGGTCCGTGCTTGCACACATTTCTCACAGAATATTTAATGGCAGAAGTGTGAGGGGAAAACTGACCAGCCAAACCCTGAACCCAAATAAAAAGCCCTGATTATTCATTTTCCTGGTGAAAAAGTTTAATAGGAGAGCAGAGAACCACTTACCAGTGTGCTGCAAATGGACGACAAAGGTCCACATGGAAGTTTTTTAAATCTTTAAATCTAATGGCTGCTTCAATATAAACAAAAAGTATCCACAGTGATACTGTTGGTAAGCACACACCTCGTTCTGTGGGGAGAAGGGAAACAGAGGCACCTCAGGGACAGAGTACAGGCAGCAAGGATTTTAAAGTTATTTTTTAAACATTTTAAGAGTCAGAGGAAACAGACCTTAAAAGATTTCACTTAGAAAGATCATAACTTAAAAAGCAAAAAAAAGCAAGTTCCCATCAACTTGGATGAGCACTGAAAATGAATAATTCCTGAGGCTGCCATGAATTAAAATATTAAATCAGCTCAATAGCTACAGCTAAAACTGGCCCATCAGGTTCTTCCTTCTAAGCATCAAACCTGAACAACTTCAGATAAGGTTTAACATATTAATACAACTCTAAAAATAACCCCAGATTCTGCAGGTATTTGAAACTGGGCAGCAAGTGGTTCCCAGCATCTGCCATCAGCTCCCACACTGCCATTATCAGCAATGACTAAGTTGTCACAGAGCTGAGTGAGGGATGATCCACAGCACCCTGCAAACCTCTGGGATCGAGTCTAACACAAAATGTTACACAAACCCCAAATCCCAAGAACTTGGGGAGTGAAAAGTTACCCCTAAAAAAAAAAAATTAAATCAAATTTTGTTCCTAAAATGTTTTGATTGAGGGAAGGATGTGTGGAATCCACGTGTCAGTGCCACTGAAAACTCAGCCACCTCCCCCCAGCTCCCCTGCTTCATCCAAACCCAGGGATTTATGAGAACAAACCCAAATAACTCAGGGAAAAAAGGGCAGCAGAGGGGGACAAGAATTCTCCGTATAAGTCTCAAACTGTCAGGGCAGCCTCTGGTATCAGCAGCTCAGCTGACACAAAGCTTTGCTAAAACAGAACTAAACTGTGATCACTGAAATAACTGGTATTTGAGTATCAGTAACTAAATTAATAGCACACCAGTTGAGTGTGGAGGAATAGAACACTTTCACAAACTTTTCCTGTGTGCTCTGTATTTGTTGAATCACTGCAGGAGAGTTTTGAAGTCAGGAATTTAGGGTTTTTTAGCTCCTCTGGAATTCCTGTTTATACCCCTCCAGTTCCTGCTTACTGGAGATGCACCCAAAGTGCAAAACTAAAAAACAACATTTTTAACTCTAAAAAAAAAAAACTGCATTAAATGAGGTAACAGCAGAGAGGGTTTGTTCCTGGAAGCTGTAAGATATCTATTGAGATCAGGAAATTGTCAATAAGGAAGAGTTGTAAATAAAGAAGTAATAAATGAGTCAGGAAGTTGTAAATAAAGAATAATGACCCACCTGTGTGCCACACATACTGTACCCACACATAGGTGCTGGCAGCAAAGAACAGCCACTGGATTGGGATGAAGAGCAGACAGATGATGTTGGAGGTGAATGCTACACACACAAAAAATACTGAGAAGGCCTGAAAGAAAGGAGGGGAGGGGGAAAGAGAAGAGGGTTTGGTTATTCCAGGAAAAACAACCAATACAGTTTTTAATGTATATTAAAATACATATGATACATTTTATATAGAACATATAATAGCTGTAATTTCGTAACATGCCAATATTTCTAATATTACATGTTTATTTAATTTCAATATATGTTAACATATTAAAAATATTTTTATATATATCTAAACCCCCTATATATAGTCATATATATAGCTAGACAGCATATGTGTGTATATATACACACAGATATATAAAAATATAAAACCTCCTATATAACAGGATTTTCTTAAAAATGAAACAAACTCTTGCCTGTTTACATATATATAAGGTTATGTATAATCCTGACTAACTCAAACCCAGCTCAGGAATTCAAACAGTATTTTCCTGTGGTGAAATTCTGATAAATCTTTATTTCATTTCCACTTGCCATAGGTAAAATATCCATCAGGGAGAAGGGATAAATCAGAGAAGCCCCTCCTCCTGTGAGGAGGATCTCACTCAGCTCACGAGTGTCATTCAGTCAGCTGGGTAATATGGAATATTCCCTGGAGTGCAGCATTTCCCTGGAAAGGCACAGCGATCCCGAGTGCCACTCACCAGGCCCTGGTATCGGAAGGAATCGTAAACACTCCTGATGAAGAGCCAGAACGGCCACAGGTACTCAAACCTGAACTCCAGCACAAAATCTGCCAGCAGCACCAGGGCCCACACCACCAGGAACTTCAGGTACAGGAAAGTGCTGGGGAAAGAAAGAAAAAGGAAATTTCAGGTCAGGATTTCCAACAGAAACTGTGTTTGTTTTTTGTTTTTTTTAATTAAAACTGGAATTAAAATGGACAACTGGAATATGTAGAAGGAAATGTCAGCCAAAATAATGTTACAAAATAAGTTTAGGGTTGTTTTTTTTTATTATTCCATTACAGCAGCCCTGGTCTAATGAAGTTAATACTCAATTGCATTTGTTTTTCCTAATAAACAGCAGGGTCTGTTCTCACAAGACATCAGCACCCATCTCCCTTTGCATTTTTACACAGTGAAGTCCTGCCAAAGGTAACTTCTCCCAGCTGGAATGTTCCTTTTCCAGTCCTCTCCTGCACTTGGAGCTCAGGAATTTCTGTTCCCTCTCCTCAGCAGGCTGCAGATGTTCCCTCATTTACCACAGACTGCAACACCAATAAACTGAGATGAATTTTAAGCCTATAGCAATTTGAAGAGTGTTTTGATACTGAGTTATCAGTGTTAGATTCGAAAACATTTATATGAAGGTGAATGGATCCCTTAAAAACAAACGAACAAACCCCCAGAAAAACAGAGGCACATGAGGCTTGAGACCAGCCTAACTTCTATTTCCTAATTATTTCTGAGCCACATTCCCATGTTCTGAGTCCTGCATTTCAAACCACTGATGATCCTTCTTGGCAACAGAGCTTAAAAACATTTTGAGCTCATACCCAAGTAACACTTGATCCCTCGGTCAGCCCAATCCATTCTTCCAAAAAAGAAGCAGCAAAACCCCTTTTTCCCTCCAAACCCATCACCCCCAGCTGTGTCACTCCAGCTCCCCAATACCTTGTTGCACTCTACTGGGTCATAACAAAAATGGGGGGGTTAAAAATATATTTTTCTCTTTTAAATCAAATGCAGATTTTCCTCTTAGTAACCTACTCTCCCTCCTCTCCCGCCCTGCCAACACAACCAGCAGAACTTTGCCCTGGAATGTTTACTGGGCAGGTGCCAAGGGTTTGCACCCAGTGCCAGGTAGGGTCGAGTTCCTGCCCTGCTCAGGGCCACGGGGCTTTTTTAGGAACTTGTTCAGAGCTTTGGGGAAGAGACAAAACACAAAACCTCCAGCGAAAGAGCTGGGTACCAGCAGAGGTTTGGAAAGAGCTGAACTCGAGCAATTCGCACCCACTTGTCACACAAGGTCAGGTCCAAACCACAGGGCTGGGAAAACACTCGGATTTCTTGGGAATCGGAGATGAACGGCTTGTGCCTGAGAGCGCCCTTATCAACAGAACGGGGTGGGAAAAAAATAAAGCAAAAGGCTCCAGGAAGCACTTTAATGGAAAGGAAACAGAAAAGTTACGGAACTGCTGTTTCCAGCTCTGATGAAACCGGCCCCAGTCACTAATTACTCTTTGAGAAGAATGAAACTACAGTGTAAGTATTTTAAAAAAACCCTCAAATCCAACAAAATATCCCACACCAAAACCCAGCCAACCAAAACCCACCCAAAACCTTAAATGGTCACGTTGTCTGTCCTGGTGGATTATGCTTCCACAAGCTGTCTTTCCCCGTTTAGAACTTAATTTTAGAATTTAAAGTTTAGATCTTCACCAGAAATCCGTAAAAAGCAGCTGCATTCAGAGAATATTTGACACTAAAGAAAATATTTGACATTTGGGCCCAGACTGTGGAACTGTACCTGTGCAACTCCTCAGATTTGAGGAATTCTCTAAAATCATCACAGCCAGGAATTCCTTGCTCTGTTTAGTTGTGTTGTGGAGCCTTTTCCTGGGTTACACTCATGGCTATTGTTTATTTCCCTGCCACTGGAACCCACGAGGAGACCCCATTTTTCCCAGCAAATGAAGGCTGTCAGAACTAATGCTGCTCAACTGTGAAGTGCCACTCCAAGAGAAAGCATTTGCTGAACAAGAGTTCTGTAACACAGCCATTAAAGTGATTTCTGATATTAAATTCATATCAATCCAAGGGCCCTGGTGACACTTAGCACCTTCTAAAGTGGAATTGGAACAATGCAACACTTGTAAGGAGGTTTTGCCAACAATATTAAAGAGCCTATTTCTCATTGTCTGAAGGGCTCCAAAGCCATTCAGAATTCCAGGAGTACAGGAAAGTTTAAAAGCCTCAATCCTTGTGTTGGCCCCAGCATGGAATGAGCTCCTGGGGAGCAGGGAAGGGGCCCAAATCTCAGATCCTGCTCCCCCTGAGGTGCTGCACACCCAGGTTTGCATTCAGGCAAGCCCCCAGCCCAGCAGCGTGAGCTGACAGCTCTCAGTGAACCAGGGAGAGCTGAAATCATCCCCAAGAAAATCTGGGAAAGGACCTCGTTTGACAGGCTGAGCACTGCTGCTGCTCTGCTTCCCCCAGCACCACCCAGACAACATCACCTGAACAAAACAACTCACAGAACTCAGCACCAGCCCTCCTCCCTTCCCTGCTGTGTCCCAGCCACTTTTCCTTCATCCTTGATTCCTTCTAGCTCTTCCCTTCAGTGCATTCCTGTTGTTATCCCTCCGTCCC
Source organism: Struthidea cinerea (assembly GCA_013397865.1). Lineage (NCBI taxonomy): Eukaryota > Metazoa > Chordata > Aves > Passeriformes > Corcoracidae > Struthidea > Struthidea cinerea. The sequence goes on from VZTI01004866.1 coordinate 375,021, forward strand.
CTACCTCCCGACACATCCTCCAGGATCCAGCTCCAGCCCTTTGGGAAGCTCTGGCAGTCACTGATCTCCCTGGGCCTTTCTCACACAACATTCACCAGGCTCAAGGGCTTCCCAACCTCTGGAAAACCTTTCTATTGCAGAGGCTCAAATATATTCCACGAGGCCAATTGGAATTCTGAGGTGGATCCCAATACAGGGGAAAATTCTTGCAGATAAATACCTAAAATCTGGGTTATCCAATTTCCCGACACATGTCAAAAAATCTGCCCTCAGTGACCTGGCAGAGGTTTAAGGCCAGGGCTTTCCCTAGAAACCAGCATATGGCATCTAATCCTGGAGGGTAATGAAGGAAAAGGGGAAGGATGGACACATCCATGCGAGGAGCAGGGCACGGAGCAGGGAGGAGCAGAGATTACAGTGCTGCAATTTCTCCGAAAGGTCAGTCGATGCCTAATGTACACTGAATAGAAAGATTTATTCATAACCCCACACTGGCTGTGGTCCCCCTTTGAATTTGCAAACAAATAATTTTCCTCCTTATTCTTCCTCCCCCTGCAAGTGCCAGATGCCATTTCCTTCCCCCCCCCCCCCCCCTTTTTTTTTTCCTCTCTTGTTCTTTGTTCTCCTTTTACTGCCCCGCAGAAGCAGATCCTGTGCTGGCTGTAAGGTAAAAATACTGCAAAAAATCCCTAGAAAAAGACCCAATTCTGCACCCCAAACCCAGACTGGGGATCAATTAAGCCTTCATTCTATCCCACTATTTGGGATAGAATAGCAAGGCCCAAAGGCTGGAAAGGGAATCCTGGCAGGACTGCTGGCATGTTCCATTTGGCAGCCTGACTCATCCAAGACCATGGAGTGGGAGGCATCCCGAGGCTGGCAGGGTGCCAAGGGCACAGGTGAGCTTTAAAAAGGTGAAATCACCAAATAGTCAACAACCCCCAGCTCGAGGTTACCCAGCAGCCACAACACTGGGGAGGCTGAGTGGAGATTTGCAAATGTAACAGCTTTACATACATAAGCACACAAAGAGATATCTAAGATTATTATTAGTGGGCAGAAGAAGCAGAACAGAGCGAGCACAGCAAGTCTGAAAGGCAGAAAACATCACGGCTGGGACTGGTCATGTGAAACACTTGCCAGCTACAGATCTGAAAAGGAAAAGAAATGCAAAGAATCCCAGGAAAGCTCCCTGACTCCCGATTCCGTGTCTTGCCATGGCACAGAATGTATCCATCCCTGAGCTGGGGCAGGGTAAGGAGAGGGAGACAAAAGGGAAAATCCTTGCAGTGACTGTGGAAGCCCAGGCACGGGCAGACAATCAGCGCTGTGGGGCTGGCACAGGAGGCACTGGCAGCTCTGGGAATTCAGCTGTGAACACCAAAATCCAGCCACAGGAGCCCCTTTAGCTGTAGGCAGTGAGAGCCAGGGCAGAGGGACTGCTATTCCATGTGCCACCGGGGCTGACACAGTAGAACACACTAAATGTAGGCTAAATTACACTGGAGCCCTGCACTGGAGTTCAAGTCATAAAAGGCAGCTCTGCTGCTTTGTTCCAGACCTCCGGGGCAGCTCCACAAGAAAATGCTTTTCCCTCTATAGGAAGCTTGTAAAAAAGTGCCAGAATAAATTAGCAGGAGGAATCACTATGGATTTTTAAGAAAAGCCTAAAAAAGGCCACATTCCTGGAGGTAGCGCTGATGTTTTCCTTCCAGTTTATTTGGCTGTCAAAAATCCAGTCCTTGGAATTCAGCCCTGTCAGGATTTGGGTGGCAGAAGGAACCAGGAGTATTTTAGGGGTTGTGACACCCAGAAATCCTGTCCTGTGCCACCAGGGCCACTTGGAGATGAGACACCCTCCCCTGCCAGGCACCCGCTTGGCTGCCAGCCCACGGAGTGCCTGGGATAAAGGGCAATTTACATCCCGAGCTAAAATAATCCTGGCTCTGAAGGAACATGGAGTATTTAAGGACTATTGTCAGGGAATCCATGAGACAGCATCCATCAGCTGATGTGACAGCACAAGCTAAAGCAGGGATGTGTGGAATTCATCTTGAAACTTCCCCAGAACTGGGACCCAGCAGAGCCAAAGCAAGCAATATCAGCAATACAGCTGAAGGATTTTAACCAGATTTTAACCAGATCAAAGATGAGGACTGGGAAGACTGAGGAACAAGCAGGAACAAGTAAACTTTAATTGCTTAACTAATGACAAGCTGCAATGAATACTTTTAATTAACAATTAAGGGTTTAATGCATGCACACTGCCAAAGGTGGGAGATGTTAAATCACTTGAGCATTTTTAAACTGTTGCCATTGTTTTACAAGGGAAAAGGCAAAGTTTGGAATATTATGGAAATAACAGATCCCACAATTCCTACCGTGAGCGTCGTGGGTTCGCAGATCTGTTGAAAGCAGTTATTTTAAATTACATTAAAGTTCTTTCCACAGATCCTGCAATACTTCTAAACAGCACAAGTCACTGCAAAAATCAACATTCAGAGAGACAGATCATCCACATCTTTCAGTGCAGCCCAGGATTTTATATTTCTAACTCTGATCTGGCTTTTTTAATCACTTCTTATAATCTGCTTCGGTTTCACACATGCAGTGAACTCTGCCACCAGAGCTTCCCTGCAGGACAATTCCTTCCTTGCTCCACAACTCCTCATTTTCCCAGCTCTCAACCACCCCACGTGTCCCAGTGACAGCTGTGCCTCGCTCACACTCCCAGGCTGGAGAGGGAACAAGGATGGGAAGATCAGGTTTAATTTAAAAAGCAAACAAAACAAAGAGTTAAGTATCCCAATCCTGCTGTTTGCTCAGCCTGGCTGCTTTGCCTATAAAGCCACGATGTTTCCTCCTGATAACTGCATTTACTGGGTCTGTGTAAGCTGATGGGGACAATTAAGATAAGCTGAGTAAATAACGACAGTAATTACAAGAATTTAGACAACTGTAGTTCTGTGAGAAGTTACCTGTGAGTTCTTTGAATAATGGGGGTCAGAGAGGGGAAAAAAATTAAAAACTAGAAAAAGAGCCCCAATCCACGTGGAAGGACCTCCCTCTGCTTAGATTTCCAAAGAGAAAGCCTTCCCACTATTTCCCTTTCCTTTCTGTGGGACAACACTCTGAGGACACTGACTGTTTCTGTTTAGCAAAAAAGCTAAAAAAAAAAAAAAAAAAGGCTAAAAATCCCATTCCTGAACCAGAGCATCCCCGGAGAAGCGAAGCCAGAGGTGTCTCTGAGCTGCTCACAGGACTCCAGCAGCTCTTCCTGCTGCACACGCTCAGCTCCTGGAGTTCCTCCGAGCTTTCCCCGATTTTCCCTCCTTCTCTCACCCCATCTTCCCTGCCAGTCACCTCAAAGGCACAGCATTTTGAATGACTTTTGAAAACCAATTATAAGCAATTCCGCATATATTTGAATTATTCTTCACCTTGAATATTAATTTCTACACAAGGGATGTTTTTCTTTACCATTCCAGGCAACTTTTTCCCAAAGCCCGAAAGCCTAAAGCAAAACACTCTCTGCTCTCCTGTAGAGATTCACTACAAGTGGGATAAGCAGCACACTGGGACAATTTTATTCCTGTCACAGCTCCCCAGCAGCTGCTTCCCTTCATGCAAAGTTAACATCTGAATTGTATGAGCTTGCTCAGGTTTCCAGGCACTGCATTCATCAACCCCACTGAACTAGAAACAGAAATGGGACAGCACATTTACTACAGCGCTCACAAGCTTCAAAGCCTCTCCTGACCCAAACTCCCACTTATTGAGAAATACAGAATTATTGCATTCCATATAAAATTTGACAAACTCGGGAAAACAGTGCTCTAAAATACCCTTTAAAACAGGCTCACAACGACTGTGTTGGAACACAAATCAGCATTTTGGTGCGTTCTGCCTGCAAACGCCTGGAAAACACATCCTGATTGCCCAGGATGAGGCACATCCCACATGGACCTCACTTCACCACCGTTTGTTTCCTCATTCCCCAGGTCACAGGTGAGTCGGGCACCTGCTGTGTTCCCACCACACCGGGCCATCCATCCCTGCTCCGGGAATTCCCAAACAAGCTGCTGCTCCCATGGCTCTCACAGCTCCCACCGCAGCCCCACGGCGCCGGTACCTCCACCAGCACGGGAAAAACAACTTTCTGAAGCCCTGCGTGAGGAGCCGAGCCAGCAGCCCAGGTGTTCTGCTGCCGAATCGCTGCTGAGGGAACGCTCAGCCGGGACAACCTTCCCGGGGAGACGCAGGGAGGCTGCAGCAGGACTCGGAGCTCTGGCACCTCTGGGATCCCCCAGCTGCGAGACCCCGCCGGGAAAAGCTCCCCGGCTGAGGCTGCAGCGTGCGGCTCGGAGCTTCGGCACCTCTGGGAACCCCCAGCCGTGAGACCCCGCTGGGGAAAAACTCCCCGGGGAGACACGGGTGAGGCTCGGAGCTCTGGCACCTCCGGGAGCCCCCAGCCGCGAGAACCCCGCAGCCCCGGGGGTGACACAGGGCGAAGGCCCCAGCGCTGGCTGCGCACCCCAAGGGCGGCTCTGGCCGCTCCCTCCCCGGCAGCGCCGGCAGCACCTTGGCCAGCAGCTCCCCCCGGCCCCGCGGAGCCCCGGGGGCCGCGGAGGGCCCGGGGCGGGGCAGCCCCTGAGGGGCGCCGGGGCGCCATGACGGTGACAGGGCCGGGGGGGCGGCCGGGGGGACCCGGGGCCGCGAACCGCTCGCTCCCGGCGCCGCGGCGGCCGCTCGGTACCTGCCGTAGATGCCCTCGGTGATGCGGTTCCGCTTGAGCGGCCGCC
>VZTI01004866.1:380852-393262 GCA_013397865.1 Struthidea cinerea
CGCGACCGCCACCACCGCCACCCGGGGCTGCCGAGTCACGTCTGGGCACCGGCACCGGCCCCGCTCTGGGCCCCGGCTCCGAGCCTCCACTCCCCGGGGCCACCCGGCAGAGGCCCCGCCCCAGGGCCCGCGCCTCGAGCCTCCGCGGAGTCTCCTCCCCGGGGCCCGCGGCCCCTGTGGTCTTTGGGAGCCGTGAGGGGAATAATGATGGCGCAGCGCCTGACGGAGGCCGGAGCGCGGCCTGGGCTCCGCCCGGCCCTGGCTGGGTGGAGGGTGGCGGTGCCACCCCGCCACCTCGCCCGGCGCTGGGCTGGGTGCCACGGGCCTGCCAAGGGATGATGGATCTCCAATAACAAGGGTCGGGCAGTGATGGGCTCAATGTGAGGAGTGCGGGTCCCAAAACGGCGTTAAAACTGGCCCAGGAGGGTGCTGCGCCCTTGGCTGAGTCATGGGGATGTTTTCCTGGTAGTGGAGCTCTAATTTAGAATCAGAGCATCACGGATTGGTTTGGGTTGGAAGGGACCTTGAAGATCATCCTGTTCCACCCCTGCCATGGGCAGGGACACCTTCCACTGTCCCAGGCTGCTCCAAGCCTGGCCTTGGACACTTCTGGGATCCAGAGGCAGCCACGGCTTCTCTGGGCACCCTGTGCCAGGGCCTCACCATCCTCATGGGGAAGAACTTTATCCTAACATAAAAGTTACTTTGTGCCTCATCCTGTCAGAGGTCACCAACTGCTGGTCTCTGGAAGCTGAAGCTGTGAATCTGAGTGTCAGCTTTACAACGTGTCATGCTGAGGGAAAGCGGGTGAATTCCTCACCTTTGGGGTGTTTTCCCTGGATGTTACCGCTGATGGGATTTAGTATCAGGTAGCAAAAGGGCTCGTTGTGTTAGCTAAATTAATTCCTAAATTACTGCTTGAGCTATTATCCTGTCTAGAGAAAGTTTACCAGGTGTTCTGGTTCTGTCTGAATTGCCCACGGGGTCAAAGAATTCACAGAAAAAGGACCTGAATGTGGATCTTTCTGCATCGGGGTTTTTCTGAAGCCAGGGCAGTGCTTTGAATGCCTGGGAAAGGGGGATTTTTTTGGATGCTGTTTAGGGGTTTCTGAAGTGGGTGCAGGGATATTTAACTTTATTAGGCCTAAGTAAAAGCTGGGAAAGGGCTTTGATGTTAAAGCAGTTTGATATTGGATGTGAGGAAGGTTCAAGCTATACCACAAATCCAAACCTTTCGCAGGTGGCTTGAAAACTATTATTGTGCCCTGTAGCCTGGGTTGGCAGGAGGAATGTCCTAAAATATAAGTGAACTGGGAGTTTCCTGCATATATTCTTGCCTGATAAATGTTCCTGTCACCAGCAGGTGGCTTTGTCCCTATTTCTGAGCACATTTCTCCCCATTTCTGGGCACTCCGCAGGCTGTGCTGTGCCAGCTCAGCACTTGGTTTGTAACAGCCTCAGAGCAGAGAGGCTGAGGTGTAATTACAGTGCTTTAATCTGAACTGCCTGAACAAAGAGGGCTCAGTTCACAGAAGCACCGTGAGTACTGAGAAGGGACAAATGTTCCTCCGGTGCCTAAAGGGGGCTTATAAAAGGGATTTTATATGGCAGGACAAGGGGGAATGGCTTTAAACTGCCAGAGGGCAGGCTTGGAGTGGATATTAAGAAGAAATTCTTTATTCAGAGGGGGGTGACGGCCTGGCACAGGGTGCCCAGAGCAGCTGTGGCTGCCCCTGGACCCCTGGACGTGTCCAAGGCCAGGTTGGACGGGCCTTGGAGCCACCTGGGACAGTGGAAGGTGTCCCTGCCCATGGCAAGGGTGGCACTGGAGGGGCTTTGAGGTCCCTTCCAACCCAACCCATTCCATGACTCATGCTATGGATTCATAAAGTGTCCTGGAGCAGTTTCCATGGCCACATGTGACCAACAGGCTGATCCTACAGTGGCAGAGGAAATGCTGCATCTCCGCAGGTCCCTGATTCCCTGGTGTTGGGTGGGATCCATCCTGTAGAAGAAGGTTTGTTGTGGGATGTGGCTGCAGAGCTGTGATGTCAGCAGTTGCTGGTTCTGCATGATCTTCCACATCCTGCTTTTAGGAGTCCATGTTCTGCTTTCCTGCCCTTTAGCCGAGCTGCCAGGCCCCCAGCAGCTGGAATGCCCCAAGGGAGTGTCCTGGAGCAGGGCAGTGCTGGCAGTTGGATGTGGCTGTGTCCCTGGGCACTCTCTGAGCTCAGCCCGTGTGAGCTGGGGCGAGTCTGGGCTCCTGACACACCACAGATAAGGAGCTGTTCCCTGCTCACGCCTCTTGGGCTTTTTATCTCTTGCTGAGTTCTCATTCCTGGCCCCCCGCACCTCCTTTGCTATTGGTGTGAGGGCACTGGGGCATTTTTATAGGGAAAAGGAATAATTCATGTGTTGGTGCTTCATGTATCGAGTGCACGATGCCTTCCCGCTACCTCAACTTCCGCTGCAGCGTACCCTGGCTGATCCTTCTCCTGGAAATTCTGTTCCTCGTCCACTTTTTCTTTTGCTTCCCAGATGTTGGTAACTTCTACTCACCATCCGATCTCTACCCAGGTAAGCCTGGCACTCTGCTGGGAAAGGAGGGACAATCGCTGCTCCTGTTGTGCCCTGCAGTAGGGGTGGGACTCAGCGGGGTTTGTTGGTGAGAAGTAGAGTGGTTTTAATGCTCTTTCAACACCAGGAGTGGTGGGAATTTATGTATATCAGAGGTATGATGGGGATCCAAGACTAAATTGCATTTTTGGTCAGTTTTCTGTCGGGTTTTTTGACCTCTCAGCCCCCATCTTATGGCATCCATTGAGATCACTCTGTAAGAATAAATTCAGGGTTAAGGATATTGTTTCTCTGATTAGTTATGGATTGGAAAGAAAGCTCTTGAATTCTTTCCAAGTACTAAACAATAGTGGCACTTACATTTTTATCTGAAGGCTTCTTAGTTAATTGTGATTTTTAATTGATTTTTTTTTTTTAACCAGAAATCCAATATGCACTCATAATTTCACTGCTGTCTTGGTCTTTTCTGTCCTGCAGAATTTCAAGATGTCAACCACATGGTGATTTTTGGATTTGGCTTTTTCCTGATGGTTCTGAGAAGATACGGCTTTAGCAGCACTGGACTCAACTTCCTGCTCATTGTTCTTGGTGTCCAGTGCACTGTGCTGGTAGAAGATTTATTAATTTTCCTCAGGGTACAGCAAAATGAAAGTGGTATGAGAAGGTAATGAGTTCATGTTAGAGCTGCACTAATCCAGAACTGCTGATTGCTCCTCGTGGAGGTGAACGCCTCCTTATAGGGATTGTTTGGGAATGAGCAGAGTCACGTTTGCAGGCATTTTAGAAGGCTTTTGGTTTTTAAGTACATTGTTCTGTGTCATTCCTTCTTTATTGCCCTGGTGTCACCCTGATACTGAGTTATTTTTCTTTTCTTTCCTTATTGCAGCCTAGCAAAGGCTGTGGTGAGCATGACTGCTGTGGCCATCTCCACCGGGGCTGTCCTGGGGAAGGCCAATCCTGTGCAGTTAATTGTGATGAGCCTGGTGGAATTAGTCATCTTCTATGTGAGCAGATGCATCAACAGGACATTCCTGCAGGTACCCTGGTGGGGTTTTCAGAGACACGGGGGAAAACGTTACTGGAACTTTGGAACAACTCTGTCAGGAGCTGCAGCAAAGGCTTTCTGCGGCCTGAATTAGGCCACAAATGGTGAATATTCTGTTGGTACAGGTCCCAGACAACCTCACCCTGATGCACGTGCACCTCTTTGGAGCCTACTTTGGTGTGGCAGTCACCTCCCGCTTCCCTGAGCCACCCCCAGGGCTGGACAAGAACAGGAGCACCCCAAAGTCAGACCTGTTCTCAATGCTGGGTGAGTCCTTGGCTTCAATGCCTCAGCTGGAAGAAGGGATTGCAGGGAGAACATAGGGAGGGTTTGGGGGTTTTAAATGCAAAATGCAGCTCTGCATGCAGCCAGGCACAGAAACTGCTGCTCTGCTTCCTGGTTTGGGACAGTGGCCACTATCCTACCTGGCCCAGAGGCCACTCCTGCTACAGCTGGGGCTCAGTTTGCTTTTGTCACCTCAGCATAAGGGCTACTCCAGGTTAACTGCTCCTTCTCCAGGTTCAGCACTCCCTTTCCTGGCCAAGCTGTCCCCCTGGGCTTGTCCAGGCCTGCTGGTGAGGGACTGTGTGCCAAAGCTGAGCTCATAACTTGTGTTTCAGCAGAGCTCCCAGGTCCCAGCTCAGGCTGTTTCGCCAGGTGGTGCACAGAGATATAAAGAGGCAGTCCCTGCTGGTAACATAAATAAAAAGATAAAGCCTGGTGAAGGGTGGGGAGTGTGATATAGGCAGGCCCACAAGGGAGGAGCTGGGGGAGGACAGGCTGAGTGTCTGGGACTTCCATTCCTTTTCTTATGAACTCAGAGCTTCCTGCAGGGGTCCACAGAGTCTCATTCTCAGTCAGTGTTTGCCCAGTTTAGGGAATACAAAATTTAAATGTTGCTCTTTTGTGTCCCTGGACTTCTTGTTGGCTGTTTATTTCCAGAGCTGAGCAGATATTCATAAGAATCCTTCAGTAGATTTTATAGATATCTATATTTATGACTGACTCACTGCCTCATCAATGGGAATAGGTTGAATCATCTCACTAGTCCTCAGTGCCACCATAAGTTTAGGGTTGCTGAAACGGCCTCTCCAGTCTGAGGCAGGGTTATCTCTGCCTTGGTGCACTGGAATCTTGGATATTAGCAATGGAAATTGGATTTCAAGGGGCCAAGACAAGCTGGTACAAAATCAGTACCTGCCAGGGCTGCTGGAAACTGGATTTGTGCCTCACGTGGACAATGCCTGCGTCACTTGTTAGCGGTCTCGGACAAGAACACATCAGATGTGACTGTCAGGTGGATTGCACAAGGGTCTGGTACCTCTGTGGGGTGGGGAACACAACATCAGTGATGGGAGTGGGCTGGAAACAAAATACAACAAGTGGACAATGCCAGAGGAGCTGCTGGTTGGTTGTGTTGGTGTCTGTGCACAGCCCAGGGGCACGGGCCCGTGTGGGATCAGCCTGAGGTGCTTTGAGGCCACCGACTTCCCTCTGCTGGCTGGAATTTGCTCTGTGCACGTGCATCCCTAGGCATGCATGGAAGAATGCATCCTGCCGGGCAGGGCGCTTGCTCCATGGAGGCTGGGGTTCCCAAATGCTGACAATTAGGGGCACAGAAGCAGAAGAACCTGTTTGCATTCCTGTTAGAGAAGCCTGTGTGGTCATGGAAGTATGGCACTGACAGTTCCTCACTGGGATTGGTCTTAGGGGAGGCTCTGCTTTGGGAAATGTTTGGGAATTACAGCACACTCTGGGCTGGAGCCCTCCAGAGACAGGCAGGGATGGGTTCCCTGTGGTTCAGAGCAGTTCCTGAGGGTTTCTTGTCCTTGTCCCCAAGGCACTGTGTTTGTCTGGGTGTTCTGGCCAAGCTTCAATTCTATCCTGGCTGACTCCAAGAAGGAAGCAGTGCTCAACACCTACTTCGCCCTCGCAGTGAGTGCTGTGGCTGCCTTCATGTTGTCTGCTCTGACCTCCAAGGATGGCAAATTCAGGATGGTAAGGATGAGGGAAAACCCTGCATGGGGTTTTTCTGTTGAAAGAGATTTTCTGTTACCCTCAGTATACACTAAAATACAAGAGCTGTTAACTGAAACCAAGTCCAGGATTTCAGCCTGACAGTCACAGACTCACAGAGTGGCTTGGGTGGGAAGGGAGATTAAAGGTCACCTCATTCCACCCCCTGCCATGGGCAGGGACACCTTCCACTATCTCAGAGCACACTATCTCAGGGTGCTCTAAACCCCATCCAACCTGGCCTTGGGCACTTCCAGGGATCCAGGGGCAGCCACAGCTGCTCTGGGCACCCTGTGCCAGGGCCTCACCACCCTCCCAGGGAACAATTCCTTCTTAATATTTAATCAACACCTTCCCTCTTTCAGTTTAAAGCCATTGCCCCTTGTTTTATCACTACCAACCCTTGTAAAAAGTCTCTTAACTCCCTGTTCTCGTTGTTTTCTTGTACAGACTCACATCCACAGTGCAGTCCTGGCTGGAGGGGTCACAGTCAGTTACACAGCACACAGCATCCAGCACCCTTGGATTGCCATGATTTTGGGGCTGCTTGGCAGTGTCATCACCATCTTGGGATCTCACTGTTTACAGGTAATGCTCAAACCCTGGAATGGTTCTTGTATAAGCTGTATAAACTTCTTTTCAATGCAGGACACCCCAAGGGAAACCTCTTTTCCAAACTAGGAAAGCTGAGGTGTTCTGAGCAGAGTGCAGGATTGCAAGTTGTGAGAGCAAATTCATCCTCTAGGTCTGCAACAGCTGATCTGCAATTACCAACTTGTGTTTCTGGGTATCAGTTACACCTTTTCTTCTTCCCAGAGGTGCTTTAATCCTGCTTTCAAGCTTCAGGATACTTCTGGAGTTCATTTCACTTTTGGTTTGCCTGCTGTGCTTGGAGCTGTGGCCGCCATTGTTCTGTGTGTCGTAGAAAAAGGGATTTCTACACAATGGAATAATTTATCCAGGTACATAAATTCTTGTATTAAATAGTAAAGATTATTAATCATTACTGCAGTGTGCCCTGAGAAGAGTTCTCAGACATCCAGAGAGCCTGAATGTCATCACAGATACATCAGGTAATCCAAGATAATCCCTGAAGTACAAAATAAAGTCAGTAATGAGGAATTTGAGAGTTGAGCAGACTTTGGGTCAGAACTTTCACATCAGCTTTGGGTCCTGTTTTCTGTGTCTCTTTTTGTTTGATATTAAATACAGCAGACACAGGAGATGAAGGCTGGGCATGTGCCTCCTTCCAAGGCTCATTTTAGGGTTTTGGGGAGCTTAGGAGGGAGGCGGAAATTGGAGTGCAGCATGAAGGCCTGACACTTCTCATCATGTTCTTAATGAAACAAATTAAATGAAGTTTTAATACTAAAAGATGGACAAAATATATCCTCCAAAGTCTGTATTAGGCTTCTGGTGTGCTCCTAAAACATCTCCCTGCAGCTGCAGAGATTGGAGAATTATAGTTTCCATGAGAGATTTTGATGTGAACTGCTCTGTAGATACAGATTAGTTCATGGTCTCAGTGCTGAATTCAGCAACTGTAAAAGGTGAAACACTTTTTTGCTTTTCAGTCTGGGTTATCTGGTCTTTGTTGACCTCGGTGCCTTCTGCCAGACCATCAGCACTGCCTTGATAACAGGTTTGATTACAGGTCAGTACTGAAACGTTCCAGGAATTTCTTTATTTCCTTGGAGCGAGTTTCTATGCGTAAATTACTTGTGGAATAAATGGAAACATGAATGCCAGGGACTCTTCCCAGCCAGGCTTTTGAAGGAGAAGAGCTGTTTGACGCAGAAGTAACCCAGCAACACCATTCTTTCAGTGCTGAAGTTTTATTTTAACCAAGGTTTAACAGCTGCCTTCAAACTGCAGACAGGAGAGTGTGAAGATGAAAATACTTCCACGTTTGGGTATTGTCTCAGTGACAGAAGATGTCCCAATCTGGGGCTTGTCACTTTTTGGGCCTTTTGGTGCAAATGTGCAAAGTTTCAGTAACATCAGGAACTGCCTCAGCCCAGCTGCAGCCCTTTGATCAGGAGATTTTGGGAATTTTGGGACTTTCTGCTGCTTTGGGAGCAGCAGCACTCATGTGGCTCCTGTGGGATGCTCTGGTTTGTGGGAGCTGCTGCTTTTCCACAGCCGCTAACTCTGTCTGGAGTAACAGGGAAATGGCCAATGAAAATTGCTGGGAAATACACCCTACAGTGATTTTTTGGGTGTGTTTTAGTTTATTTAAACCTTTGCATTACTTTAGGTGTAATGAAAAATGAACAGATTTTTAGAAAACATCCATCTGAAATAAGCAAACATTCAGTGTTTAACCAATTGTTTAAAAATCCAGAGATTCCCCTCAGAGATCCCAAACTAGCAGTGCTGATAAACCAGATTATTTTAAATACACAGACACTTCTCCTGCAAGAAATTCATCATTTTGATGTACTTTTATAATCTAGCAGCTGTTAAATGGGGTTTTACCTAAAGTAATTCATTTTTAATATCCCAAGCCTTGATCCTGGCAAGCCTCTTTTTGTATTTAAGGCCAGCTTGAGCCAGGGGGCTCTGCTGAAGGATTTAGGTCTGAATTTGTGTTTTGATCTGTTACATTTGGATAAATGTTACCAAGAAACCTCCTGTTGCACACAATCCTCCCCTTTCCCTGCTGTTTATGTTGATTTTGGGTATCTCTCTTTTACCAACAGGTCTAATCTTAAACATCAAACTGCTTAAGGCCGTGCATGTCTCAAAGTACTTTGATGACCAATTTTATTGGGAGGTGAGTTTCAAAATCATGTCAGATTCCCTGTGTGAGAGTTCATTTAGCACCTTGATGAAGAACTCCAGGTATTTGAATTAAAAGTAAGGGGAAAAAAAAGGGTTATTCCTTTTCCCAGCACATTTTGATGCACAAACAGGCCTTGGGCACCTTTAGGTGCTGATGTGAGGCTGTATCTGAATTACAGGAATAATGGGTGAAAATAAGCTTCTAATCAGATTTTCCATTGGTTTAGGGTTTTTTTTTCTGTGATGATTTGATACGTTCTGATACAAGAATGTTTTGTCTTCACAGTTTCCCCACTTGTCTGTTGGATTTTGAATGGAGGATCCCAGCTGACAGATAAGACCACAGATAAGATTTTCCTCTGTCACCAGAAAAACTGGACAGCTATGATGGGTTCAAAGAGCACTGAAATATCAATTCTCAGGCCCACAAAAGCCACCCCAATGGACACTCAAAAAATTAAACTGTTCTAGTTATTCTTGAAAGATAGAGTGTGAATTCACAGATGCAAACTTAAAATGCATTCAGCTTTTCTGCTTTGTTGGACTTACCTTAAATATTTTTTGTAAGATATGTACAAAAAAGTTGGCTGCATTCATGGCTTATCAATCCAAATGCTTGGAAACATTAAACTATTTTTAGCTCCCGAGTTTACAAGCCAAAATGATGGATTTTAAAGTGTCATTTTTCCAGGAGCACTTCTTATCTAGCAAAGCACTCAAGTTTTTAAGATGAGATGATTCTGCTGAAGGCCTTGACAAGCCAGGATTTGATGAGTGAGCTGGAACAGGACCAGAACTCTGCATCCTGCCAGACTGAACTGCTGGAAAAATCTGGCATTACGTGGCTGGATGTTGGGAGGTTCTGATGGCAAGAAGTTCAATTGTGGATGGTGCTCCTGCAGTCCCTGGGGTTTGCTGCCCAGTGTAAAACACAAACAGAGTTCAGGGCAGGGTCTGGGAGGGGACAGCCTGGCCCAGCACAGGGGGACTGGGCCTCAGTGCTGCCTGCACCCAATTTTGGAAGTGCAGGGACTTTGGGGACAGAGGATTCTCTGCACGTGAACCCTCATTTTTAAGTGAATTGTGATCCTCGGTGTTTCTCACTTTCAAAAATAGTTGACATAGAAAATCTTCCAGAAGTGCTTACCTAATAAAGGAGTGAAAATGTGGCTGTTTTCCTTTCTTCAGCACCCTTGTGAGGAATGAATGAGGGAACTCGTGACAAGGCTGAGTCCTTTGATGAGGCTCACTGACCTCATTCATTCACTGGGATGAGCAGATCCCTGCAGCTACAAAGGGAGGCAGCTTCCAAGGAATGCAGACTTGCAGAGGAAGGGCCAGTTTTCCTTGTTCCCAGCTCCCAAAAGAGCCAGCAGGAGTTCTGCAGCTGCCCACACCTTCTACACACAACTGTGAGTTGTTACTTCCCAGACACTTCCTCTTTATCACCACAGGATAAATGAAAGATTCAGGGATGGGTGGAAAAAAAAATCCCAAAGCACCACAGTTCTGTATTACACAAGAAAAGGCACACACCAGCAAGCTTTGAAATTGGAGAAATGGTTATATTGTCCAGATATAGGAAATATTTAATAAATATCAGTTAAAAGGTCGTTTTAAAGCATTTTTAGTAAGTTTTGGATTGTAAATAACATCATAGAAACAGCTGGTTAAACACATCCATATTCCACTCTCCTTTTATTTGTAACAAACATCATTTTAGAAAAGTGACTCCACTGTTGTTTGTAGCAATTTTACATTTCTCAAAAACACCACAAAACTGAAGTGGACGTACAAGAGTAAAAAAAATAAACAGAATAGAGCTGGATTTAGTGCTTTCAGCTTTCCTTGATTTCTCTTTAGACACAATGGAAGGTTTACAAAATGGTTTTACAAAACTTTGGGGGGTGCAGTCAAACCCCAGGGCACTCCAGGGGGGTTCATTGCCACAAATCTTCTGTGCGACCAAACTTGAAGACCAGGCCCCTGTGTGAACACAACCAAGGGACACCACAAATCAAATTCCTCTTGTTTTAAGCACAAGATTTCAAGAAGCAAATCGGGGTATTTGTTAATCCAATTCCTGAGCAAAACCTGTGCAGACAGATCCCAGCTTATTCACACAGGTCTGGTTACAAAACAGGACTTCAGGACCAACCAGATCACAGCAAGTTTCAGTTTTTTACCATTAAAAGCCAATTAAATAGGAAACAAATAAAAGAGGACAGTCTTACCCAAAAAAGATGAATGCATTCTGGAAAAACACAGCTATTCCTGGGTACACCACTGGTTTTTCTAAGAGAAAAAAATCCCCATAATTTTTTTCTGAAGTCACTTTCAAGTATATCCCATTTCTGACATGTCATTTTCCCTTGTGCTAATTTAGCAGAGAGGCTTTGGGAGCAATGTGCAGGGACTCAGTAATTCGTATTCTGGGAATAAGTGTTCACCCAGGGAATTATTCCCTTAAAACTGCAGCAGTTTAATTATATCCATGGAGTTCCCAGCTGGGCAAGAGCTGGGTTTGTAGGGGAAGTTTGTACTTAGAAATAGATCAAATCCATCCCAACAGTAATAATACGGGATAGTGGTGTGTAGGGTTAGGAAAATATTAAAACTGGGCCTGCCTAGAAACCCTCTAAATACCAGTTCTAAAATTCAGGAGTCATTTCAAACACCTTAAACTTTCAAAAATAGGGCCAGGTCTTACCTTTAACCACGTAGCCCCCAAAAAGGATCCACATGGAAGCAATGAGGGACCCAAAAGCCATCATGAAACCGATGAAGAGCCAGATCCGAGCCCCTGGAATGGGATGGGGGATGTTCTGTGCCTGTGGGACACCCCAGCCCCACAAACCCCCCCCCGGCACAGCTCCAGCCACTNCACCCCAGGTACCTGTCTGGCCCAGGCAGCCCTCGCTGTAACTGTCCCCCCGCACCTGCCCGTTGGACACCGCGTTGATCCTGGGAAAACGGGGCAAAAATGGCATTAAACCTCTCAATTTCAAGCCTGTGCCTTCCTAACTGCACACATTAACTGCTGGGAGCGTGATGGATCCTTACATCAGGAATGCAATGGTGGCTATAACCCCGCAGGCGTGGTAGGAATGGTTGAAGTCTTCCACTTGAGGGTATTTCACAGCTGCATCGATGATGATCCACCAGCCTGTGAAAAACTGGGGGGGAAGAAGGGGGAACACGATGGCTTCAAAATGACATCAATGTTTAAAATCACCCTTACAGTCTCCAACCCAGACTAAACTGGTAACACCATTAGTTTTGCTGCCAGTTTGAGATCAAGCTGACTGCAAAGTCAGGGATTTACCCACTCCAACAGTTCATTCCTGGGTAGAACTGTGAAATTTGAACAAAAAATGGACGGACGAAACCAGGCCAGATTTTGTTTCCAGGGAATGGAAATTCCTTTCCCTGGAATTGCCACAGTTGGAGCAGCCCTTTAAAATCATCAATTCCAAACCACCGTGGTCACCACTAAACCGTGTCCCCAAGTGCCACATCCGTGTGTTTTTTAAACATTCCCAGGGACAGTGACTCCACCACTGCCTGACCACCCTTTCAGTGGAGAAATTTCCCCTTTTGTCCAACCTAAACCTCCACTGGCACCACTTGAGGCCGTTTCCTCACATCCTTCCACTTGTAATGCGGGAGAATAGACTCCCAAACTGCTCATAATTTTTATCTTAGGACAGAAAAGCCAAAAGAAGTCAAAGTCCCGAGCAGGGTGGGGCCGTACCAGCACCCCCGCGGCCACAGAGGCGATGGTGTTGCGCTTCTCGCCCCAGTCAACGCACTCGGAGCACCGCAGGCTCTCCAGGAACCCGGACATGGTTCAGCACTGCCAGCAACTGCGGGAGGAAAAGGGAGGTTCGTTCTCACAGGAAACCGGCGGGAGGGAGCGCAGCTCTGCGCGGGGGGCACAGCCGAGGCCGGCCGCAGCTCCCGCCCGAGCCCGGGGCCGCGCCGTCCC
>VZTI01004867.1:0-64764 GCA_013397865.1 Struthidea cinerea
TATGCAGTAAAAATGGAGAACTACAGAACTAATGTGCTATAGGAGTACATTCCCTTTGGGAATTTAATTTGGTCCTGTGCTAGAATAATTGAAAACTTTTCCAAATATTACTAAAAGCAACAAAATATTTCAGTATGGTTTTGTCACATTTTATCAACCTTTAATCCTATACAGGGCATTAGAATTCCCTGTGTCCAACCCCTTCCAGTGCTCTTCCCTCTGCAAAGACACCCACAGGCCTTGCTCTGCACGCTCTCCTTGTACCTATAGATGGGGAAAATAGCTGTGCCTGGGTTAAATAAGTTTCTAGGTAAGTGAATTTGAGTTCTAATTAATTAGACTCTATATTATGGTTTTCAGGCTTTTGGACAAAGTATTATTTAATGTTATTATAGTGTTGTTATGCAGTTATTATAAAGATGGTTTTGTATTTAAAATTAATTGTGTGTTCCAAATTCAGTAATTCAGTGCTTTGGACAGACACTTTCTTCACACCACCACCACCCCTCCTTTTTTTTTAGTTACACATATTTGATAATCAAATCATCACAATGTCTTTAATTTTCCCTTTTTATAAGGAAAAGGTAGCTTTGTGTCTGAAAATGTTGCAGCTGCTAAATGGCTGAAAGCTTGCCTCAGTCTATCAACAGGAAAATAATAGTTTTCCTTCTCAACAGCCTAGGTGTTGAAACTGTCTCCAGCTTCATGAAAGCGTACCGTGGAAATAATTTTCTAGTGGGAGATATAATGAATGTGTGAGGCGTTTTTACAACACGCAGGAGGCTATAAACTTTTAGAGAGCTTTTATTATTATTTCTATGCTGTAAGTCATATTTTGCTATATGTCAGAAAGGTTTGAAAACCGAGAATGCTTTATAATTACTCAGAAAAAAAATCGACTCATTACACCTTAAACTCGGGTAACAAAGGAAATGCATTGTTTGAGCAGGATGTTTACCAGTTCTACTTATTCCAATGGGCCTGGGCCAAGGGCAAACAGTTAGAAAGCTGTAGCTATGTAAAGCATCCTTTGCTGTTTGAGTGCACACAAACAATAACAGAATTCATCTGAAAGTGAGGGCTGATGGGATTCAAGGTGAAAATGTCCTTAGTAAGGATGTGTTTTACATAGCAAGACATCCATCTTTTGTTTTGTTCTAAAAGCTCTTCACACATTTCTGCTTTGGCAAGATGGTCACTGCCTTTTCCTGCAGAAGCATATACACATATGTGCAGTGGAACAGTGAATTAAAAGTGCGTCCCCCTTAATAAGCATTAATTTCAGTATTACAACACTCTTCCAAAATCAACTCTCTGGCAGATTAAAATACAATGGGATAACTCCTGTGCAGAATAAGTGTGTGAGGACAGTAATGAGGAGCTGCAGCCAGAAGGTGCTGCAGACGTTTAATGCCCCAGTTCTCTCAGTGGCAGGGCTGCCCAGCTCTGAGGTTGGGCACCCTCCTGCCAGCAGTGGAAAAGGAGCCTCTCCCGTGCTCCTGTACCATGGGTAGGGCTCAGGTTGCTGCATCTTCTCGGCTTCCTTTAGATCATCACATGGAAGCTGGAGCAGGTTTAGTGCTCTTCCCTGCTAGAAGAGCTGACCAGTCTGTTCAGGGCACTGAATTTAAGAGCATATAACTGCAAAGTGAAGTATGTAGTGTGCAGCTGTCGTGTGGGTGAGGAGGAGCCATCACCATGCAGGGGCAATGGGCAGAAGTGTGACACTTCTGAGAACATCCTGGAGACTGAAAGGTACTTCTCCGTAATGCCATTCTCCTTGGAACACTCTTGTATGAATTGCACAAACTGATTCTGTTCTGTCTCTAAGCTGCTTGTTTTTATCTTTGCACGGATGGCTGAATATGTTGGCTTTTGTTTTCAAGGTGCTGTTACCGTTTTTTGAAGCTGAGAAGTAGCACTTTAAAAACAAAGTGGAATTTAAGAGCCAGATTGAAGCCTTCCTTATAAACCTGTTTGAAAAATAGGAGACAAACCACTTGTTTGTTAAAAACAGTTTGTTGTATCGTGTGTGACCCCTTCTAATCCACCATCTGCAGTAAACATCCTTTCCAAACTCTCATTTCTTTAAAACAGACCTAAAATAAGTGTAGCAATATTTTTGAACAAGTTCCTGCCTGTCACAGAAGTTCCAAGTCCAGCTGAAGAGGAGGATATGATGCTGCCAGGCCTTACATGTCAGAATAAGCTGTCGTAAATACCCCACGAGCTGATCTGTTCCTCAGTTTAGGGCTTGGGAACAGCAGGAACCTCCTTCTCTTCCAGAAATTACAGCATTGGGTCTTGGAGTGTAGAAAAGTGAAAATGAGCCCAGCCTTAAACACTCTTAATGTGTTTTGGTACAAATGAGCCACAGAGAACCTTATTTCACCTTCACATTTGAGGCTTTGAAACTGACTTTTTTTTTTTCTACTTCACAACCAAAAGAAAGAAAGGAAGGTATTTGTGTTGCAACATGTAAATTCCTGCCAGCCAAGGATAAGACTGTCTGATCAGTCAAGGATATTTGTCCAAATGTGAGTGGATTTTGCTTTATCTGCTAACGAAAAAAAGCAGTGGTTGCATAGGAAAAAGTAGTAATATAAATTTAAAAAAAAAAAATTAAAGAATATTGTAGTGAATAATCCTTACCCAAAACTAGACATTCTCTCTTATTGGATTAAAAAAATCCACACAGAGTTTTATGCCAGTGAAGTACAGATTTTCCAGGGAATGAGAGAGAACTCCAGGGTCAGCAAGTTTACATGATGTGCCCTAAAACAAGATAGGGTGTCACTATCCTCGTTCAACAGTTCCATACTGCAAATGAACTCTTTTCATCAGGTTAATGATTTTTATCCGTGTTTGTTTGTTTGTTTGTTTACATTGCAGCGAATGGGAACCCGTTGCACTCTCAGAATTGCAGGTATTTTTGCTGTTGAGTGTGGGTTGGGAATATTTTAACTATAAATCAAAGAAAGCGAGGCTGGAATGATGGGTTTTTCTAATGGCCCTGCTGAGGAGTTTTTTGGCAATAACAACATATCTGCACACATCTGTATCGCTGTCCACTTAGGGCACAAAAAGCTATCATTGCATGTGATGGGACATCAAACAATTATTTCATTAATGGTCCTGTTATGAGGAGAGTGACATTAGAATACCAGCATCTTGTTACTATAGCTGATTTCTCTGTAACTCTGGTGTTTTTATGAACTCACATCTATCTGGCTGTGTTTTATATATAAGTATGTATAAATGTGTTTGTAGATACAATTCCCTCTCCTTCAGGAAGGAAAATCTTTGCTTTTCAAGTATTTAGCACACTTTAGTTCATCGTTATCCAGAGGACACTACACAAGCTGTATGTGAATGGCTTCAATTAGATGAAAGAGTTGTAAATTTAAATGCTCAAGAGAATAACTTTGTAATTCATCTTAGCTAACAGCCAACATATTTAGTGAAGACTCTCAGATGTCCCTGGTCTGTTTTACACATTTGCACTGCAATGCTTCCCTGTTGAAAGCAGTGGTTTGAGGGAGATCAGGTTTGGGCGTGATCACTTCAGCTGAGGCACAGAAAATTGTTTTAAATGTGCTGGAAAGTGAAAACTGTGAGTAATTACCATTCTCTCCCTTAGTTGTGCTCAAACAATGCATATTCAAAGCATTTCACAAATGGTAATTGGTTCTCACAATTTCTGTGGGCTAGAGAAACATGGGAATAGTATTTTCCTGACTGTGTGGTAAAAAAAAAAGTGACAGGGACTGCATAATTTGCTTGAAAGGAGGTGGGGAGGGTCACGCAGTAAATCAGTGGCGAGATGAGATGTTCAGCCCTATTTGTGTGCTTTAATCACTGGATCTTCTGCCTCTGGGAAGAGACCATCACCACTGGGATCAGCTGTGTGTCACTCCAGTACTGGTCTGGATTCTCCACAGGGCTTGGTTTGTTTGTTGCTTTATGAATGTTTTTAAGATTCTGTTGCATTTGGAGATAAAAGCACATCCCTCACTACCAACATGCTGCATATTGATATAAAAAAGTGCTGGCTTCAGTTCGATCTGACCTCACTCATTAACTCTGTAACAGGACAGGAGAGGAGAATTTGTCCTCCAGCTAATGAGAAAGCTGTAGAGCCCAAATTGTCTCTGATTCAGTACATATATTTTCTGGAACCTTGACTTTCTTGTCTTTGAAGCTTATTTGCTTTGTATTTCTGCTGATTTTTTTCCCCCCTCTCTTTCCCAAAAATTGTTATAAAAATGATGTGGCAACTTCTAATGTGAGATATCGGCACTGTGCAGAGCCCATGTCTGGAGCGTGCAGAGATTTACGTTCTCTGCATCTCTCTGACCTTGAAGTCATTTTGTTCTCGTGCTGTCACTTGGAGTCTGCTCTGTGAGACGCTGAGCATCCCTGGCAAGCTCTCTCCACTTGAGCAGAGCGCGTGCTTTGCAGGATTAGCCCCTTCACTGAATCCTTCTCCTGAGAAATTCTATCAGTAACTGGGTGCACAAGGGGTAGGAACTTGGTCAGGAAACTTTCTCTGCTTCTCCACCTAAGCCATGGAAAGGAGCAGCTCTGTCACCATTTCAGAGCATCTCATTTTCTTTTGAACACAGCTTGATTGGGATGAGTTGTGTGGTAGTTTTTTGACGCAAGGAAAAACCTTCTAGAGGTACAACTGTTACCAAGCTCCCTGGGGAGAGGAGTGGGGGTGAGTGTTCCTGTGTACCGGTGCAGGACACAATTGCAAGTTGGTTTTTTTTCATTCAGCAGGTACGTGGCAGAACAGAGAGAAATATGTTATTAAATTCAAACCTTTATTTTATTCTTGCTAGCTAAAAGTTGTGACATTACAGCAACCATGTCACCTTACTCTGATTTAAAACCATTTCCTTTCAGAAGAAGTGCAAGGCCTCAGAAATTGCATGTAACAGCTATTCTTCATAGCCTATACTTTAACCAAAGTCAGACAAGAAAGGGAAGATCAAATATTCCATCATACTTACACGTACAAAAACGTAAATATTTTGTTTGTGATTAATTATACCTTTGTGTTCTGTACCACTGCTGAAACTTGGAGACCTGAAAAACGAGAAAGACAATATCAGTTTGGGTGATAGCTAAGATTAAACTCAAGGGGGTTTCTTACTGAGATTTACTTATACTCCTCTCTAAATGCTACCATTTCACACAAAATTGGGTTCTCTTTGGATTAATATATTTGAAAATTAAGTTGATTTATAACCAATTTTCTCCTCATTTAAACAGCGACCTGCAAGTGTTTCTCCAGGGATCAAGCAGGATCAGAGAAATTATGTGTTGTTTGAGCTGTTCACTGAAGCAGAATCCCTCACAAACATGTGCATATGGTGCTGGGTGCTTTAGGGATCACACGAATACATTTACCTTGTTGTACATTTTTCTTCTCATCTTGAACTTGTGTGTTCTCCTTACTAAGAATTTAAAAAAACAAACAAAACCAACAAGATATTGCTAATTTGATGGCTGCAGAAATAGTACATTGCTTCTTACTCAAGTCTCAGCACTGAAAGTGTAAAATGTGCTAATTCTGAGCGCATCTGTCGGGTGTCCTGGTCAGCTTCTTAAGGAGAGTTGGCAATTCCCCACCTCAGAATCAGATGAAACTGGGCAGTTAAACTATCCTCCCTAAAGCTTTGAAATAATGAGAGTGTTTTCTCTTTATACAGTCAATGTTTAAATGCTGGCTCTATTCAGAAACCACGGCCATATGTCATCTGTGAATGAGAGAGAAAATAAGTGACAATCCTAAATTGCTCTCTGAGCAGCAGAATTAATGGATCGTGATTTCTTACAGTTCAGTCTCCTTAAGACATTTCAGTCCCTCTGGTGTTTTTATCTGTTGATTACCATTACCATGAAACCCCTGTGGAAATGCAGCCTCTGTCTCTGCCCTGCAGAGCCTTCCTGTGCAGGGGCATCTTCCTACATATGGAGGTGGGGGTCGGCCTCTTCTCCCAGGACAAGAGGATGTTGTCTGAAGCTGCTCCAGGAGAGGTTTAGGTTGGACATCAGGATTAATTTCCTTACAGAAAGGGTGATTAGACATTGGAATGGGCTGCCCAGGGAGGTGGTGGAATCACCGTCCCTGGAGGTGTTCAAGGAACAATGGGATGTGGCACTGAGTGCCGTGGTCTGGTTGACAAGGGGGTATTGGGTCACAGGTTGGACTCAATGATCCCAGAGGTGTTTTCCAACCTCATTGATTCTGTGATCTTACTCTGGTTCTGTGTCCATCACCCACAGCCCAAACCTTAGTGTTGTCAGGAAATGACGGCAGCGAAATTACAAGACTGTCGGTATAATTCCTCAAACAACCTAACCAGCTCCAGTGCTGTTGCTGTGTCTGCTGCAAGGCAATTCCCCAGCCACAGCTCACCCAGTGTGTTCCTGCACTGCAGCTTTCCCAGGGCTCTGCTGGATAACTGCTGCGTACCCCGAGCACGCGGGCGCTCGCTGAGCGCAATCACAGCGGGACCGGCGCTCGCTGCTCGGCCGCCTGAGGTGATAATGCATGCCCCAAAAAATGAGTTTAATGGAAATGTTTAGGATATCAAATTCAGCATCAGGGATGCTTAGAAAAGCACTTACCCGAGGAGTAAGGGCAGCATAATGCGTTAAGCTGTTGTAGGAAAGGTCAAGGTTTAGAATTCCTCCCCTAAGTTTCATGAAGAGCAAATTAAAAATAGCTGTAAAAAGAAAAGTCATGAGGAAACAGCTCCAATTTTTTTTTGCTTGCTCCAAAGCTGTAAGAAGCTTGTTTTCATTATTGAATATGTTGTCTAATTAACATAATGAAATGGTATCAAACACTGCAAAATGAGGCCACTGATGTGATAGTATGAATTATCTAAACCTTCTGCAAAATATTTATTTACCCTCCATGTTAAATATTTCCACTGTAATCACACGAAAGGTTATTCATGTCTCAAAACTCCCTGAAGGCACAGGATGAGATTTCCCAGGCAATTCCCTAGGCTTGTTTCTCTATTGGAAAACTAAAATGAGTAGTCAGGCTTCCAGATGTCAGACCTGTGATCACACTGAAGCATTTCATCGTAAGGTGCATGATTACATTTCATATTAATAATCCTACACAAAACCTCTGTCTGGAACAAAAGGAGTTTGATTATCCCGCTGTTGATGGGGAATGATCACATGGAGCCATTAATGAGACAAGTTAAGGATCTGCATGGTTCATACTGCTACATAAAGCAATAGTGGTGTCCAGTGCCAAGCTCTCCCATAAGGACCTGGTGCTTCTGCCAATTTTGGGTGAAATTGGTCTATAAGAAGCCTCTTTTGGGTAAAATGAAGGGATTTACCATATCAACCAAAAGAGCAAACATGGACAGGCTTTGCCATAGATTTCAAGTCAAGTGATTTGCCAGTGCCTTCTGCAGTTTCTTATATCCACCTCGAATTATTTCAAGATGTGAGAAGAGGAAATAGGGAATGACACTCTTTATTTGTAGGAGGATTGAATTTATGGGTGAAGTTAGGAAAGGATCTGAGGTTCAGAGCTATTATTTGAAGAAAAAAGTTAGAAAATAACAAAGAATGAAAACTGGCTGGGTAGGGTTAAATTTAGTCTCAAAGCTAAATATTTAAACCTGAATGAGGTTAGGCTCATTAGGCTTTGAACAGGTCATCTCCTGCTTTCTGTGAGGAGAACAGTGCTGTTCCCTGGTGCTCCAGGGGAAGAATGGGGGCAGAAAGAAACACAGAGACAATGAAATAACAGGGAGAAAGCAGGCATCGCTGCAGAATAATATTTCCAGATTTCAGAAGCTGCTGATACTCAGGTCAAGAGCCAGGCAAGAAGAAAAAAAGACTCAAAAGCCAAGACAACTGAAGGCTTTATTTCAGGCCTCGAAGTTTGATTTCACTATTTCTGATATTTAAAAAAAAAAAAAACTTTTTTTTTCCCCATTGTGCAGAATTTTAAGTGGCTGATTTTGAAGGTTTAGTGCCTCTCATTCAATTCAAATTGCAGAGTCAGGCAAAATGTGCATACACCAAAAGAGGCATTTAGTGAGGAGAGAGGCAGGGAAGGGACTCCTCAAGGAAGGGCCGGGAGAAGGAGCTGGGCCAGCACCAAGGCAGAGCCCTGGTGAAGATGAGCCCATTGTCTACCTCTCAAGGCATCAGAGACCCAGTGAATGCTCTGGTCAGGACAGGCCCTTCAAATCCTGGGTTTCTGAGTCGTGGCTTTGTTCTCTGAGCACAGCAAACCCTGTTTGCCATAAAATATGAACCATTTCCCAGAGATTTCCAGGAGGAGGTGGGGAGGCAGCAGCGCTGTTCGCTCCACGTCCCTGTTTGATGCAGACGAGGAATTGCAAAGGAAATGGTTGCATATGCTCTTTATATTTTCTTTAAGAAAAATAAAGTTATATTAAAAAGACACTCTTAAAAGAAGATACCATCAATCCATCAATGCTTTCTTGACAACACTGTGGCCTGCAGTGCATTCTTGAGGAGGCAGGAAAAGGTAAAGCCAGTAAAAAGTGAGCTGGTTTATACCAGATAGAATTCAGCCCTAAGAAATGAGGTTTAAAAAGCTATTACTTTTGCAAGTTTCAGTGGAGCTTGGAGCATTCTCATTTTTATTCCTTATCTCAAACACCGTAAAAAGAGGAGAATTAAGGGGGACCCTCCCAACCTGTGGTACTTCCATTTTCCATTCACTCTCGAGGCCTGTAGTTGCCTGATGACAGATGTTGGTTTCCCTGAGTTCAGTCTTTTTTTTACCCTGTACAGATGTGATTTACTAGATCATAAATCAGTCACTACTTCTGGAATTTCAACTAACAGATGTCCTTTTTAAAGATTTTAATATAAACACTGTTAACCCACTGATCCTTTTTTGAGGAAATGCCAGTTGCATGTAAGAATGCCAATTGGCAGGAATGTAACTCGAACATTTGACACATTAATAGATTTTTTTCTGAGTGAAATCAATTTATTTTTTATAGAGAAGGCATGGCTGCTTTAGTTCTCCATTAGAGCCCCAGCTTGCAGTATCTATTTGCTTGCAATGATGTCATTAACTAGAAAACAGATGCACTCATGAGCATCAGAAATCAATCATAGCTGTTGGCACTTTAATAAACAGCTGCCTTCTTAAATGGCTTGGAATAAACACTGATCATCACCAGCTCTTTTTGAAGGAAGAGCAGTAGGTTATAAAACTGCTGATTAGAGGAGGGGAAAACCTTGAAATGATAAACTTTAGTGGTTGAAAACCCCTGATTGAGTTTTTTTAGACTGTCAAAAGATTTATAGAAGAAACTAATTGCAAGACACTGGCTGCTCTGTGCAATATCAGTCATATGACCGCAGGAATGGTGCCTGATATATTTTTATAAACTTTCTCCTTCAGAAATAGATTTTATGTATTAATAAGTCATTTATCAAACTTGAACAAAGCAGAACCTTACTGCTTCCTTGTGCAGTTCAGAAGGAATTTGTTTAAAGACACCAAATCCCTTCCCTTGCTCTCAGATGCAAACTAAGAGACAGAGTTTTACCCTCCTTCTGCTCAGGAGATGCTTCTGCTTTCAGGGTCTTTTTACTACCTGTGCATGGGCCCGAGGATTTAGCTTTGAGACCGCAGCTGCAATTCACAAAAGGTACCTGGGAAGAGGCGAGCAAATATCAAACAGCAGCACGGTGCAATAGCACATCACATCTCTCACACAGCACTCAGATTAGCTTCAACTCCACCTTGCTAAGTAGCTTATCAACAGAAGAGATGTAAGAATAATTCTACAGCAAACGCTTCCTATGGCTTAGTGACAGAAAGAGCAGAGATATGTTACAATATATGCTGCTGCTGCTGGTAATCTGCTTGTTCTGGCTGCTGCTGCTGGGGGTAACCTGCCCCTCTGCAGCTCCTGTGATTTTGGTGTACGCTGCCTCGTGCAATCAGGTCATCATCTGGACCTTTCCCAGTGGCAGTGGGCCCTGCTAGTGCAAGTCCTGGCGCTGTGGCACAAAGTTCCTTGTACCTCTTTGTCACGGCACTGTGAAAATGTCTGCACAAGAGATCAGAGCTGAGGAAAGGTGTTTATCTGCAGCTGAGGCTGTGGCTGTGTGAGGCACAGGCACGGGGCTGGCACAGGCCCTTCATGCAAGGCTTTGCCCTTTGGGATTGTCATCTGTGGCCATGGCTTTGGGGAGCTTACACTGGTGATGATGGAGATAAAATGGCTTTCAGAAAAGTCATCCTGGATCCTCTGGAAGTGTTACTTATCTCCCCCAGCGCACCCACAGAGGGAGAATCCATGCTGCACTCTATTACGAAAAATAACTGCTCCAGTGTGCTCACAAAGGCTATTTGAAACCATATCCTTCCCTTCCAGACCGTGTATTATTTCATATTTAGGTCCTGTTCCCAAATGGCTCACAGAGGTCTATTGAACGATTATTCAGTGGAATCAACATCAGAACCCATCCTTTTCCCCCAGGGTCCTCATCTCTCTCAGCTCCCTGTCCCTGAGAATTCCACTGAGTCTCTTCCCTTGTTCTCTTTGTGCCACTTGGACTCTGCCAGAGGGACTTTTTCTCTCAGATCTTGTGTTCTGTACTTCTGCAGTCCCTGGCAGCCAGGACAAGGAAGGAGTGAAAGTCCTTTAGCTTCTTGTTGCATTGAGCAAAGCCAGCACAGGATGAATCATCAGAGATTTTCAGGTGCCAAACTCTGATGAGTTTTTATTGGTCATATATAAACTGAGATTTTAGGGGATGACACCTGACAGAATAGGAGAAGATCTGAAAAAATGCTGCAAGGAGTGCTAATGCCTCTTGTTAGTTCAAACATTACTCAGAAAAAAGGAACCAAACAGAACAAGAACAACCAGCCAGATATTAAGACCCATGAATCTAACCTGAAGAAGGAATATCCCAGAAGCATCTTCCCTCTCACTCCCCATTTCTCACATTTCCTCTAATAACGGAGCATTACTTCTGGCAATAAGACTTGTCTGGCCACAGTGTAGCTGTGATGTTCTTCTCCTGGGAAGTGATTCACACTTTTGGTGCTGCACGGGAGCAACCCTGGGACCTGTAACAGCTTGATTTAGTGTGCAAATCTCATCCTTACATGTACCCACGCTGTGAATGTTTTTTGCCTGCAGTTAATATTGTGGACAACGTCAGGCAAACATTAACCAACCAAGAAAAAATTTTCCCCCTGCAGGAGTAGAGCCTTACTCTGGGAATTCCTGGCACAGCTCACTAATGCCCATGACAGCAGCTGTCATGCAGTGGATGACAAGCAAATGCTTTCCTTCATTACTGAATATTTGACTATTTTGAATCCCACTCCACTTTCCTTGCAAACTGTCATATGAATGCTTTGTCCTTCTACTTTGGTCTGTGTAAGTGTTTCATGGCTGGCTGTGCTGGCTGTTTGGGTGGCCATTGTCCCCACTGCTGACTGCTGTATGCCTCATTTACTCTCCAAGAACTTTTCAGTATGTCTTAGAAATCCACTTAAGATCACGGTGCATAGTTTCTAGGTTTCATTAGCTTTAATACAAAAGCAGTTTATGCTCCTTCCTTGTTGCTGCTTGGACCTTGGTTCCCACTAAAAGCAGCTCTCCAGGAAATGAGCAGCGTGAGGAGCTCACTCTGAGTCCAGTTACTGACACGGTTGTGTGGTGGCATGGGAGAGGTAACTTAGTACTGCCCCAGATGAAAGTTAACTTCAAAGGGAAGTTGCTCTTGCTGACTTCTTCAGGTCTGCTTGTGAAAACCAGGGCTCTGAATTTCAGCTGGCTCAGAAGAGCAGAAAACAAATGAACTGGTTTTTACCTTTGCCTTGCAGCCACGTTATCAGAATGCTAAGCTTGCTACTTTACTACTTTTGATTGTATCCTTTCTCCAGAATTTAATTTTTTCATCTTTAAGGTGGGTGGCATAGTCTAGAAAATTTCTACGGCATATTTTTTTAGGAACTCTAGATTTAGATCTTCTTTTGTGGCATGGTTGTCAAAACTCCAAGGTGTTCACAAGGGTAGTTCTGAAGGTCAGGACCAGGTGCATACATTACCTGTGTGTTGAAGAATCCACGGGAGGCAGAAGATATTTTATGTTTAGTGTTGTTTTCATGTTGTAGACCTGGGTTTAAACCTGACTTCTAGCAAAAAAATAAGCATGTTTGCTATCCCTAGTCCTAGAACTGTTTTATGTTGAAATCAGTATAAATATCCCAATGATAACATAAGCATAATTTGCTGTCATTTTGGTCTGACTAAGGCAGCGAGCTTCCCTGGATTTCAAGGACAATGGAGATAAGACTGTGATGTGGAGGACTGAGGAACAAGTCCCCTTTTTATGTAGTGAAGTTCAGAGTAGAATTCAGTTTCACAGAGACTTCTGAGCACGAGGAGTGCAGTGCACTCTGAAGCGAGCAGTGACATTCTGGAGGCTCGGTGGCACTCGCAGTTCCAGCTGCCACTGTGCCCTCTGCCACTGCCCCCTCACAGCCCCGGGCATCGAGGCGCTTCCAGAGGAGAAGAGGAATGAGATGGAGAGGGGTTGGCAACAGAGCAGTGCATAATACAGTGGCTTTTCCTTCACCCACTGCCCCTATCCGTAACCTCCCTCAGTGCCTTTGAAAACTTTTTACTAAAGATCGGCCCAAAACTTCACATCTTTTAGCCTTGGAAAGCCCATTCAAATTTTATGACTTTTAGCCTGTGTAATAAGCCAGGCTGAATCCTTCTGCTCGAGGAAGCTTTGGAGCTGAACTCTCACCCTGTGGCTCAGATATCCTCCCCTCTGTTTTTTTTATTTCATCAGTAAGCAGGGAAGGAATGGAGTATAAAAATCTGTAGAAGATGATCACCCCACATTTATCTGTGGCACATATTTCATTTGTCAAGTTTTCATTTGCTTGGCTAAAACAGGGAAATTTCTGTCCTAATCAGACCCAGAAAGAGCCATTCCCTTTTATTAAGTCTCCCTTCTAATACTGAACCTGCAATCCATTCATGGTGGGTATATGGCATGATCCTGGGATGTGCAAAATATTTCCTTAACCAATTACAGCCCAATGTTGTTTCTCCCTTTCTCCAACACGTTTAATTACCTGTTTTAAATTACTTGTGTTTAAATCACTCCTGTTTTTAAGCCATCTACCTGAGACAGAGACATGGTTGAAGGATGGATGGGTTAAAGATCAGCTCTGCTGTCACACAGTGCACCACTTCAATAAGGCTGCAGAGGTAATTCAGAGCAGGGTGTTAAACAGCCACAGGTACCTGTTCCATCAAGATTTTAGCCTTGTTTAGTTTATCTTACCTGCAGCACCCTGTTACAATGCACACATCAGCACATAAATGTCGTGCATGGCTAATTAATGTCCCTGAAGGGTTTCTGTTGCATGGGGTGTAAATGACAGGGACACTGCACTGCATTTTGCGCACCAGTTTACTTCAAATGAAACAGCTGGAAATTTTTTCACGTCAGATTTGCTTAACTTTCAGATATGCACGATAAATGTATTTCTTTATTAGTCTCAGTATTTAACTCCAGCCTTTTCCTTGTCACATGAGAGCCACACATCACGGGGTGGATGTGCAGAGAAAAAGGTGAACATCCTGTTGTGTTCCTGAGCACAACATCACTGAGAAACGTGGCCAGAAACTCACTGCTCTGTGTGCAAACTGAGTGTCACTGGGATCCAGATTAATAAGGAAGCATATTGCATGTGACTGGAAAGAGAGAGAATCTCAGAAATCAGGCCAAGGGCTCCACATTATGAATATTGCAATTTCACTAGTCAAATCCAGGTCAAAAGTGGTCAATACAAACATAAATCTATGCACCTGTCCACAGCACTCTGCTTCTATTCTGGCAGCAAGCAAAGCATTTGAGATGGAGCAATAAAAATTCCAGCCTAGGTAGTTCTTCTACTGGGTTGTGCTGCCCTAGAGCAAAGCAGCCAAACTCCCAAATTCCTGATGGTGGCTGAGAACAGTTTGGACATGCTGTAACTCATGAAGAAAACCAAAACTTAGGCTAATTAAGCTTCAAACCCCACCCCTCTAAATCAGTAAGAAATCATCAGAGATGCGTTTTTTTTTTATTCTTCCCGCTGGAGAAAGTGGCATAGTTGATATCAAAAGAGCACTTTAAACTTAGCAGGGTGGCTTTATTCACTCATTGTTCTTTTCCACAAGCCTGTCCCTCCAAAGCAAGCAATATTGTGGGGGTTTTTTATCCATTTATTTTCCTTTTTCCCCAACCTCTCTAACTTTGACTTTCTGTATTTCAGTACATGTGATCCTGTCCCCACACTCTCCAATATGCAAAGTCTGGACAGCAAGGCACCTGCTATCAAAGCAAACAGGTTCCCTCACTTCCCACTGTGATATTGTTTTTTCTGGCTCCAAAGTTCCCAGTGGTTTTGGAGACAGGAACACACAACCTGCACTCTGTGACTCATCTTCAAAGTCATGTCTGTTTTTCCAAAAGCCTTTTAAGATGCTTCCTCAAAATACTTTAAAAAAAAAGAAGGAAATTCATATCTAATGATCATGAAGTGATTGAACACAGCAAATGTGTATAAATCCCCTGCTTTATAGAACTACAGTCTGGAGATGGAGAGAAGGCTGGTTTGTGTCCTTTGTACTTACAGCCAAATTCTGGGCCAGCAGAGGGATTTTGGTGGGAATATGGATTATCTCCCAGCTCCTCAGATCATCTGAAGCAGCTATTGGTCTTTCAAACGTGCACTTCTGGACTTAATTGTCCCTCATTTCAGCTTCCCCTTCACCTTTTGGCACTGAGGTAAAGCAGGAGGCAGAATTTACTGCTGCTGGAGCTTATTAACGTGCCTGCTACTGCTCACAAAGGATAACAATGCAAAGTGTGAGGTGGGACTCTGCTGTGGTGTAAACCAGCAGGGGTTTAGTGAAGCCACCGGAGGTGGGACAGTTTGCATCTGCACAAGGGCTTCTCTGTTAGGCCATTTCATGACTGCAAGTTAATGGGCTTCAGAATCCTGAACATAACTGCATCAACAGCAGTGTGAGCATCAGGGACAGCCGTCCCCACCTGAGAGAGGCACAACTCAGTGTGCGAGGAGAAAAGACACTCAGCCTTGCCCAGGCAGCAGCAGAGAGAAACCCCCTTGGTATTGCCAAAACTTTCCCTGCCAGCCCTGAAATTTGGCAAATGGGGCTCGAGGGTTGCTTTTTTCCCCCTGCATGTAGAATACTTAAGCTGATAGTGGAAACAGGAATAGCAGAGTCTTGGCTGGTAAATAATCTAACTGAACGCTGCTGCAGCATTACAGATTTGGTTTTCATGAATGACTGAAATTTTTGTTTGCAAACAGTGGCTTGAAACCTATTTTGACTGGGAAAACATTGCTCAACCTCACGCACTGCAAGCCTGTCTGTGTCAGGCTCTCACATATCCCAGGCTCACTGTCACAAACCCTGGACTGTGCTTATAACTCCCTGTGATTTTACAGCTCTCAGTAGAGTAACTTGGGGTGATTTACTTTTCCTCCTGTCTCCCCCAAATTATACCATTTTCATAGAGTCCCCGGGGAGTTAGACACCCTGAAACCCCCACAACCCCTTCGGGCTCCTCTGAGAATGCCAGCCAAAATCCCGAGTCTTTTCCAGCTGGAATACTCCAAACAAGTGAAATCAGAGCCGGCACTTCTTACTCTTACACACCTGCAGCTCATTTTCTCACAGGAACTCCTCACCACAAATAGCACAGAGAATGTAATTACATGTAACTTTTTCTATTATTTTTCTATTAAGGGATTTCTTAATGCAAAAAATGTCTCACTTTTTTAATAACGAATGAACAGAGAGATGTCTCAGCATCAAGAGGGTTTTAATTAGAAATGCTACCTGTAAGTACATCTAAACAGTTGGTAGCAGCCATGGAACACTTCTAATTATAATCATGGTTTTGTTTTTCTCTCAGGTAGCTTAGCTCATTAATTACTTTTAAAAAAATCAAGTCTAGCATTCAGTACTACTGTGCAATATAAAATTCAAATTAGACTGATATCACTACCAAAATATTATGAGCTGATTTATATTAATGGTATTCCATACACACAAATATCTGTAAGTTATTGTCTATAAATAAATTGAATGGAGTAGTCCAAACCTTTGGATTCCCAAAGTTCACCTGTGTTTAGGAAGTCATTGTCTTAAAGAAGTATTTGTATTAAGTACCTATATTTCTGGGGTTTCACCTGTTTTATAACTACTTCTGATTACAGATGCACTTTGGGGCAGGACAAATTTTATCAGCACAGTAAGATTAAGCCATGACAAGCAGCACGGGACTCTTTTCATTCCTTGTAATAACATCCTCCATGGACAGTCTCTGTGGTGATGAACTTAAATTTCAAAATTGTGATGACGGAAGGAGGTCCAAGTTCAAGCTGCTAAAAATACAGCTCCTACATTTCTGTTTTACTTTGCTCCTTTATGTCCAATTGACTTAAATGAGGTCACTACAGAAAACTGCTTTGAATAAGACCCCGACAAAACCTCTGCTCTTAGAAAGACCCAAGGTGCTCACAAAGATGTGCTGAAAAATGGGAGTGCTCAAAGCTTCCCACCACTCTGCTCAGTTTTAGCTCTCCCTGAGCCAGCACACCCATGGTGGAGCCTTTGCCTTGGGGTGCTTTTGGAGGATTTTGATACCTGTGGGGATGTGAGGTGAGGCTTTCCTTCCCTGGTGGCACCACAGAACCAGTGCTGAGGGTTCCATGGGAAGGAGTGTAGCGGTGTTAAGGAGCCAAACCCTCCTTCTAAGGGTGATGTGCTGTCTCCTCTTTTTTCTGTGCTTTATTCAGTCCAGTCCTCATGTAAATGTGTTATCGGGATGTCTCTTCCATGAGCCCATTATCTTTACACCGAGCATCTTTGCTTTCAAGTTCAATATTTTCAGAAAGCTGTGCTCCTTCCAGCGCTTTTCTCGAGTTCACTTAGTCCCATGAAGAAAACTAACCATGAAAAGTCACTCTGCTTCAAGTGACTGCACTGGAATAATTTTGTGCCAGTTTTTCTTAAAGGAGAAAGGAAAGCAACACCCTCAGCCCAGCTTCAGCTGTGCAGTCTTTTCTCCAGCTTTGTAAATGTTTACCCTCTCGTTTGTTCAACAACAGCTTATTTTCACACTGTAAACAAAGGGCTTGTGTTTAACAGCGTTAATTTGACAGTGTACAGTGTTGGCAACATCCCACTAATATGTGGTGGTGCTTGTTAAGAGGTGTGTTGAGCAGCAGAGCTGTGTTAAGCTCGGGAAGAATGACGCAGCAGCAACAACCTCCTTTGGCTCTCTGGGTGGAGGCAGGTCAGACCTGCTTGGCTCAGAGTCCTCTGGCTGTTTGCAAACCTCAGTACATCACAAACAGTGGGTGAGCTGAAGTGTCTGGAAGGAGCACTTGGCTCTTTGGGATTTCTGTTCCGACTTATAAGTAATGGGACAACAGGAAAAAATTGTTTTTCTAAGCACGAAACTCAAAGCACCAGTTTGGTTGGGTTTTCCTGAACAAACCCTTAAATACAATGTTTCAGAGATGCCTGCATTTTGTGACTTTACCATATTGCTCCTCAATTTCAAGACTTAAACTAAGCCACTGTGGTATCAGAACCCTCTCACTGAACCCACGGTTTACTTATTTCAGTCACATTCAGCTGGCATCAGTGTTCTTGGAAATCCAGAAGAATTTATGTGGGAGATGGAGTGCTTGCTCTTGAATAAACCAGGATAAGAATTACGACTAAGGCTGGAATGTAAAGAGAAATGAGGTCTCAGGCTTAGAGAGAAAATGTTCTGAGCTATTTTCTGTTTCCAAGTGCTTGAAATAAGTATCATATTAGAGAGGGAAAGTTATTATTGTAAACTTCTTCCAATTCGGTGTATATAATAGAGATGTCATGGAGGAGATAAACTGTATTTAATTTTATGTTTGAGTTCTGGTTGTTTGTTGCTGTCTCGGGGGGAGGGAGCAGAAGGCTGTTTCTCAAGTCCTTTAGTCTTTAAAAATGTCAGGATTTGATGCAGTACTGTATAGTATGCACGATTTTTTCTCTCCGTGATCCAGAAATGATTGTGTTGTGAAATGCTGAAAGCTTAGGAGCTTCAGAATAACTGGAGGTAGTTTAAGTATGAAGTCCTGAAGTATGTTGTGTCTTAGAGGATTTGATATTGGATTTTATTTGCAACAATGATGTGGAGAAAATCTGTGGTTCATTTGCAAATCGCACACCGAGCTGAGGAGCTGGATTGCACCCAAAGTGAAACGTTGCTCACTTTCTCCTCTCCTCCTCTGGCCCGTGCTTCACATCGTGGTGGCTGCAAAAGCAGCTGCTGAAGGCAGTGTCTGATGCCAGCAAGAAGCAGCTTCTCTGCTCGGCAGTGTCTGGTGTGTTTGCACTTCGCTGCCTTCTGCGGGGAGGCACCGGAGCACCACAGCTGTCTCCAAAGAGCAGCCAGGAGCCAAGGGGGCTTTGTCAAGTGTTTGCATGTCTGTGATTCAGCAATTAGAAAACCAGGGGTCTGCATCTGGTCCTCCTGCCAACACAAAGTCCAACAGTTCAAAGTGCATCAACAGCTGAAGTACATTTTGACGTTAGTAAGAGTTTTGTGATAAACATTAGTGCTCTGAGGTTTTCCGGTTTTATTGGCAACTCATTTCAGAAGTCTGAAAGACTGTGGGGTTTTATGAAAAATATTAATTTGATTATGTGCCAGTGGGGCTTAGCACAGCCCCAGCATATGTCATTCCTGGGGCTTACGCTGGGCAGGAATGTCAGAAGGCATTTATACAGCACATGCTGTGTCCTGGCGATGGCCCACTGGCTTGAACTGGGATTGTGTATGAGCTGTGCGTGAGAAAAACTGCAGGACTGAATCGACTTTGAATTGTCATTTCCCCTGAATTGCTCAAACCCTCCCACCCCACTCCCGAAATATAGTTAAATGATTAAAATGACTGCCTAGACACAGCTGTTAATAAAATGTTAATGAAATCAGATTAAATCAGACCCATTATAGTTTAAACATTAATATTCCCCTATTGAAACTCTGGTACAAAGCTGAGGATTCCAGATGTCCTCCAGGGAGGGGCTGTGGTAAAGCTGAAACCTACACACCATGGAAATTAACCTACGAAAGGATGTGTAAGAGCTGATACGTGCTGTTTGCTCTGCACTGATCTCTTCATGCTGGAAACAGTTTCTGGAAGGTGAAACCCCCCCCACAGCGTGGCATATTCTGAAACAGAAAGCTGAATCATGGTGTTAAGGCACTGATTGTGTGCATTCAGCACAAACACATCTAAAAGGACGTTGTTGGAGATATTTGGGACTTCAGTTATGAGTGAGGAAAGGCTCCCAAATTGTTTGCACTGCACCCGTGAGGCCTCTCAGTGCTGCTGCTCCACCCTTTCTGCCCCTTGCTCCCTGCTGATACTGGACCCATCACAGGGAAAATTACATGAAGTTGTTTTCCTGTTGCTTTATTGACATCTCTCTTTTTCTGGCTTAGACCTGAGCCCAAGCTGTGGCCAGAGTTTCTGGCCTGGAGGGAACTCTGCTGCTGCATTCACTTGGGACAGCACACGGTGCTGGAGCCAGGGCTGTGGATGTGCCCCCCCTCCCGCAAGTGTGACTCTGTGGTGAGGCTTGGGGAGGACAGGATTAGCCAGGGATTCCCCTGGTAAGGATCAGTGCCTCCCCTTTCTCTCCAGAGGGCAGGACACATGGGAAGCACTGCCACTAATATATTTAGGGATTGTCTTACTTTGGGGGTTTTTGTGGGATGGTCTTGGCTCCCTTAGAGACTGCTATGACTGAATCACAGCCTTCTGGAATTTGTGTTTAACTCCTGGAAACGCACTGATCTCTGGCTGGAGCATCAGGCAGTACCCTTCAGTCATTTATACCCCTGTAACCCGTCTGTCCCCTGTTTGTCACTGCTCCTCCATACGGCACAGACCCATTTCATTCAGCCTGACTACCTAGGACAAGCACTGTGTCCACTTCATCATTTTTATTGCTCTCTTCAGTAGTGTCTCTAGTTTATCAATGTACCTTCCATAGAGGAGAGCCCTAAAATATATATATGCACTACATCAACCTTGAGCTGAGTTTGTGTAACTGGGAATTAATCACCCCCATGGCCTCATCTCCTCCCCTCAGGTGCTGGATACCTTCTGCTGGGTGCTAATGCTCCCAGTTGCCTCCCAGTTCCTGTGAGGAAAAAGTTCTCAGCCCACAACATCTAGTTTCCTGTGTCTAGAGTTTAAATACCATATACTTCATATGTGGAATGATTGTGCTGCTCACTCATTTTCAGTCTTTCCATTACTTTCCTCCTGGTACAAACTTCCCTCTGATTTTTTTTCCCCTCTGATTGACAGCCTTCATTTTTATTTTTGTAGAGTTTTGTTTCCATTATTTTTTTCCTGTTCCTGGAACAGAACTGCCTAAAATAGACATTTCCCTTGATTTCTGCCCGTCATTTAAAATTTATTTCCTGTGAGCTTATTACCTGTTCTCTGTTGTAAGTGTGGCAATTTCCAGAGCATACCCAATTATTCTCTGTAGATAAACCCCAGTCTGACTGGGACAATAATGACTAAGACACTGCACCGTGAATACAGTTATTGCTTTCATCAGCTGTGTTTTCAAACACAGCAGACAGAAACGTGCCAGAGTGCATGTACTGCGGACTCAAAAAGGTAAGTAGGGTGTGATTCACCACCACCACATGCCAAAGGTTAGCTGACCAAAAGGCAAAAAGCCTCAACCTCTTTCTTCCAGAGGAGAGCAAAAAAACCCCCACTCCTTTGCTGTGTGTGGCCAGGAGTTTGTGTTACTTACCTGCATTATGGGTATTTATTGTTGTCACTCTTTCTTGGGTGTTTTGCTATTTCTTGTTCCAAACTTATAGCAGCAATTCAGTATGGATCTAATATCTTTAAAGAAAGAAGAGACCTAAATTTCTATCCCACAAATCCAGACCAGGAACCTACTGCCGTGCGTGTGCATGGCACAAACCCCTCCGTCCTGTCTGTGAGATGAGCACATGCCTGCACAGTGAGGCTGATGACAGGAGCTCCAGCTCTCATGGTCAGAGAATTACACATCTGAAACCAAAATTCTGCACTTACCATTTCCACAACCTCTATCCTATCCCCAAAAACATTAGTTGCAGTAACCCAGAAAACAGAGAAGGAGGAAAGCAGCCACAGCATCAGGTAAACCAACAAACCATCAATAAAAGCATAGAGCTGTAGTAGTCTGGTTTCAGGTCTGCATCAATAAATTATTTGATCTAATATATAGAATATCAATGATATATAGAATATCACATCAACAACAGGCAGCCCTGAGTTTGGTGATCTCTGGAACTGACTTTGATCACTGCTGCCTGGCAGAGCTGGGGCTCACTGGATTGATTAATTCACTTCTAGGAGGGTTATGGCTTCACTTCTTTAAACCTTTCTAACTTCTAGGTTGTAGAGAAAATGATACTGTAGGTTTTAATCCAGTCATGAGGATACTCCTTTTAGGTTGGGCCTTTATCAGGCTATTCCACTTAATGTCACTAAATAAGATGATTGGGAAACAAAACAGCAAGGCATAAATTTTCCCATGTTCTTTGACAACTCATGTTGTATTCATCTGTGCTTAAACACAGTTCTGAACCATAACTTTAACTGGAAGACGTGAGAATATTATCAGGGAATGATTCATAGCATTAGATATCACCCTCCTCTCGCAAAACATCTTCTGTGTTACACTGTTTAGTTTGGGTTTTTTCATTTGTCGCATTAATGTGAGTTGTGAACAGAGCTCCAGAGGCAATGCATTGCATACAGGAGTTGTTATAGAACATTAAGTCCATCTCATAATTAAATGCTCTATCTATTTTCTTGTAAACAATAAGACCATAAAAGAGGTAATAGAAAAAAATGATGTCCTGAGTGTAATGGCTTATACAAAATATGGCCAAGAGAGCTCAGCATTACAGCCTGCTGGAGGTGCCAAGTCCTCTGGCTTTGTCCTTAACCCAGTGGAGAAAAGTTACTCTTATCCATGGGCTTTTGAGCACAACAGATCGTCTCTTCATGGGCTTTGAGCATTGCATGGCGAGGATTCCCCAGCTAACGAATGAAAGAATGCATTTTTCTGGATACAAAAGTACTTTAAAAAGAGAGTTTTGTAATCAATTTAAAAGCTAGACCTGAATTAGTATTAGATTTTCCTTATGTTTAATTAAGTCTAATTAAACAATGCAGACGTCTTCCTGTCACCTGTGGTGTGATTATGTTAAATATTTAATGCGTGTGAAGGATTAGGCTGCACATCTAATCTATATCTAGCAATCTGTTCTTTCTCTGGAGTATTTTTTATTTAGTTCTGCTTTTGTATAATGAGCTGCATTTCAAAGGAAATTGTTAAATACTTTGGTGGGAAGGGGATGTGTCATGCTGCACTGTGTGCAGGGAGAATATTGCCAAGTAGGCACTGAGTGTGGGGGCTGCAGTGCCCTGCCAAGGGGTGTAGCAGGGACAGCCCACTCCGCCTTTCTGCAAGGAGAGGGCATCAAAACCAAACCTTTCTGTTTGTTCAGGAGTTTCGGTATATCCCTCCTCCCCAGCAGAGCCAAATGATTAAGGGCTTTGGAAATCCCAACACAGGGTTCACACTGAAAATATCCCTTGCAGCGTGCACACATTTCAAGGTCGCACATTTCTTAGACTTGTTTTCCCGAGGGGCTGTCAACTGTGTAATAGAAAAATGTATTTGTACATCTCCCCCCTCCTGAGCATCCCCCACCCCTTCCTAATCTTTGCACTGCCTCTGAAACACAGGAATGCATCTGTATATCTCTGGTCACCTCTTGGCATGAATCCCTTTAAAGGAGAGGCCAAGGATGTGTTTCTGGGAGCAAGTGCTTTAAGAGATGGGTATTTGCATCTGGTCCTAATAATTGTCTTCTCTAACAAAACCAGTGGAAAAAAAAAAGTAGTCAGCTATTCATCAAAAATGGGTTAAATGTATTCTTATTCATGCTATAAAAGGCACATAAAATACTTCTCTGGCAGTTTATTTGCATTAGCCATTACTTGCATCTGAGGACAAAAGACAAATTCACATAATTATTTTTCAATTGGTTGGGTCTGTGTCTGTGTAATCATTTTTTCACAGTGTATGAAACCCTTTTTCAATAGACCATAACAGTAATAGCTATTTCTTATTTACAACTGGAGGAGAAGATCCAGCAACCAGATTTTATTATGCAGAGTGAACTTTTCAAAATTAAATTAGCAGAGCTAACGTGGTGGCCCATAGTAAACTAATTAGTTGTTAGACTGTTGGCAGAGATAGTATCAACTCTTTCAGACTTCCTAACAAACATCCTCAAAAATTACAAGCAAAGGGTTTCTACTGCAGTTTGGTTAAGCATGAAAATATTCATTCTCTTTAGTCAGAGAGAGAAGGTGGTGGCAGAAGGAGCAGCTCAGGGGCAGAGCCAGGCAGCAAATGGCCCCCAAACCTCCCTGATCAAAAGCAAAGCCCAGCCAGACGGATGAGAGGTTCTCATTGCCACAGTTTAAGTGGCTTGAACATTGGTATCTTTATGATCTCTGGATAAACCCAGAGGCTTTGATCTACAAAAGCAGTACGGGGTCCAGGGGGGTTTGTGGAACAGAGCTCAGTGGGGTAACCTGGGCCAGACAATAGTGCTCAAACAAATGAACACTCCCACCCATCTGCTGTGGGGCTGTGACTCCAACAGCACCTTCCTGGCACCTGTGGGGAGCCTTGATCCTCCCTGTGCCACAGCCTGACGGGCTGCTCAGGAGGAGATCTGCACTTATGTAAAATTAACCGGGTGTTCGTTACTAAATCCACACCGCATCTCATTAAAAGTGCTCTGTCATTGAAAGTGGAAGGTGGAGGCTTTTTAAACTGGGGTTTTGTTGCCCTCTAGTGAATGAGGTCAGCATTATGCATGGGAAATTATTTTGATCACTGCATAATTAATGCGTTCTGAATTGGTACAAGAGTGCAGCCAAATTGCATCCTGTTCCCACTTGAATTAGTTAACCTACGGATACTCTTTCTTACAATGTGTTGCTTCCTTGCCTGAGCTTTTTTTTTTATTCTTGCAGTAAGAGTGCACAACTGTGTGGGTATCATGATAAGGCAAGGAAGCCAGAGACAAAGAATAAATCAACTAAATGGATCTCCAGCACAGTAGCTTTAATACATTGGTATATACTTAATGTGTCTCCTGAAAAGAATGTCTAATTATACTGTCATGGCAAAAAATGCATTTTCAATAGTGATAAATTATGCCATCATTTACTTTCTGAGAACATGCTGAGATTTATGAAAGATCACTGCAAAATTATCATGCCGGCATAAAAAAAAAAGCCAAACCCAGTTATCACTGGCATCAGGAAAGAAAGAACGGGAAGAAAAGCCCTTTTGATAGTGAAAGAGAGAGTAGACTTGATAAAATGTTATGCAGTATGAAAATATGCTGCTATGGAATGAAATTCAGCCTTAAATTCACTTTTTTTCTGACTTTGTTACCTGCTAGAGACTATTTTGGGGCTTAGATGAGGAGGTTGTCCCAATCCTGTGTATATTTGGAAGCCACAGGGCCTAATTCTTCAATGACTACAACTTGACAATTTTGCTTATCTGGTATAAAACCAGGAGGAAGGGAAGGAGTATCAGAGCCCAGAACAGCACATTAGAAAATATGAACTTATTTCATGTGTTCTTTGCTCAAACAGCCCCCAACTCAGCTGACCTGGAGTGCACAGGCAGAGGCAGCTGTTATGGACCTGCTTGTCTTACGCGTGGCTTGAAATCTGTTTTGCAGGGTTTTTATCCTTATTCCTCACTTATTTTCCAAAGAAGCCTACAGAACTGATGCCATTTTGTGGCAGCCTGTCCTGCCTTTGCCATGGGCTGTGTTGTGCATCCCAACCCGTGGATGTGTAGCCACCCCTGGCTGCAGGCTCAGCTCTGGGCCACGAGGAATATCCCCTGCTCCATCAGCTCCTCCACTTGCAGGAAGGGGAGCAACTCTTCCAGGCAGTGTTGTAGTCCCTTGTGCTTTTTTCTGCATCACACATGATCCAAAAATAAGCAAATTCTTTTCCTCTCTCCACACATCCTCCTACCAAGTCCTTTCTGAGCTGATTCTTCCCTCACTCGAAGGTATGGACCTTTTTTTGTGGATGGGATTTCTCTGCTGTTTATTCTAATGGGATTGGGAACAAGATTAAAGTTTCCTGGGAAAGGCAGTCCTATATATGACTGGAGAACACAGAGCTGAAATGATGGCTACCAAGGATGAAGGGAGCCCACACTGGTGTGGGACTGGGTAACCCAGCGAGGTCAGTTAGGGGTTTGGATAAGGCTCAGAGAATGATAAGCAAGTCCTTTATCGACCACGCTGGGAGGAAAACACAACTTAAAATCAAGGCGATAAATAAAATGCTGTGGTGCTTGCTGCACTCCATGAAAAACATCTATAAAAACATCCAGTGTGATTTTTTGAGAGTGCATGAAGAGTTCCTTGTTTTAATGCAGGTTGGTTTTTCATAATTATTGAGTGTTTAGACTGCTCCTGACAGACTGGCTGGGGTAGTTGGGAGAAATGGGACATTTGTTGAAAATTCTTATTTAGAGCTAGAGAAATACACTCAGTGCCACTCAGCACAGCCCGAGCAGTCTCACTGAATTACAAAGGCTTTCCAGTGAAACCAGATAACAATGAGTATAATGATAATAGCTAAGTAATCCATCTACTGAAAAAAGGTCTTTGTTTAAACAAATAAAATAGAAACATAACTCTTCAGTGTATGAGATGCTGTTAAATACCCCAAGCAGCAATGCAACCTGTCTTCAAGTAAGAGTTGCCTTCATTGTCTGCTGCTGAGAGATTTCCAGCAAATCCTCTGTGGTCCCATTGTAATTTTCCACCTATTGGCTGTTGTGGTTTGCTCAGCTGTTCCCTGCACCAGCACTTCTCAGTGCTCTCACACGATAGCAGCAGTCCCAGCAATGTATGGACACAGTTCACGGCCAGTAACGTCGCTGCCTCCGTTTGTTCTGCAGCATCTGTGATCTCAAACCGGGAATGTGAAGTAAAACCAGATGTATTATTGACTGAGGTGTTGGGGCACGAGGACAGATCCCGACCCGTGCTGTGCTGATGTGGGTGTGAGTGGCAGTATTGGCTTCAGAGCAGCTCAGTGACATTTTGTTAACGACAGCTGGGGCAGTCCAGGCACATTTTATCGGCTGTGATTGTTGTATGCAGCATATTCCATACCTCCAGCACCCAGCACTGAATTGCCTTTTAACTTTTTACCTCTACTTTAGCTGCTGCAAGACATTTTCTTCCTAACAAGCGTGATTGGCAGTTGCTTTCATTAGTCCAAGTTAGCAAACACAAATCAATCTCTTGTTCCCAGCAAACTCCTAAATTTTTAGAAAGTTTTTCCCTCTAGTCATTAGCAAGTACTTTTGGCCATAAGAAAATTAACAGCTTTGGTGTATTTTATAAAGACATT
This sequence comes from Struthidea cinerea, assembly GCA_013397865.1. NCBI lineage: Eukaryota > Metazoa > Chordata > Aves > Passeriformes > Corcoracidae > Struthidea > Struthidea cinerea. The sequence continues at coordinate 26,657 of VZTI01004867.1, forward strand.
TACATTCATCTTCTTCATGTTTTACACTCGTTCCTTAACATTTTTTCTCACACAGTGAAATTTTTGTAAATATTGCTGCCTTCCTCTCTGAGTCTGCACATGCTCTGGAAAACACTATAAATAGAGAGGGTTCCATTGGAAAGCACTGTTTGCTGTTTCTAAAATTCAACGTTATGCTTATGCTTAAATTCAAAAATACTATTGCAAGTTCCACAGTGAGGGTTGAAAGTGTTTCCTGAACACGTGGCAACTACTTCAGGGGGTTGTTGTTGTGTTGACATGGCAGGAAGAACAAGTCCACAGTTATTATTTTGCTTTTCTTTCTCTCTTTATTAAATACAGAGGCGATAATTGCTTGGTTTTGTTCACAGCTGGCACTAGATGATAAGTTTTCTCCTCATTGGACACATAAACCACTGACAGACTTGCTCAGCTTCTCCATTTTCATCGGATAAAATCTCAGCTGACTTTAGTCCCTTTAAAATGAAGGCCATATTTGGTTGAAATAAGCATAATAAGTTTGTTTATTTTTTTTTTTAATTTGAATTCCATTAATAAAACTTTCTTTGGATGAAAAGAGGCATTTTAAGGGAGGGAAGAAATGATGTGACCTATCAGTCACTGAAGCTCTCCACTGCAGGAATCTGTGTGCCATCTATGACTGCAAAATTAGATGAGATCCTTATACTTCTTATTTTAAAATTTCTGGAAAATCCTACCTTTAAAACGTAAAGCAATCCTCCATGCTTCCACACTCACTAATCCTCACTTTCAGTTTATTTAAAAATGAATCTTCATTTTCTTTACATTTATTGAATCATATTTATTAAATTGAATACAATTTATGCAGAACAAATATTAGCTGTAGCACAAAATGACCTCAAATCTCAAAGTCTTCCAGAAGAAAAGGAAAACAGTTGTGCTAATAAGATCTGGCTTCACTTCCAACACTCCTGCAACATGAATCACTAGAAAAAAGACTTGTTTCTGTGGGTGAGTGGACTGAAAACAGGACATTGCCAACCAAAGAGAGACAGTTTTTGCATGTGTGACTGCTCACAAATGGCTTTGATACACTGAGTAATTAAGGGCGTTGTCTCTCACCAGGTTATTGCCAACACCCACCTAACTCTTCTTTTCAAAAAGCTCAAAAACGTCATTTCACCCTCAGTGAACTTCTGTACCCTGCGTGCTGCAGAGCTCTGTGGAGTTCGGGTGTCCTACAAATTATTCTCCACCTTTGGCTGGTGGGAATAACAGAGGAAAGACTTGGGCTTCTTTAATCCCTTCAGACATCATGGTCCTGACTCATGTTGTGTATTTCCATCACACATCCCCGCAGCCCGCTGGAATTTTGTCACTGTGAACCCAGGGAAGCAGATCTGATCTGATGGCTCAGAGGAACGTGTGCTTCTGGATTCTGGCTTAGAAAGCCACACCCTGGCAGCATAAAAATTGGTGCAAAATGGTTTTAAGTTGATGGAGATTCAGGACTAACTCAGAGAGTCAAAAAGTCAAGCGCAGCATTTGGTTTCAACAACAGTCACAGTTTTGAGGGGGAGAAGAGTTTTGGAGCTTTCATGGGTTAGTGGGGTTGCTCTGATCTGAGCCAGTGCAATTTGGAGGCAACGTTTTGCCCAAGAATTGATTACTTTGACTGAAAACAGTATTTGGATTTGCACACACAACCCCCTCTTTGAGGATGCTTTCTCTGGGAGGTCATGAGAAAGATGGTCAGTGATAAAAAAAGAATAACATATGAGGATTTAATGTTTTTTAAGAATACCTGCAAATTTGAAGGGCAGAAATAATTACCTTTCCTGCTGTAATAGTCACAGATTTTCTCAGTCGAGAGAAAATCTCCGGTTAGATTATTTAAAAACTGCAGTAGTACAAATACAGGAAATGGATGTTTGCTGACATCTCTTCAAACCTCCAATGTTTGCTTCATTAAACTCCATGTAAAATGTTGGTTCATGTGTGGGTCCTTTCCTTTCTGCAATATTTTTCAGTCCTCCTTTCTGTTTGTTCTTCCTTCTTATTAGTGATTCTGAGGATATTTTGTACCTTGTGCACATTTTTTCTTATTAAAAATGTAGAAGTAAATATTGCTCTTAGGGGTTTTGGAGCAAATCCAGAATTAACTTAATGCTGTCATGGAGCTTCCTTCATTTTTGTAGTGCCATATATCAGTGCTCTGAGCCAGAGTCCCTGCATAAAATTTATACAATTTATACATAACATAAAATTTAAATTCTACCCAACAAAAATATTTCAGTGAAATGTTTTTCCATCTTTCCTCATTAATCAAAATAACATGTTTCACAGAAAAACAAGCCCTGATCGCTCTCTTTGTGAAAAACTGAAAGTGGATTATCTTGTTAGAAAATGTAAATCTCTGGAACCTGAATGACACATTTCAACTACCCACAAATCAGATTTTCATTCCAAATAAACTTCTTTTCTGGTTTTGTTTTGTTTAATTATATAAACCTAAAGCCTGTCAAAATCTCAGAATGACACATACAACAGAAAATCAGATTGCTGCCCACCTCTATTAGTTTCTATAATAGTCTTCAACTACAAGGAGGAAAAATGAAGCATTAGGAACAAAACTGTTTCGATGACAAGATGCATCTGAACTTCTTATTTTCTGACAAATAAGAGGAATATCTCTACATTTCTCTTTTCTGCTTTCCAGTTTTCTGGCAGTTATTTCTCTGCCTTCTTCAGTGCCAACAGAAATGAAAATATAAACCTTGATTTCCAAACTGCAAATCCCACTCTGCGGCTGTGGGACTGCGCACACACACGCTGGGTACATTTTTTTGTCTGGTGCCAATTAAAACACATATACCAAGGCTTGTGTTTTTATCTGACCATGCCTTGATGTTTATTTATAACAAGGTGTGCATTTTTGGGAGCCCTTTCTTCTCCCTCAGAGAAGCAGGAGATTGGTGTGTGTCTCACTTGACAGATAACGGTGGCAGTGACTCGAGTAGGATCATCAAAACCAACACGCTTTGACAGAAAAGGCTTCATAAATAATGTGCATCAGTTTTTACTCTGTCAGTGTAAATGCATCTCCTCCACTACTGGTTTCCACTTGTTTTATCCAGAATGTCTAAGAATAATGAATAAATCATAGTCCTGTATACATGTATGGATGCATATGCATGTGTATATATTTATACATAATTCATGCCATAAATATCTATTTTGGTCTGGTGCAGAGGTCACATATGAGTGGAGGTGTGTTGAGACACTGTCCCTAAAGGATTAATCTAGTTTCAGATGTTGCAGATTATTTCATTTAACAAGAGAAACAGATGAATGCAGATCATCTTGATGCAGTCTTTTTTCTTTCTTTTTTTTTTGCCCCACAAAGAACGTGCGACGTTTGTGATCCTCACTGCAAAGTTCTTTTGCTTATCACTCCTGGCTGTTTCCAGCCATTAATTGGCCCCAAATTGCTCATTAAGTTTTTCTGAGCCTGCCAGTTCTCCTAAGCTGTATGTGGTTCTTCCTTCTGCCTTCTCTCTTTGGTTCTCTTGTCACATAAATCTTCATAAACAAGAGTCATTGCCTTTCCTTCCATGTGTGTTTAAAGGAGTGGCACAAGTCAGTGTCTTGGGTTTGTTTTGAGTTTCTGGCTCCACACAGGAGCATAAATTGTTGATATATTCGCTTTTGTTTATACAATATATTTGAAGAACATAAACAAAAGAAGAGACATATTTTGCTTCGAGCTCCATTTATTGGGCAGATTTTACACCATCTTACTTCAGTGATATTTAACCTGTTTGTAACTTAGAACACAAAATTGATAACTTCAGCATACAATTTAGCCTCTCCAGATATCACATGGCCTTCAGCCTGTTCCATCTCTATTTTCTCCACAGGATAAAAGACACTCTTTGTTTTCTAAATCACTGTGCAGGTCCCCATTGCACATTTGCAAACTATAATTTACACAGTGTTGCAACACTTCAGTACTGAAGCACCTGGAAAATAAAAGAGCTGCATAGAAAAGGTGCAATATTGTCCAGAAATTAGCCCTCAGGACTGTGGGGTACAGAGCCTATTTTTGTCTGTCGTTTGCAGAAAAAGAAGATAATTTAGACCTCACTGATGTATAATTAGTACCCAAGGAATAATATCTTCATTGGACAAGAAGAAAGGAACGGAGAAGGGTCCTCAGGAGAAATGTCTTTGACTAGAGCTGTTGGCATCAGCCCTGGATGCGATTGGGTTTTATAGATATGATACACTAATAGAGGCACTCGTCCCCCAGTACAGGAAATGCCTCTGAGCTGGGGCTCCCAATGCACTAATTACTCTGTTTAACACAAAGACAGTTGTGAAATGGTATTCTGATAGAAAAGCCATGTTATCTGTACGCCCTGGGACTCCTACTGAGTCCTGGACCAAGTGCCCTGCACCTGAGAATAAATGACAAATTACTTTTCTACTTTGCTCTTTCTCCATTACATCTGAAAAGCAGGAAGTGGTCTGTGGAATATTTTCAGATCACCTTGTTCTCGCCAAAATATCCAAACCATGGCTCAGCTCATGGCACTCAGAAAGTGCCAAGTCTAACCTGATTTTTGTGTATTGTAGGACGTTTTTGCCTTTCAAATGAAATCCAATTCTTTCCTGGGATTGTACACTCCTGAGGAGTGAGTTTGGGAGAAGCTTTGTTTAAATTGCTCAAATACGTTGTAAGGGAAGAGGAGAAAATGAGAGGAAGGGATCAGTGCCTGTGGAAGACAAAATCCTCTCTGCTTTCCATGCACAAACCAGCCTGGTCCACACCCCTCAGAGTGTGAATGAACCATTGTACCCTGCGCTGCTGCAGGGTGTGAGCCACCAGCCCATGGCCAAGGATGTCCAAAGGGAGAGTTGGCAGGACTGCTGAGAGGGCAGTGAGTTCATCCCAGGCTGCCCAGAATCCACTGGTTGCATTTTGGAGATGGGTTTGAGTTTGGGCTTGCTGGTATTTTTTCTGTTTCCTTGGGTTTTGCTATTGAGGGAGGAAAAGTAGGTTTAAGTTATGGTCAGAAACTTGACAAGTTTAGAATTGGTTGGCAAATCCAATATATTGCTGGCAAAGTTTGTGAAACATCAAAGTGCAAGAGGTTGGAACACCTACAGTAACAAGCAAGAAGCAAATGATGACAGAGTGAGTGACTAGGGTGTTAAATAGAGTCACAACAAAACCTGTCACAGATTTTCTGACAAGCTTTGGAAGAGCACCTGACAAGGTGTTCTCACATTAATAGCAGCAGTTATTGTTTGATTACATTAGTACTTTGAATGCAACAGGGCTATTATTTTGTCTTTCAGTCTTCATGAGAAACAGGTTTTTGGTCACCATATCCCAGTTTGGCAAAGTTGCTGAGCAATTTTGTTCTCGTATTAATTTACGATGTCCCTTTTCCATCGAGAGAGGATTTTATTTTGACAAAGAGCAGTAACACTCAAGAACTCCTGATATTTAATGTATAGAGAAGGTCATGAATTTATGTCTGTGCTGGGGCAAATATTACAGTCTCCCTGCCAGAGATGGATGGCACTTGTGCTATGCCTCACTGCCAAGGGAGACGGTAAATCATAAGACGTTACTTCTCACCTTGCTGAAGTTGTAAAGTGGATATAGCATTTCTTTATACTGAATGATCCAGTTAGGGACAGGGAAGGTCAGGTCACACAGAGCTGGGCTCCCCAAAAGGCAGAGTTACCTTCCCAGAGTAACTGAGACACCTTTTGAGACACTGAGTACTACATTTTGGTAGCAAAACTTAATAAATACCCGGCTGTCCATCACTGTCTCTTTGCATTGTCGTGATGAAGCTTCTTCTTGACATCTGATTTAAAAAGAGATTGAATTGTCACTTCTGTTAATGCAGGGTTTATGCTGCTCTCACCATGGATCAGCCCAGAGTGCAGAGCTGGTTAGGCAGTCCCTGGGAAATCCCATCAATTTATGTTTGGGGAACACGTCAGGGTTTGCAGGATGATTTTTTTTCCTTTCCTGTGCTCTGCTCCATTACCTCATGTTGCTGTGAGACTTGACGGGCAAACCCGAGGCAGCAGCTCCTTTTAGGGAGCTCCCCAGCGCATTTCAGTCGGTGTAAAGGGCAGGTTTGGGCAGGTGTGGCTTGGCCTCTTCACCTCCCAGCCATGGACAGAGCAGCCTGAGCCATCCGGGGCTTCTAAACAGAACTGCTTTGCTCCCTGGGAGCTCAGCAAGGAACTTGCCTTTTGGGACAGCAGACATTTCATGTGAGATTAAGGTGTTTTTGAGGATTTGCTAAGAATATTTCAGATTAGTCAAATCAACTGATGCACACGGACACCTTCCCTAAACTGGGAAAATGTTCTAAAGCTCGTTCTAAAGCTAAGGTTGCACATTAACTTCTGAATTATTTCATAAACTTGGACTTTTTCATTAATTTTTGCATTACTGTGCAGGGTATTCACTTTGTGGTTAAAATTTGTGGGTTGCTCTACCATCTCACGCCTTTTGCAAGAATCCACCTTTGACAATACTCAAAATACTGCAGTGACACAAACAAAAACTGGCTTACAAAGTCCAGAGATTACACATTCAAGCCCTGATTTTTACATTACCATATTTATTTGCTGAAATAAGTGGGAACTAAAGGAAACCAGTGCCACAGGCAATCTGTTTCACCAGCTACAATGTGCATCTTCACAGGTAGTTTATAAACAAATTCTTTAAAATTTTTTCTAAATAGTTTGAAGGTTTTTCTTCTGGAGCCATGCTTGATAGTATAAGAAAAAAAAATCACAAAACAGGCTCTCTGATAATATAATATAAAATTATTTAAATTTGATTAGCTGTGGGCATGGAATAAGGAAAAGATGGAAAGAATCCTGACGAGTGAGAAGAGGATTGGCTCCTGGAAAAAGAGTGAGGGTTTGCCTTTTATGTTTGGTGCAAATACAGATCATTCAGCAGTGAAATGTGCAGTAGTTACAACATTAGTTGATTGGAGAGTTAATAACTTTGACGCAGAGGAATTAACAAAAGGAAATAGATGGCATTTCTAATAGCAGTTAAGGGGAATAATTGTTCTGTCTAACAACTGACTGAATAATATGTCAGGCAATATCAGCATCAAAAGGAAGGTAAATGCCAAACAAGTGAATGAAACAATGATAGCTTTAAAGCTGTAATATTTGACTGGGGAGCAAATGAGGCTGGCATTCGGTAAGGACTTGTCTACATGGGGGAATTCCTCAGTGTAACTTCATGGGTATCATTGTGCCTTTCAAAGCCACAGAAGCCTCACAAAGAAAAGGCACTTTGAGTGCGGAATAAGATTCTCCACGTGAGGAGTTGTAGACCTCGAACTCCAGTCACACTGGGGTGGTTCCAGGGGTCAGTTTGCCCCTGAGGATCAATCCTAGAGCATTTGGTGAGCTGTTCCCACGTGCCTGCCCAGCTCCCTCTGTCCCAGGCTGGGCTGTTTTTCCTTGCCCAGCAGAACAAGGGCTGCAGTGGTGTGAACGCCGTGGTAAGATGCAAAGCCAGGTGAAGAACCCTGTTGTTGTCGCCCAGGCTGTGACACATCAGGGAGCAAAGCGACAGCCCCACGTGGGAAACATCTTTTCCATGCATTCGGGCTCCTCACACACGAAACAACCCCGCCACTGCCGTATTTTACTATGGCACATTTCCCAATTGTGTTAATATAATTTTTAACATTCTTTAACCTGCTTGCTAGGAAGAAAAATGAGAGTCTGATGTTCTCTACACCTTAATTAAGTTGATAAATAGTATCTTCGTGACATGTGAATAAAAAGTTAACTCGAAGCTTTGTGTTTGCGAAGAGTCAGTAATTTTCATGACTCAAGTTTTAATAAGCTGGATTTGAAACTCAGTTGACTGGGAAGCAATGAGGTAAAAGGAAAGATCTAGCACTCCTTTCTCAGCACCTCACACACTTGGCTCTGAATCTCTGAAACCTCATTCTGGTGAACACAGAATAAGTCTCTAAATGGGAAAATTCAGACCTAACAGGTGAAAAAGCCTAAATTAACAGATCTGAAAACCACTTCTCTCTGGGAAAGGAAAAATTCATCTCCCATCTGAGGGTCTGAGCTGATTAAATGTGCAGCAGTGTCTGCCCTGTCCTCTGCTATTGAGAAAAGCACTAACAGGGACTACAGCAACCATAAATGTGAACAGTGACACCCCCCAGGTGCAGATGCTCGTGCTCCCTTGAGGTCTGGGCCTCCTGGAGCAGCTGTGCTACAGCTGGCAGTCAGTGTCCAAGAGCACAACCGGGAAGTCTGCATCCCTCCCGCCCCTGTCAGCAGCTCCAGCTGAGCAGCCCCCACCCCTGTGTGTGAGCCTGCATTGGGTTCTGCACCTGCAGACATTACAACTCGAAGGAGCCCAAAGACAGCACTGTCTGGAGAACACTTTATGATTTTAACACACTTATGTACTATTTGAGTGTTTTTAAAATCACTGTAAATGCATAAAGATTATCGGTGCTCATGTAGGCTATACTTCAGAAGAAGAAAAATCAATTTTTCATTCGTCAGCGGCAGCTTGCAATACAACTGGAATATTACCTGAACCAAGTAAACAGAATTATCCTCTAACCTGAATAAGAAAAATGTAGCAGAAAGTCTTTATCTCTCTATTTTCAACTTATATTATCTAAGTTTGACTGTGATTTAAAAGAAAGAAGGGAGGGGAAGATGAGCCAAATGCAGAATTGTTATGAAAGAAGCAAAACCGAGCCCTGTGAAAGGTTCACAATGGAAATGATTTTCAGTTTAAATTACTTTTGCAGGACTGTAATGTGGCAGTCAGGAAGCTTCTGTGAAAAGTCCATTCTTTCTTCTTCTGTGTTTTTTTTTTTCCTTTTATTGGTTTGTGTTTGTATGAACTGCCTACGGCCCTGAAAAATGCCTGTTTTAAATGTTCATCCCTGTGTTCCTGGAATATCTGAGCTCTTCACACACATTAGGAGTTTTTCTTTTATAAATCCTCTGTAAACATTCTATTGTTGTAATTATTATTCTCCTATAACAGTTGTAAATTCCCAAAAGAAATGGGAATTGCGTTTTTGTCATAGAACTTTCTTTTCCTTGTGTGCTTAGGCTCGAGATCTGTTTGTAGAAACTTACCCACAGAACTCCAAAAACTGGTTCCCAGATGGAGGATCATTCCATGGGTAGCAGCGATATCCAGCAGTGCATTGTGCTCCCTCTGTCCCACCCCTAAACGCTTCCCAAAGGTGCTGCATCCCATTTTCCCGCCTGGAATATTGTTTTCAGATGTTGGATGAATCTCAGTGACGGATACAAAGAGCAGGACAACCCCACTTGTGACACATCAGAACATTTTGGTGTTTAGAGGCAAGAACCTGGATGCTTTTTAGATTACGTATATATTGTAATTACCGTGTCAGAATTAATAGAACTGCACCAGTCCATGGGAGGGGAGTGTTTTGCTCAGGGGATTTTCTGTGTTGTGTCCACATCTCACTTTTTTTCAGGAATATTCATCCCCTGCAATAACACAACTGGCCAATGACCCAGGGCTGCACATGGAGACAACAAATGAAAATCCATTCCTGCTGGGATCAGACGACTTTCACAGTCATGGTTTCTCTCCTTCTGAATGTATAAAGAGAAATGTGCAAGTGTCTTCAAAACTTACATTATATTGTCTCTCATAATTTACTCTCCCTTTTAACATTTAATTATAGAATTTGGTTTTGTGAGCTTTGACTTGCATTTGTGAAGTCCACACAGATTGACACATGCCTTAAAAAAAAGTGCAGGTTTAATTTTTTAGTATACACTGGGGAAAAAAGGGATGTAATCTTAAATCTAATGATACGATACGATATGATACGATACGATATAATATAATATAATATAATATAATATAATATAATATAAATTAATATAAATTAATATAATTTCTGTTCTTTCCATGTGGAGTCATACACAGCATTTTACAAACAGGAAAATGTTTCTCAGTCAGGGGTGATTGCCATGCACAGGGGCCAGCAGCTGTCCTGGAAACTGCTCTGTGCTCCTAAACTTATGGACTTAAAACTAACTAAACTCAATTTATGTATCCAGATTTGCATCTCTTAATGCTTCGCAATGTTTTGCCTTCTATACTTCCAGATTTGTCTTTAATTTAAGGATTTTAGGACAGTACTGGGGTTTTTTTCATAAATTTCTAGGCGATGTTTTCACCTCCTTGGACTTTTATAGTTTCATCTTTCATCTTGGAAATAGGACTGGATTGATGTGAAGTTGATAATTGTTGTGGGGAAAAAAAAATATGTATTGAGTCTCAGGTTATTTTTCCCTTGAAATATTCTAGATAATTTTCTTTATTCTAAACTCTTTAATATGTTCCTTGAGTCAGCAGAAGTTTATTGTGTGAACTTATTAGTTGCAAGTGATCTTTCCTGGAAAATGGATAGCATCTGGTTTTTTGTAAGACCGATCTTGTCATGTTTTTTAAAGACACCATCTGCTTTCCAGTGCTCCAAAGGGGACTGTGGTGTCCAGTGGGATTTTTATCATATGTTTACCTCCTTTTCTGAACATCTGAATATTTTAGAGAGCAGCTAAAGGCATAATTCTTCCTCCTAAACAGTATAATTCTTTATATATTAAAATCACATGGATGTATTTTCAGCAAATTGAGGTTGAAGTCGTAAAATGCTTTTTAGAAATGTTATACTTAATGATATACTTCCGTATTTGATCATAGATATTTAGTGTGTACTCATCAGGAGCAATTTTTGGTTCAGAGTCACTGCAAATATATTAAATTAGATACAACAGACCCATTTTCTGCAATAGGAGCTTTGGATTTGGTCCCCTACAAATTGCTCACCAAAACGCTCTCAGAAATGCCTTTTAGTATCACCAATCACATCTACATTTTGAAAAGAACAAACAAAATCTAGCTTTATTCAACTGTGAATTCTATTGACCTGATTGAGCAACTTCTGTTCCTGTGAAAATCCATTCCTTGCATGCTAATTACAGCAGAACCCTTTCGTCAGGATCGCGGCGGGTGTGGGTGAGGATTCGCCTGACATTTTATTTCCTTCAAGTCTAACTCACATCCCAGGCCCTTTCAGCCACCAGCAGCAGAGCACATGCTCAGCTTTAAGCAGGAGCTTTAGTATTTTGTTGAATTAGAGATTTGGCAACTGGTGGGAATACTAATGGGAGTGAAGTCATATAGGTTCTTAGAGCTAGAGAGATCCGAACCATAGAATTAGTAGAAATATAAAATATAATTCTTTGCATCATCTGAGGTCACATTCTGTGCTTCAGGACTGAAACAGCAGCACTGTTTTGCTTGCCACTATTAAAAAAAATATTCATATCCATGTTGTGCAAAGTCCTCTTACCCGGATCCCTGTTTTAATGTCTGACTGTGGAAGATCTGAGGCAGTGGCTGAAGTACCTGAGTGTGTTGTTAGCAGGGCAGTTTCCCTAACAAGGCTCTTGAATTTACTAGGCCGTTCTCACGCAATTTTTCTCTGTTTTCCTGTACGTTCACCATGTGCCAGTGTCACTGCCAGACTGGTTTTTGTATGTGAGTGAGAGATGCTCAAATGAGGGACAGCCCAGCAAATGCAGCAGCGGATGCACCTTTATTGATGAGCAGCAGTGCCTGGTGCTCGATGGCACCAGGCTGCATTCCTCACGGATAATCACAGGAAACGCCACCCCAGCCCCATCTGTTCCTGTCAAAGAGGTTTTACAAAAATAGGGAGGGCACATCCCTGCCTTGATTTATGACATTGAGCAATGCCCCATCACAATCTCTTCATATACAGAATATTCCGTGTTTGACCTTCTTCATCTATACTCATCCCACGTGTCCTTGCGGCTTCCTACATTTTGTATGTGCAGATGCACACCTTAAATAATGTGTAAAATATTTATGCCTTCATACTTTTTAAAAAATAATGACAATATTATTCTGCATACCTTAAAATCCCATTGCTGCTAAATAAAAACTCTTCCAGAGAAACAAAGGACTGTATAATGCTGAATTCTCTCTCATTGCCTAGAATTGAATTATATCTGAACACTTGATTCAAACACAACTGTAATACAATGAATATTAAGCTCTGTTTCAGCCACTATGAATAAAGGAGATTATTTCTATTGAGGTGGGACTTTATCACATAATGTTCATAGATGTTTGTTGGTCCTTATTTTTTATTACAGGTGTTAAGCAGGTGATTAAGAAGTTAAGTAGGACAGATCCCTGTTCAGTGGCATCCTGTCAACAAGTGCTCCAGCCCACAGAGATCCTGGCTAAATGTTGCCCCTTTTAACTTTCCAGGTCATGCCACTCCTGCTGTCAGACAAATACAATAGGAATTACTCAATTTAACACCATTTCAGGTCTAATTGAATTCCATTTGCTAAATCCTGAATAAATACATTACAACTGCTGCTTCGGTCAAACAGAGAGAAATAGCCATCTTATAATGACTCCCCTGTGGATTTAATGCCTATTCTATCTGTTAGAATAATGATTCCTACATCACTGGAATATATTTAAAGGATAATAGTTATTTAAACATGCCAAGTCTTTATACAGCAGATAAGTATTTTTAATTTGCATTTATGGAATGAAAAGGATGGCTAGAATAACTGGTTACCAATTTGTCTGTTGGTATCAGAGCAAAGACACAGGATTATGAAAGGGCTTTATGCTTGCTTTTAATAGAAGTTTTAGGTGGGGAAAAAGGGCTGCATTGAGGATGGGATTCACATCACCAAATACAGAAAACTGACATGGAAATGCATCTCCTGCTCATCACCCCTGCTGCTCTGCTGGGGAAATTAAACCCCCTACATGGGACTCACCGTTTGGGGAGCAGGTATATGGAAAAGCTTAGATGAGTAAGTGATCTCAGGAGGATTAAACTCAAAGGTATTTTGTCTGTTATAGGGACCTGAAGTTAGGTGAGATGAATCCCCCTCAAGACCACAATGAGAAGTCCATTTGTTGGAATTAGGAGACTCACCCTGGAAAGGAAGGTAAATTTAAGGGAGAGGAGGGAGTGAATTTGTTCCACTTGAAAAGAAAAGACAAACAAACAAACAAATTTGGAATCTTTCATTTGTTTCAGACCAACCAGTTAAATATTTCAAAATACCAGCCATTTTTTTTTTCTTTTCAGAAGAGATATGAATCTTTGTTGCTGATGATGTCAGCATTCCCCTGGAAATGGGAGGCTGCATTCCCCAGATCCTGCTCTGAAGCAAGCAGAAGGAACACCTGAACCCACGTGTCCCTGTGTGAGATGAATGTCATGGTCCCTGGGACAAGGTAGGGACGCAGAGATCTCTGATTGCAAGTTTTGTGAATGGTCACCTATGTTCCACTTGCTTTTTTGTCTTACTCAGCCCAAGTTATTTGCCAAGCTTGACTCAAAATGGTGAATAATTTCAGTTCTAATTAACTTTTTTTGAATAAACTATTCACAGCCTCCCACTCGCTCTGCCTCCAAAATTCCATCTTTAGCACAGATCTTGTTAAACAATGTAGATCATGAGAAGGGAGAATCTAATAGAAATCATGCACTTTCCAGAACTTCTTTTAAACATAACGTGTCAAGCATAAGGGTCGTAAATATATACGGTTGTAAAAACATATCAGTGCCTGATGATTGTTTAGGGCTGTGTTCCAATTAAATCCATTGAAGCTTGAGTCGGAGGTTACAGGCTGAAAACTCCCTGAGGCCCTGAATGACTCTGGCTACAGAAGTGGATTCCATCCCTGCGAACAGACGCGGTGCAATCCCGTTGCAGGGTTTCTGCTCCCTTCACCCCTCCCACCCAATTAGCAGCTGATGATATTTGTGTCTTGGTAGCAGCATTTTTATAAGGAAGCTCTTTGCCCTTTCTGGTGAGTCAGAGACTGACTCTCAACAATGAAGGGTTCAAAGACTCATGTAATGTTTTGTCTCAGAAAGTTGCCTCGAATGTTAAATGAGGAGAGCGAACACTGAGAGGGAGAGAGTTCCCTTATCACCAGAACAGAGAGGAGAGGAGTTACCTCCCCTGCTACCTCTGGGCACGATGCTCTTTCTTCTGTACCACTTCCTCTTTCTCCGTACTGTTTTCCAAACATTCAAAATCTCCTTTGATTTCTATTTTACCCTGAAGGATTTTTAATGTTTCACTAATGTTCCAAACGCAGATCACCAAGTGAAGGTAATTCACCCAGAAATTAGCTAAAATGTAGCTATGGCAAAAGTGCCATGTACCAGGAAATAGATTTTATGAATTAAAAAATGTTTGATCTGTTGTGTGTGATTTATCCTGCTGTGGAGTTCCTGCCCAGTCCTTTCAAAGTGAATGTTAAGGTTGTGCAGGTGGCAGAGGGACTCCTGCTTTCTTTACCTGTGGTTGTTCGCTCACTGCTCTTCCTCCACTACCAAAGGAGAGTTGTTTTAAAATATATTCACAACAGTGCTGCAGGAAGTTATGTTTTTCTTATCACGCCTCTTGGTAAATAAGCACCCTGGGGTGAGTTGTCACCTGGTGGTATCACCACGGGTGGTGAAAATTTCTCGAGTTCAGGATTTTTAACAAGTAAAGAACTCAGCAAGAGAGTTTTATTTTTGAGTTGAAGGAAAGGGTGAGATATGGAGCCGCTGAATATGCCAGACTGCTTATTTTCTGCTGATTTTACCATCTTTGGGGACTGAAATAGACAGAATAAATGAATTTCCACCCCCCTTTTTAGTTATTTTGGTGTACTTGTGTACTACCTTACAAGATCAGAAACTATCAGTTTCTGTGGTTGTGTTGTTTCCACAAGGGTTGGTATTTCCACTGTGGCCAATAAAGAGAATAAAGACAATAACCTGCAGTGATTTTGCTTCTTCAGTAATTAAACACTGACCAGGTATAAAATTAAATATTTATGTAATTAATTTAACCAGGTATTTAGGATCATCTGGCTGTACTGCCTGATCTTTTGAATAATATGGCCAAGTGGTGACAACGTGTCTTTGGAGAACTGTCAAGAGACAGAGGATGGGCAGGTGTTCGCAGGATCCCCTTTAAGGCAGTCTGCTTTTGCTTCTTGTATTCCTAGATTTGAAAAAGAATGATTTGAAGAGGTGGCTAGATGTGATACAGGATGATTTACATTCGAATATATGGGTGCCCTTTCCTAACAGCTTGCATAACCCGTGTTATTTTTCCCCTGCTTTATCCTTTTTCTCTTCTCTTCTCTTCTCTTCTCTTCTCTTCTCTTCTCTTCTCTTCTCTTCTCTTCTCTTCTCTTCTCTTCTCTTCTCTTCTCTTCTCTTCTCTTCTCTTCTCTTCTCTTCTCTTCTCTTCTCTTCTCTTCTCTTCTCTTCTCTTCTCTTCTCTTCTCTTCTCTTCTCTTCTCTTCTCTTCTCTTCTCTTCTCTTCTCTTCTCTTCTCTTCTCTTCTCTTCTCTTCTCTTCTCTTCTCTTCTCTTCTCTTCTCTTCTCTTCTCTTCTCTTCTCTTCTCTTCTCTTCTCTTCTCTTCTCTTCTCTTCTCTTCTCTTCTCTTCTCTTCTCTTCTCTTCTCTTCTCTTCTCTTCTCTTCTCTTCTCTTCTCTTCTCTTCTCTTCTCTTCTCTTCTCTTCTCTTCTCTTCTCTTCTCTTCTCTTCTCTTCTCTTCTCTTCTCTTCTCTTCTCTTCTCTTCTCTTCTCTTCTCTTCTCTTCTCTTCTCTTCTCTTCTCTTCTCTTCTCTTCTCTTCTCTTCTCTTCTCTTCTCTTCTCTTCTCTTCTCTTCTCTTCTCTTCTCTTCTCTTCTCTTCTCTTCTCTTCTCTTCTCTTCTCTTCTCTTCTCTTCTCTTCTCTTCTCTTCTCTTCTCTTCTCTTCTCTTCTCTTCTCAGGGTGACCTTAAGCTAATCTAATCTATGTAGATAAAAAACCCCATCTTCTACCTAATGAAAAGATAAGATAAACCCACATAGATTTGAGCTGTATGATACACTGTTATGTGCTTACGAACCAAAATGTATTGGCAGCAGCCCAAACGTGTCCTAGAAGACACACAGAAATAAGATAGACAGGTAGAAACAATTATTGATCAAGACCTTTTGCACTGGGAGCTAAAGTTAATAACATTTTATATCAAAATCAAGTGTGGATCCTGAGGGTGAGAGATGGATTCTGAAAATATTTACTTGTACTTTGCTATGCACAGGCTTGTAGGGAAGCAATTCACACTCAGTAGCATGGGGGCAGAGAAATGGAAGATCACAAGAACTTTGAATACGTAAGTGCTAATCAATCATTATTTGGTCTTTTTTGAGCTAATGTGGCTACACGTGGCCAAACACGACTAGACTGGATTTTTTTTTTAATTTAACATCCCTTGGTACACAAAACAACCATTTCAGGAAAGAACAGCCAGATTATTATATTTGCAATACACGTTTTAGTCATGCTGTTTAATTAGCGAGAACAAACGTAGTGGGTGGTCACAGTGTAAAATGAGGAACCTCAGTTAAGAATGGCTTGAGAAAACAACACAAAGCTGTAGGCTTTGCAGAACAGAGCTGTGTTTCAGCTTAAACACAGTTATGGCAGCCACAGAGTTGCAGGCACAAGTCTGCTTGGACACTTGGTACATTTTGTTATCTATTTCTGTGTGCAGTCGGAACAAGTAAATGTGGAAGTCAGCAGGAAGATCAGGTCGGTGCGGCAAAGATGGCTGAGGCGATGCCACAATTCCTGTGCTAGAACACAGGATTAGTCTGGGGCAAAGCAGGGATGTGAATTGGACAGACTCCAGAGGATCCCTCTTGTTGCTGAGTGCAGCATATCCTGGGTGCAGGAGACAGACGGGTTCAGTGCAGGTGCTGTGTGTCAGATTGGGCTGAAGGAAGGTTTTACCATGAATACTTCGGGTGTCTGCACCAAATAAATTCACCACTACAGACTGAGACAACTGCGAACAAGGAACGAACCTGAGCATCCTGGCTGCATTTACCCATCGTCCCTGTGAAACAACCACTCCTCCTTTCCTAGGTGTTAGGAACTGTCTGTAACCCTGAACTTTCCTGTTCACAGCAGGAGGTTTGGAAACAATTTTGTCTGCTCCTTTGTAGGCATTCTCGCTCTCATCTCAAATTAATGAACTCGGTGTCTTTTCTTTGGGTCTGACCAACCACAGGCACGTTGCTCCTGTAGGGGCAGGTGCACGACAATGTTTCTTTATTGCGCAGTCATGACTGGGCTGGGGTTTTTTCCAACCAGAATTATTTTATCCTTTCCATTTCCCACCCTGCAAAAACATGTGCAAAATATTTTATTCCCTTTCTTCTTCCAGGATTTGCTAATTATGGTACAAGTAGGAACCTTACTCTTTACTTTTTGTTACATTTGAAAAAGACAGCATTACCTGTAGGAAAGATTTCTGGCAGAAGAAATTTCTATTCTCATAACACTCAAGGCTAAGTTTGTTTTGATTGAACACTCTTCAAATGTTTTGTTGTTTTGTTTTCTTTTTTTCCCTTTATACAAAAGAATAGCTTTTCTTTGAAGGAGAAATTATAATTTAAAGTCTCTTTCATACTTTGGAGGTTCCCTCAGATGCCATAAAGAATATTTCTTGTTTCAGAACAAAAAGGGAAATGAAGATGTTCTTCGTTTCCCGAGTGTCTGATCTGCAGAACTGAAAACTCTGAGACAAATGGCCACTGGGAAAAAATCCCAAAGTATTTCAGTAAAACAGGATTTCATTTCTTGTGGAAAATTCAGAGAAAGTAGATTAATAAGTCATATACATTTGAAAAATAAGCTTTTTACTTTTTTTCCTCTGTAATCCCGCTCAGAACTGGTGATTCCACTGCTCTTTTTTTCCCTGAAGGCATTTTAAAAATAGACTAATATCAGGACCCCATGAGCTTCAAAAGTCCCTCAAAATGCCATGAACTCCACAAGCAGAGCAGTATCCAGTCTTTCAAAAGAGTCCAAAGACTACAGTGGACCCCAGTCAAAACTCAGTTCTTACTCCATCAGCCACATTATTCACATTTTGGAACTGTGAAGCACCTTGCTGCCATTCTATCTCTCCCCCATCATTCCCGAGCCTGAATTCTTCCTCACCTCATCAGAGACTACAAATGTAAACACATCTGTACACCCCGAGCTGCTGCCCCAGGACACAGCCCAGAGCACCCAACCTTTGGAAGCTCAGTTGTGGACTGATGAATTCGGCAGCCCAAGTCCAGATCGTTATTGCAGTAACAACATCCCTTCCTGCACGTACAGGTGGGAGTGCTGCACCTCCTCTCCCGGTGCTCTGTGCTGAACAGAGGCCCCTGGGCTGGGAAGAGCAGCAGATGAGGGAGCAGCAGCAGACCCTGAGGGGAGCTGGGTTTTGCTCAGCAGTTTCCAGAGCAGGATTTACAGCTGCCTCGGCAGCTTCACGAGGCACAGCTAATTGTGGCAGGGATCCACAGTGTGGAAGGTGCTCTTGTTCCTTTAGACCTTGGGAGAAGCGTCCTCAGATCCTCATATGTGGTTTTACCAGCTTAACTGGCTTTTCTACCTTTTATGCAGGTAAGGAAAGTGAAATTCTCACACTTAAGCTTCATTTTCCACGACAAGGTTTTTACACAACATGAGACAATCTGACTCATGACCTTGGATATTAAAATTAAATAGCACACATGCTTGCATAATTTTCATGTGTCTCTGAACATCTGAGCTAACCTGCATTAAAGATGCCTCTCAGTAACACTGGATGCCGAGATCACCTAGCCAGGAGTTTCTAGGAAGTATTTGTCATGAAGCTGTGGCAATTACTGAAATGACTGTGCATTTCTTCTATTGATTGTTGGCCTACCAAAATAAAATTACATTTGGCTCCAGATAATTCATTTTCTCCCCTTGAATATCGGTTTGCTCTGTGCTGAGACCTATCAATAAAAAAATATATAGTTAGTGAGCTGGACGTTACCATTTTTCTTATTCTGAAAACATCTCATTAGAGACTAAAAAAATAAAAGGTAACCACAGTGAGATATAGACATGTAACTGTCATTTCACGTTTGTATCTTGTGAGTCTTATTTCTAGGAGCCAGGCTACTCACAGGCACCACAAATATACCGAGAGGTGTGTTTAGAAAAGTCCTCATGCAGACACAGAAAGGCACAGAAGATAAAAGGACCAACACTGGCAGCAACTGGGTTGAAAGGATGCGTGGAAATTTGGATGAGGTAATCTCCTGCCTGTTGAGTCATTGACTGTCTGATTTGTGTCATTGCTGCGTGGTAATGTGGCACTAACAATTTAGAAGGCTAGGAAACACAAGAGGCGTAATTTAGGACAAGATGCTTATCTTTGGTGCCTGGATTTTTATCCATGTTTAATCCTGCAGGCACCTATTTCTTGAAAGCAGATGCAAATCTCCAGCATTAATAATTGTACATAGGTGGCAAGGCTGCCTGATGGACATTTGGCTCTGTGTTCACAAGGTGGTGGCATAAAGGAGGCACCATTTAACTGTGGTTGTGATTTGTGCAGGGAACTTTGAGGATTCCTCACGCAGAGAAGATGCCTTGGGTTGATAACGCAGACAGACTTGTACCAGTCATTATGAAAGAAAATTAAAAACACAGTTAAGTGTTTATCAGCAAATGTGCTGGTATTTCAGTGCTTGTAATGAGGCAGAATTTTTAAAATGTGAGGTATTTGAATCCAGGACTGTAATGCAGTGGTTAGTGAACAAACCCCCACTGTCACTGCCTCGTGCACAGCCCCAGTGATCGCACAATGCTATAGATGAACATGGCAAACCCACTCGAGATGATTTGGAACAGAGGCTTTGATTCTTCTTTATCTTGTGGCCATTTAGTACCAGTCTAACCCCCTCAGAATCAGGAGAGCTCAAACTCCTCTGTGCATATCCTCCCTGGCATGATGCTGGATGCTTCCCTGATTATTTACAGTCGGTTGTGGCACAACCATTTCATTACACTGAGAGATGCACAGAGCTCCTCAGATAGAACTGTACACGTTTAACAGGTTCAAATCATTTTCCCTTGAGGTTAACATAATGATTGCTGCTGATTTCAATGAGCACTGGGCAGGGCCCTTAGTGCAGCTTTCACCCCATGTGCTTTTAAATGAGCATTTCTTGCCAGTATTTTCAGGTTGATTGTAGCTTCCTTCTGCCTCAGGCAAGGAAAAACAACAGGACACAATGACAGCACATTATATTGGAAGTAGCATGATAAATTCTAAATAGATATAATTAGCATGTGACCCCAAAGAGACCTTCCTATAATTAATATTGAAATATGGTGCATGCATTATATAGGAAAACATATTGTGTATTCAGAGGGGAGCCTTTGGAGAATGGAGGTCTGTCTGTAATGGCTTGTCATTTTTTCATTTTAATCAGAATTGAAATTTCTGCACTTGAAGAAATAGAGAACGATCATTAAAAAACACTTGGACTTTAGAAAGACACCACCTGCTTCATTTTCCTCTTTTTTTATTGTGACAGTGGGGAAAAAAAAACCCTTTAAATCTTCAGCTGGGGAAATGTGCACTAATGGGGAAACAGACCTCTGAGGAGCGAGCAGACTGACAAGCTGTTCAGGAGCATGAGGCTTTCCAGCAAATAATATTCACTCCTCTAGTAGTTTTTGGTAGATTATGTCATAGCTAGAAGTCCATACTTATTCGAATCCAGCAACGCGGATGAGTAACAGATACATAATGAGCATCCATGAAAAAGGGAAAGAACATCTCAGATATAAGGTGAAGATTAAGAGGGGCAAAGCCACCAGTGTGCTGGGGATGTGTTGCCTTCTGAGTGACATTCAGCTCCTATCACACAGCAGCTCATTATGCAGTCTGTTTATACCAGAGGGAAACAAATATAAAAGTTAGTCCTTTATACTTCACATTAAATGCAGGGAGTTCAAGGGAACTGAAAGACTTCATCATGGGATCTGATACCACACTTTGTATTTTGCTGGGTCCTATTTTAAGTAAACTGAGTAATTTTTGTGGGTTTTTGAAAGACTTTATATCAAATATTTAATTAACATTCATTTTGCAACTTTGGAAGCTGAGGCTTTGGATCCAGGATATAATTTTTTATCAGAATGAATAAATATAAAACAGATGTTAAGCAGAGGCAATAAATTTCATCTTAATTGTAACTCTAGAGATGACTTTCATCACCAAAACACTTTTTTTTCCTCTGTAGCTTTAATTCTCAGCTCTGTAATTGCCAGTGCACTGTCCAGTTGTATTTTCCCCTCTATTAGTTCTTCCAGTTATATTTTTGCTCTAAGATAAATGTGAGTGCACAGCTACACTGTTGAGTAGTGGACTTTGCAAACAGACTGTGCCATGGCTCAGTAGCTGCAGATTCAACATTTTGGATTTTGTGGCAGTTCTGCCTGATGAGGTTGTTGCCACAGAAGGTATCTGGCGTTTCTGCTCTGTAAATCTCCCATGTGTGATTGTACAACAGACTAAAGGATCGCTGGTGTCTGCAGGCAGCCTCTCTTGCTCTGTGACCTTGCTAGAATTCCTTAGTTAAATGAAGTTTGATTTGAAGCAGAGCTGAATAGAAGTTCTGGAAGACAACCCCAGATTGCAGTGGGAAGTGCTGTCAGTCAGTTACAGTCTGGCACTTCTCTCTGAGCTCCTGCCTGGGACTGATGTGTCTCTGGGTTTTGAACCATTGCCCAGTGTAAAACTGAGCTTTCAAACGGGAGTTCATTGCAGGCAGCGCAAAACATTCCCAGAACTGCCACAATTGGGCCTAATTGTTTGCTTTACCATGTGTTCTGAATTTTTTCTTCAGTTAATAATTATTCTCCATTATTCTCTCCCTCTGCTAAGTAGTTGTTTAACATTGTGGTTGAAAACAATGAAATTCTTTGCTTACTGTGCTTTCCAACCAATTAGTTCTGGGCAATGGGTTGCCCAGGAAAACTCCTGACGTTGTCTCATGGCCAAAAGAAATGAAAAAAAAAAAAAAAGCAAACTGAGGTTATTGTAGAGGAAATTATAGATTTCTGCACAATATTGATCAGTATTTCTGCCTCTTGGCAAGTAAAGCCTCGGATGAACATCATAGAAAAAAAGCTGGACTGTCTTGTGTGTGTTTTATTTACATTAAATGCTTTTAGAATGAACCTGATACAGATTTAAAAGAATGCAGAAGAGGTTACAAACAGAGATTTAGGTGGGGGGAAAGGGATGGTGGAAAGGTTCAGAGTGCTGGCCATAATGATAATGGAACTTGAATTAATTGAGCATTTGAGCTGCTTGAATCTCCACATTTCCATGCTGTTCATTATATGAAAATCATATGAAAAAAATGCAATTTTATTTTTTAATTGCTGCAGAATGTTTGATTAGCTTTATTTCCAGGCCTGTGCTGTTGTTTCTCAGTGCTGACAGCAAACAGCTCATCTCTGGAATACCCTGCACAACGAGGACCCTCAGACCTCAGCAAAGACAGGTGTGTTAATACATGAAGGGAAAGGTTTCCTGGGCCAGTGTCTGACCCACAGCACAACCACTGCAATTTTTTATGATTCTTTGATAAGTGATTAAGCCCAGAACATTATATTTCAATCCAATCCTATTGAAATCTACAGAACCATCAAACTGCGGGACTGAACTGGACTACTCCTGAAGACCACCGAGATTCTAGCAATAATCTTCTTAATTCCAAACAAACAGTTATTGCAGGTCATTTACAAAATGCGTTTTTGAGCTAAAAGTGCAGTGGCCTCTGAGTTTCCCTGATTTTTCAAGCCATTTAAAATGTCCACTCACTTTTCTTGTTCTGTTGTTAAATAATAAGCACCACATAAGGATCTCTGCCAGTCAATATTGCAAGTGGTTTTATTTTGCCCTTTTCATTTTTAAATTGTTGCAAGGTACTAGCTATATACAAAATAATGTTTCTGATGGTAAAATTGCCAGTTACACGTTGTAATTCCTTCATTGACTGTCAGAGCTGTCATGTTGCAGAAAGGTAGGGCAGTTGAATTGATGATTAATGGATCTATTCAAAAATAAGAATTTAGAGTTTTCAACCCCCCCAAAAAAAGGAGTAACTACATCATTTATCTACGGAAGTGACCAATGTCTTTATCCTGTTTAGCCAATTAATAAACTGTGATCCCTAGAGCAGTAATTTCAAGATCATGCCATTATTTGCTAATTCTTCATTTCTTGAGAAAATATTAAAATTGCAGTTGTCCACGTCAGGACAGGCCCATGCATCATTGAAGAAACCAGTAATTTATGATGCTTTTGGAACTCCGTATTAACATTCCAGGCTGTAATGAAATTTCGTATTGAACAAGGTCAGGCCTGATTGTATGATTAAATAATTTGAAAATGTTATTAAAAGTTTGCATTTCTCCTCAGCTTTTCAGAATAACTATTTTACTTTGGGGCACTCCATTAATCAAACCCCCAGAGGGTTGGGTCGTGTTCATTCCATCACCTATTCAGACACGCAGTGATCAGGTTAAACAAGATGCAGAGGGGTTATAAAGTTTTCACAAGTGGTTGATTTTCTTCTTTTCCTTCAAAGCTGGAAATTGGATACGTGCCACTTGTTGTGGCCAGGTCTTCTCCATGCCTGGGCCATCACTCTGGGAAAGCTCCTGGCTTCTACCTCACCCAGGTGTGTGCAGCATTTGGACAGTTCTTCTGCTGTGCTTCCAATTAATCTTCCATTCTTCCCAAGCTCTCAGGGGACAGAGCTGTGGACCTGGAGCACATCAGGAGCTCCAGCCCTCAGTGATCTTCGTTATGGCAGCATCCAGTCCTTCGGAATCTGATGGATTTATCCTGATGCCACCTAGCAGCCCCGCAGCCCCTGTTTGCACAGGAGAAGGAGACACTGAGCTGAGAGGACAGAGCCGAGCTCTCTCTGAGCTTCTGGGAGACAGGGGCTGGCTAAACTCAGCTCTCCTAAATCCTTGAACCTAATCAATGTTTTGGGAAACATGTAGAAACCTTTTGCATATTAATGAAGTGATGTTTGGTAATGGATGACAGCTCCAAACACGGGGTTTGAGCACAGGATTGGGCTTTTTCTCGTGGGATTTAAACATTAGTCTCCACAGCCCCTTAAACACAAACCAGGGTACAACACATTAATACTTTATGTACTTTTAATTGACTAGGACTGTTATTGAGTTTGCTCTTTGCAAACCTCCATTAATATCCACATTTCTTGTTTGGAAATCTGTAAAACTGAATCCTTCTGCAAAATTACACTAAGCCATCTTTCATCCTGCTACTTAGCAAGGACCTTTGGTCCTTGTTTCTCGCCTCTTTTCCGCAGCTCTAGCACTTGTCAGTTTGTATTATGCATGCCTGTAAATAGCAGAAAATGAAAAAAGATATTATCCAGGGAGAAGGTTGTGGAAGTTTTAAAATGCAGGTTTTGAATAAGTCCAAATTATAGCTGCAGCGTTAAATTTAGTGTGTGTGTGTATAAACGTATAGTTTTATAGTGCATATAGACATTTTATATTTATTTATATGAATATATGCTTATAAATAAACCTTGTAAACATTTCCTCCCATTGCTGGAGCGAGGCTTCAACAATGGAAGATATGGCAGGAGATTTGCCACTGATATCAGTGCTGTTGGATGATGGCAAGAGGAAAAATATTAAAAACAATTGTCATGTATGTTTTGTTCCCTGAATTTGCTTTCTTTTGCTTTGGTGGTAGAGCTGACCATCCTCCTGGAGATCTCAAAGCACCTGATGAGGAAAGAGATCCTGAAGCGAATGCTATTGTTTGAGTCAACCCTGCAGATGAGAGAGAAGAAGGATGGGGAGGCTGTGTGCGAAAAATAGAGCAGCTCTGAATTTTCCCAGAAAACTTGTCAAGAAAAAAAATCTTCACTGCTGGTATTTTTGCATTACATATTCAGCATTCACAACAAACTCATAATGCCAAGAAACGGGGAGTGCACTGTGAATGAAACGAGATGTGGAGCGGTGAATGGCCGGATCCCTGCCCTGCTCCCCTCTCTCTGGGAAGGCAATGAAGGTTAAACGCAGCACTCGGACAGGGATTCCTCTGGCATAACTGAATTTCCGATGTCTGTAATCCACCTAGCAATGCCAAGCATGTCAGGGAGCAGGAAGGGAGTGCCCGGAGGGTTCAGCAATACAGAGCCAACAGGATGGTTCCAGGTGCTGGCTTCCAGCTGCTCTGCCTCTCATCACACCCCAAGCACTCTGTCCCCAAGCCCCAAGGAAAACACCCGTGGCGTGACACGCCAGGCACTCGCTGTACTTCTGGATCTACAAGTTTTGTTCTCCTTTTAACAGTCTGAACTGTAAAATAATAAATGTGCATTTGCAGACTGTTATCTGCGGGCCTTGCCAGAGATATGTCATCTGATTATGCATGTAGGTAGCATTTAACATAATCTGCCCTGACACATTCATAAGATAAGACGAAAATAGTGTTTTATCACCGCGCAGTAGCAGCCTCTTATCAAACTCCAAAGTCTTAATTAGGGATTTCTCTCCAGGTCCCCACTTGCCTGATGACCATATAAATGTCTCAATTAGATAATTAATACAGGCCGTAATGCATGATAGTATACAGCAATTTAAAGCCCTAGGCAAGGAGTTCAACACAAATATTTTTCTTTAATATTGCTGGGAATTCAGCTGAATATGTACATGGAGAAGTTCCTCTTACAATATTGATCCTACTCTCTAAATTCTTTATAGTTTCTGTGAGGAAATACTATTGTCTCCATTCTTCACAAACTCTGAGAGATGAGAGGATACCGATTTTTTTATGATACTTGGCATAAATGACATTTTGTATTTTATTTCAAATTGTAATCAATATTTGGTCTGTAGTTCGCAGAATAATGAACAAGATGTACACATTCTATAGGGGGAAAGCCTACCCACTGCTTCATTTATATTCCAAATATATTATCGCTATTTTTCCTTCACAGAAAGCTTCCTGCAGGTTTAACCGGGGTTTTGAAGATCCTTATCCATTTCTACCACTGTGGGAATTATGTCTACTATTTAAACAAATTTTTAGTGAATCCGACTAACACTGAGAAATCATAGTCTCTAAGTAATACAAAGCCACATTTTCAGATTTTTCCCTTGTTTGTTCTTTAAATACAAGTAGTTGTATTTGTTTTTTCCAAATATTTGCTGGAGGTAAAACAGTCCATGACAGGATTCACAGTGTGTGTGACTCGTGTCTCCTAAATGAAGGCATTCATATTGAACCTCCTTCCTAATCCAGCCAGGAACAAGTGGGAAAAATTTAGATTAATTTCCCAGTAGGAGGCAGCTGGATAGGTGGGACCATCCTTTTGGAAGACCTCCATGTTTGCTCTTGGGACTGTGGGAGCAGTGTCTGACCCAGGCTGTGCATAAACAGGACAAAAGGAGCTGAGAATTGAACATTTTCACTCTTTGAATCCGACATGCTCATAAATGGTGATGTCAAAAACCAGAGTTAATTGTACATAGCAAGATCCAAGGCCAAATTTACAGCTAACAGAATACAAAGAAAACTGCTCTCAGAAAGAGAATTTGAAATTTAGCTGAAGAACTGAGGTCACTGCTACTGAATTTGTGATATGTTCTTGGAGGTACAACAGTAAGATTTCAGCAGCTCAGAAAGTTTGCTTACAGTTGGATTTGTTCTGAAGAAAAAGTCTGTTAAAATAAAAGAAGGAAGCACATGAACAGTGGGAAAGGCAGAGGGACAAGCCAGCCAGACCAATGCCACCACACAGAGCTGGCCTTGGGAAAACGGATTTCAACACTTGGAAAATATCGTAAAGAATTGTAAAATCCTTGCATCACAAGAAAGATATTAATGATGACATACACTGATTAAATCTTGGAAAGCCTGAGGATGATTGCAGACGGGCCAGGATTTCTGGTGATGAAGCTACTACTTGCTAAACTCAAAAACTTCCCAGGGAAATTGTAGACCACTCTAAATTTATTTCTAAATATGTAAATGCATGCCTACAAAATGTAAATGTCAGAAGAACCACACTGTTTCTGGACTTGCACCTGACCCTGTTCATGGCATTTGAATTTTGCATTTCTGCTGCTCTCTCTAGAGGACATTTTTGAGAGCTACTGTTCCTTACCATTGTTTGGAGCTCCGAAATTTTCTTACAATATAAATAACTCATACTGAGTTCTTTTGGGTACTTTGGCCACTTCTCCTAAAATTGAAAATGGTTCCTTCTCCTGTCAAGAGTTTACCTATTTTACAGCTGTTATCCTCATTTCTATCAGATTTTCTGGTATAAAGCTGATTTACCTGTGATATTCCTTTCTCTCCTGAGAAATTCGCATCTGTCTCTAACATCTGTCTCGACTCCATTCAAAAGAAGAGGGGAAGGGGTCACATGACACTAATTTTATGGACATACAGATCTTGTTTTATATCTATCAATAAATCATTTGGTTTTTTCAGGAAGAACCTGCAATCTCTACCTCAATATTTTTCTGAAGCAGAGCTAATGCACTGCAACTAAAAATAATCTCGCAGAACAAAAATGAAAAATACAGAGAAGTCAATGCTGTGAGTTAACACTGACATATTTTTACCAGAAAAAGACCAAAGAATCAGCAAAGCATCAGCTTGTTTCAGCAAAATTTATAGTAGTAATCAGTTCCTGTACAGCTTTGATACCCTTTCGGCTTTTGATTCTTGATTTAAAGCACTTCTCAGGGAATGTTGTGAATAAACCAGCACCCTGCACACAAATACAGTTCACAAAAGGCACTAATCCTCTCCCCAGAAGTTCCACCTCCTTTTTTAAAAGATTTTGCTCAGCAGAGCAGCTCACATAGGGAGATACTCATTGGGTTTCAGTGCGAGGCAATGTTTTAGGGTCCTCAGATCTGCTAAAAAGTGCTGACTGCCAAGGCTGAGCTGGGCCTGGCTGCAGACACCAGATGGGTGTGCAAATACAGCGCGCTGAACTTGCTCCCTGATGAGCCAAGAAATCCACCAAGAGACCATGTGGGATCCAAGAAGCCCAGCGTTCATTGATCCACCCTTTTTCTCCATCCTTTCTTCATTTTCTAGGACAGCCCCATGGCAGAGAAAAGGAGCAAACTCCTTCGTGGACTGTGGTTAAACAAATCCCTCCTCCTTCTATAAAACAGGACAAAAGCTCGCTGATTCCTGAACCAGAGCCTTGGCATTCCTGGGATTGCACAGCTTTGCCCACTGATCCTTCCCCGGGATCCTCTGCTGCAGCCACGCCCGAGAGGCACCACGGATGCAGAATTGCTTGGGGCAAGGGCTCGCAGCGCTGCAAAATGTGGAATATGCCGAGATTACCTTAAATCAGGATGTTCCTTCATGTGAGATCTCTGTGCACTTCCAAGCCTAATCAGGAACCAGAGCAGCTGCATCTCTCAGCCAGGACATCCAGGAATTAACAAGCTGTAAGGATGTATTAAAATCAAGATATTTATGTATGTCTGTGTATACATTGCTGATTTAGCAACGTGCGCAAGGTCCATGGATCCCAGAGCTGAATGTGTTCATTATAATACTGAAAATCACACCTACAGACCCTGCCCAGGTGCAGACCCTTCCCCTGAGCATGTGTAGGTGTCAGCTGGGGTTATGTAACCTGGGTGGAAAATACCAACCAACCATAACAGAGGCGCTGCACTTGGAAAGTCACTAAATCCGAATTTCTGTGTACAAATAATGGCAAGCCCAGTGGTGGTGCTTGATTTGCGGAATACACGGAGCATCCCAGCTTGCACAACTCTCAAATAAATAATCAATGTCTCTCTCTTGAGTGTGTAATTATTGGCTTGTTGCACACCAGGTAACAAACCCAGTTTTGTGGGCAACAACAAGGTGTCAAAATGCCAAAAGCAAGCTCCTCTGCCTGCTGTGTTTCCACTTCTCCTGGGACTGAGGAGAGCAGAAGTTGCAAGCTTGCATTCTCCTTCCAAATTTCCACCCTGGTTTTAAATTGCATCTTTTTTGGAGAGTGGGAAGGATTAAATCTACATGTAGATATGTACTCCAGAAAAAAAAAAAAAAATCTACCTTTTTTTTTTTTTTCAGTCAATAAAAAGATAGAGCATCTGTTTTAAAAATAAGTTCTGGAATAATTGCAAGTATTAATTAAGTGTTTTGCTTCAGTATTATTTGGTAAGTACTTCGAGTTCTAACAACCATAAACTTGGAGAAAACAATAGTAATAATTAAGAAGGAACAGAAAGAAGCCAGACAAAGCTTTAAAAAAATTAGAATTGTTTTCTGTAATCCTCCACTTCAGATACTGTATACCAGGGCTCAATCTTTGGATTTCTTTAATCTTTTGGATTGGCCTGTTCTTCCCCCCGATTTATCCAGTGGCACAGAAGGATTAAATCAGCGTAATGGACATTTGTTAAGTGTCTGCACCAGTCTAATCAGCTTGACAGTGCTGTGAATTGTTCGTCCCCGTGAATTGCGGTACCGAGAAGCGCTGTGCTGTTTAGAGCACCACTTAGTGGCAGAAGTCGACTTCAAATCCTCCCTTCTGAAATCGAATCTGAGGAACTCCGTTCCTGGAACAGCGCATCCCTTTGCCCTCCCGCCTGAGCGCTCAGGCTCGGAGCCTCGCCAGGCTGCCGAGCCCGTCCCTGCAGCACAGCATCCCTGACTGAGCCCGGCAGCGCCAGCGCATCCCTGTCCAGCCTCTTTCCCCTCCTTCCCTGCGCCTGTTCCTCCTATTTGACCGTGCCCACACAGACATTTTGCCTGTGTTAGTGGCTGACTGAAATGTTTGACCTCGAGTTGTGGGTAAATAAACAGGTGCTCCGCTACCTGTTATGCTCAATATCAACACAATGACCAGAAAATAGGAGAGTATCACAAAGAAGGCTGAGGATGTTCCCTGCTTTCAGGAGCCACAGCATGTCCAAACAATTTGGACAGCTATTTTTCTCTGCAGGACATCGAAGTCAGGGATGTTTATCACATCATCCTGAAAGAACTTGTTCTCTGTATTGAATTTTAACAATGTTAGCATGAACTTTCTAACTCTGGGGGTATAAAGAGAACTAATCCGTGTTTAGAGATAACAGAACTTACAATAGCATCAATGCCTGGAAAATTAAAACAGACAGATAGATACCCCTTTTCTCACCAAAGCTCCCTGAACCTTCCAGAGGGATATTGTGCTGTCATACTGCAAAGCCTGCTTGGAGGAGACAAAAGGGAGTTTGATCAAGACACACGAAGTAAAATTTGCTGTTTGTTTTCAAAACACATACTGGACAGGCAACAGCAGGCTACAGACTTCAGGTTTAGTTTTAATGGCACCATCTCTTGTGCCACCACACTGATTTTATTTTTCTGATTGTTTTTTACAGATGTGACTCTCTTGAAGCCGCAGGTTAGCACAGGATGGTTGTAAGTGAATACAAAAACAGTAACGGCAGAGATGGCAAATTCTGTTCTTACTGTAAAGCTCTTCACAAGCTTTTGCAGTTTCTTCCCAAAGCCCCCTCAGCTGTCCTACTTCTGGCCATGTGCTCCACATCAGTTATTCCAACACAGTACTGAGAAACAATTTTTTCAATCAGTTACGTGTCCAAATTGCAAAGGCAATGGCTCACAGAGTTGTGTGTACCATTACTGAGATTCCATGCGTGCACTGGGTAATTTCTCACATAAATGCACTTAATTAGTCATCTGTGCATGAGTTTTCCTATTTGCATACATACTTAGGGCAATTTTGCATGCAAATTAAGCACTTTATATATATATATGTAAAAGTTTGACTCTCATCATGTTTACTAAACAGAAGCTTATGTTAGATCTGGAAGAAAATAATTGAGTTGTCTGACAGCACACAATACAATGTGGTAGCTTGCATATGGATTATTAGAGTGTCTGCATCCTGCTGAGGTTTTCCCAGAAAGGTTATTAGATTTATCTCTCATAAAGTACTTAAAGATCAGCTTGCAAATGACTGTTCTGGTGAAATACCTGCATAGGTGAAGTCCAGGTTACCACATTCAGCCCACAGCTCGCACCAGACGTTATTTGTATTTACTGTTAAAACCTTAAAAATGTCCCATTTAATCCTGTGCTGCTTCTGGCCCACAATCAAACCTGTTCCATGATTCTGCCATTTCCTGTCAGTGGATTAGCACAATCAGAATCAGTTAAAATGAGCTTTAGTAGAACACGAGACTGCCTGTAGCTCATACAGAAAGATGGTGCAGGAATATCTCCCATAGATTTCTCTCTCAAAGAGATCAAAACCACTCTTTAGCTGGGGGTTACCCAGTCTTGGATGTACCAATATTTTTAGCACCTGTTTGTGTGTCCTGGACACGGTTCCAGTCTGACTTGAAAGCCTGTGTGCAGCTGGGAATGGATTAGGGAATGTGAGGCCACAGGATCTGCTGGTCAGAGTTAATAGGATAAATGCAGATAATCTCGTTAGATGAATGCATGAACTTGAAAAATTAATCTTTGGAGTTCAGGCATTTCTAGACACTGGCAAAAGCAGCAGTTACTTCATGTACGGAGCTCCACCAACATCAAAAACAGCCTTTATCAGCTGAGCAGGAGTCAGGTGGTGACTACCAATGGTAGTTAATAAAACTTTAACCCCTGTGGCTCTACACTTTCTCTTCCTTTCTG
The DNA here is from genome assembly GCA_013397865.1 of Struthidea cinerea. Lineage (NCBI taxonomy): Eukaryota > Metazoa > Chordata > Aves > Passeriformes > Corcoracidae > Struthidea > Struthidea cinerea. The sequence continues at coordinate 58,397 of VZTI01004867.1, forward strand.
TTTATGCATGTGTGGAACACTTTGGTTTTTATTATTCTTGGCTTGCAGTCAGTCCACATTATTCACAGATATGGTGCTCCTAAATAGTTCCCTTTCTTTTACTTCTAGGCCTTATTTCACTTCGGCATGTAATATTATTAGTAGAACATCATATTATTATCCTCATTTGTAGCTAGATCACTGATTCAGATATTTAAATAAATTTCATATACATCTTTAACTTGACAGGAGCTGCAAGGAGGCAAACACTGTAAATTTCTCACTACTTTTCCTAATTGGAAATATGCTGCAGAATATCCCACTCTGAGTGTGGGATATTCTGTCACAAAGTAATCTCTTACAAGAGCTCATCTCTCCCTCTCTCCCCTCTCTTCAAGTTTTCTTTTCTCATCCTTTCAATTCCGCTAGTAAAATCCATAGGTTGTCAAAGCTGTCTCTTGCAAAGTACTTTGTCTTCCAGGTGGTTTTTGACCAAAAATGCTGACAGCCCCAGAAAATTACTTCATATTAAACAGGTAACTGGGGCTTTCTCCGAGGAGTTCTGCCTCAGCATTTACCAGGCACACACACACACAATTTAGAGTATCTGCTGCAGTGCTAAAACTGTTGGATATATTTGTGAGGAAAAAATATTTTTGAGGAATACCAACAAGCTGGCTGCCACAAAAGGCTGAGAGAGCTGAGAACATCATTTCTATTTATGCTTTACCAATCTGTGCAGAGGCAAACATATTTTTTTACTGATCAAGAAGAAAAGAATGTGGCGTCAGTAATATTAGAAAGGCTGATCTGGACCTCACGTTTCTGCTAGGTAAAAGAGTGATCATTTATTAATATTGCTGCTTGTAGCAGGGTAACTTATTTTGAGGTTTGGACTGGAATGAGTTATGTTACTGTGAACATTTCGATGTATATGGGGCCATGTCTATCAGAAAGAAGGCTATGGTGATGAGATTTGCTGCTGTAAACAATAACAACAGCACAAGCTGCACATTTGAAAACTTCTGATTTTCCTTCAGCAGGCACTTAAAAAAATATTATTTGTGTTGATATTTATTCGGAGTTTTCTGGTGCATGTGATGAGTAAAAATTACAAGACTGTAGAGTTTCACAGGTCAGATGCCGGATCACAGATCCTGCCCCCTTCCCCTGGTAACTCCCTGAATGTGTGAGAGCGAGCATTCCAGTGGCACGGGAAATCACAGGCACAGGACTTTTTAGAAAAGGCATCTCCTCCTGAGCTGCTGAGGAGGGTGCGCGGAGAGGGTGGGGAGCAAATCCCTGGGTTTACGTTAGTGTTTGATAATGTTCTCCTCTCCCGTTGCTGTTCCAGGTAAAGGAGGCGATGACCCTTCAAGCAACTCTCTGCTCCTGAGGTGATGGCACAATCTTGCTTAAACACGCGCTCATATGAGGAGAGTCGTAAAATCAGTAAGTTTGTGAAGGCTTTGGGGAAACTGGGAATCTGTGGCCTTCCTCCTGCTTGTAAAATCACAGACTGGTTATTCATCTCTTTTTTGTACTAAATCTGGTGAGATTTCATTGTATCTGTGAATATCAAGCATTGCCTCACGGAGCAGCCCGGGAGCTGCCTGCCTGCTGTGTCAGGGAGCTGTTGCAGTTTATTCTCCTTGGTGACTCTGAGAATAAACCTAATTCTGTTTTTCTGCCTTTTTTTTTTTTTAATACCCCTTCTTTAAACTGCCATCCACTGCAAAGATACAGATCTATTAAGCCTCTCAGTCTGCTTTTCTCTTTTTCCTTTGTTTTTGCAAGAATACAAAAAAATGACCAAAAAAAAAAAAGAATAGAACTGTTAATTGTTTTGCATAGGTCAGTTTTGTTTTACAATATTTTACAAAGAGTTCCATCAGTATAAGGTGTGTTACCTCACCTGAGGTGAAAGAGACATAGATTTGGGAGTCTCAAATTGATTTTAATAGAGCCACTGCTGGCATGCTGCCACTAATGCCTGCACAGCTCAGTGAGGAGACCACAGTGTGCCTCGTAATTGGAGGTCAGACTGCACCAAAGTTGGCCTCCCTTGGTCAGTGTAATTAAGTGAGCAGGAAGGGTTTCTACAGGGCCTCTGAAGTTGTGTTTTCCTCATTGCCATTCGCATGACCAGCTGGGAAGAAGAATCCCTTGGATCCACAATGTGCGGATGACTAGGTAGCGTAAAAGAGAGAAGGTTAAAATTCCTTGGCATTGCAGCCTGTCTGGCAGGACCGAAAATGTGATTTCAAAAGAGCTGTTTAACCAGGGAGATAGCTGTGTCATTCCCACCATTGCAGCACACAGGGAGCACGTGCAGGAATGGACTCTGCTTGGACCAAAGCACGTCCCCTTCCTGTTCAGTGCAGCCTTTTCTTGTGGATTCTTTCTTCAAGTCACTTTCTCCTCTGTGATTCATCATTTTGTCTTTAGATTTTGTACTGGAGCCAGATCATAAGCAATCCAGAATGTTGAGCTGTGCCCAACCATTCATGTAGTTCCAGTTGCTGTTGCTTAAAAAAATTACAGAAATGTACCAAACTCTGGCTTTTACCATTAGTTATTTTTGTTCTGTAGTTGTGGTCTTCCTACTCAGGAACATCCTTTGTTCCTTCTGTTGGTTTCCATCAAGATTTGGTAGAAGTTCTTCTTTTCCTGATCATTAAATTCTCCATAGCTTTGATTTACATTTCACATCACTGTCCAGTGTCATCTTGTCCCCTCTTCCCTACACACCCTTAAAGGATCCCAAAGGCAGATTAAATCTGAAGGCCTTTATCATTCATCTTTTTGAACTGCTGCCACAAACACATAATTTGCCATTCTCTATCAAACTAGAATCATCATTATTTCCTGTTGTGTCCTTTGTTACTTCTGACACCAACCCAAATTAGTAATAATGACTCTGAACCACTGGTCATCCAGCTGTCTCCTGCTTGAAAAGCAAGAATCATCAGATCATACAGAAGAAACCTACAGTAAGGGATGCACACCGTATTAATTTAATTTCTTCTTGTTTATCGCACTTTTTAATAAAACCACTTTTTATCCTTGGCATCTGGGTCACAACTATTTACTCGAGTTCAGCGAAATATGTACTTGTCAAAGAATTAAACGGGTTAAGCCAGCGGGAATATTTCCCAGATAAGGAATTCAGATATCAGCCCTAAGCTAGGCAGGCAAAAGCCTCTTGAGACCCTGTTTTCTCACCTCCTGTCCATTTAATTTGTTATTCCCATGCTTTCACGTACTTGATGGCTGCTTGACAATTTTATTGTATGTTGTACCGTCCCTCAGTGATCACACCTCCCTCTCCCTGGTTCCCTCTCTGTGGTCACACAGCTCACATCCGATACTCATCTCCACCACTAAGGGTTCTGTTGTCCCCTTGGTATGGATGTGCAACTCCCACTGCTGTCAATAGGAATTACATGTGTGCATCAAGGAGGGAAAAATCCCTCGTGTGCTCTGCGCTCCTCATTATCCCGGCACAGTCAGCTCTGGAGATGTCTCATCTGTGAGCCTTTTATTCTCTTGAGTGTTGTGCAGCACAGCAAGTTGCCTCCTAGGATCAGCAGTTTTGCTCTTGAGGTGTTTAGCAAGTTGATTTACTGTGCACATGTACACCCTTAAATGTCTTCACCCCGCCAAACCCACATCTTGTAGCATTCCTGTGTTAGACGGTGGAGCTTCCTATTTCCTTTTTGTGCCAGATCACCAGTTCCTAACCAGTCTCCCAGCAGGCTCCAAGTGAAGCAAACCCTCCCAAATAACATATGTTCAGGCCCAGCTCAGGCCTGCAATCTTAAAGTTTGGGAAAAATTCAGTAGGTACAAAAATGTAAATGGCATATTTTAATTTTCCTTAAAGATCTGAAGGAAGACACTTTATAAGCACTTCATGTGAAGTGCCACCAAACAAGGAGGTAGTTCAAATAGTAGCTAATCAGTTAGAAAAACTGTAATTCCTTCCAAAATTAATTGGAGTGTCAAGAGTTGAAGGAAAATGGTAGAGTGAAAGGAACCACACACATAAACCAGAGATTTCCACTGTCTGAACATGGATCTGGATTCTCCTCTGCTCCTTCTGGAAACACCTCAGTTTGGGAGGCACCTGCTGTCTCACACCAGCCACTGTTACTGGAAACACAACTGAGAATTCACTCCATTTGCAGCCTCATTCCTTGAGCACAGAGTTTGTTACCACAGCTTAGAAAAGCGGGATGGCAAACTAGTTTGGGAAAAAAATCAATTTGCCATCGGATTAGAAATCAACTGTAAACATGTTGAAGAATTCTATTTTTTTTCACTACTGCTCTGCCTTTTCTTCGCAATCTGTTGTGGTGTCAGACTTATTTTGACAATACTTGTAGAACTTGTCATATTAACAAAGTTATCAAGCAGAGCGAGCACTTGCACAGCAACAGCTGTAGTCCACCAAGAGGCAAAATAACTGGCCATAGGTATTCAAAAGGGAACATCCACACTGTATTTTGCCCAAATCCAAAATATCCTCAGTAGTCTGCAGAGAGCACTTGTAGTTTTATTTAAATAGCAACTGCCCTTAAACCTGGAACAATCTGTTTCAAGCTTTGAAACTGAGGATAAAGATAAAAGGAAAAAAATTTAGATTTTTTTAGATATATAAGGATTTATTTTTGCTGTGATAGTGTCACTCGATTATTTCTGCCTTTGTGGAAATGCTTCATAAAAAAGGGTCTACGTTAAATTCAATACAATGATGGGATTTATTTCATGTTATATAACAAACTCAGAAATACTTATTTAAAAACAAAATAAAACCCATAATCCACTAAGACTGTAAATTGGTGGGGTTGGAACAATCTTTTCATTATTCTTGTCTACAGAGCTCAATACAATGAGGCCTCAGTTCTTTGCTAACGTCTCTAGGTGTTAACACAATGCTATTAAATCTACTCAATAGCCAAAGATGCAGCCAGTGGATTTATGTGTCTCATTCCTTGGGAAACGTGCAAATCCAACAGAATAGTTTAATGGCCGGATTTTTCAGCTGCAGTGTCAGATTTTGCACGTACATAGACAATATGCATCTATTTATGCAAATTGCTGTCGGATTTATATGCACAAAACACTCGTGCCTGGGAATTCCTCTCTGTGGCGTTGAGGTGGAGAGGAAAAGGATGGGCTTTGGGAGCCAGGGTCCCGCTGTAGGAAAAGAGCAGGAGACGCACTCTGCTTGAAACCGCTGCTTTCAGTTTTCTGTGAGACCGACTGAAGTTTCACTTTCTGCCCCTGCGTTGATCTGCCTTTATTTTACACCAGAAATTTGCTAGTTTAGTGGAGTTAGCATCCTCTGCTACTAATGTGGATGTGGATTAGGCCTGACAAGCCTCTTTTCCTCTAAAAAAAGTAGGGCCAGGCTCAGGCTGGTTCACAGATACGGTTGAGGAGGCAATTGTGGCGCTACCCATTTCTCTACCCTATCCTGAGATTTTCCTCTCTGGATAGATCAGTTTTTTCCTCCCCAGTATGTAATTTTTTGTAATTTGCTACTACTCCCTCATGCAACCCTTCCCTCACAGCCTGGGCTCTGCTCTCCTCACATGATATGCTCATCAACCCCTGGACAAAGATCTTTTCTGTGAACACACTTATTTTCTCGCATGGGATACACTTGGTTTTCACCTGGGCATGTTGGTTTTTTACCCACTAAGCACATCTTTCCAGGGCTGTACTAATTTTCCCCTGGATACGCTGTTTGTTCCCTTGTGGGCACATGTAGAGGGCACTAGAGGAAATTACCTTAAACTGAGACATGGCAGATTGAGATTAGATATTAGAAAAAATGTTCACTGTTAGGGTGGTCAGGCATTGGAATAGGTTGTCCAGGGAAGCAGTGGAATCACCATCTCTGGAGGTGCTTCAGAGGTGTCTGGATGTGCCACTGGGTGATGGTTTGGGGGTGACAGTAGCAGTGCTGGGTTAATGGTTGCACTTGATGGTGAGGGAATCACAGAATCTGAGCTGGAAGGGACACAGAAGATCTTCAAGTCCAAAAGCCCAATCCTTAAGTGAATGGTGGAGATCAAACCACAAGCTTGGCATCATCACCACCATGCCCTAACCAGCCTTAAAGGTCTTTTAACCCTGATCATTCTATGATCTCCCTCCATCATCTCTGGATGCGCTGGTTGGTTGTTTTTTTTCCCCACGAATGTATCAGCTTTTCGCGGCAATGTACACATCTAACTTTCTTCTCCGGACAGACGAGGCGAGGCTCCCGCGGGCCGCGGAGCTCGGCAGGGCGCGGAGCTCAGAAACGGCGACACCGACGGCCGAACCCCTTTTCACCTCCACCATCACCACCACCATCACCATCATCACCATCACCTT